>JAOANR010000009.1:47478849-48078849 GCA_030278955.1 Hygrophila difformis
CACACGCAATTCACTAATATGCCTCCTCCTATGGCCATTCTCCACCCCGCTCGCACTTTCGTCCTCGCTATCGCCTCCCTTGAACCCTTCTATACCAATTTCAATGTCTATAAGCTCTTTGTCGGATTCATCTTCGGCTTCATCTTCCACTATTTCGACAACTGGAACTTTCCTCACACGTGTAACAGGGTTTCTTTTCTGCTCGGGTGGCTTCGCCTGTGAAAGCACAATAACATACAGTTCATCAAAGTCGCACGTTATCCAACTTAAGATGTTTAAAAATTGAAGACACTTAGAAAACATATGCACATTCGTTTACCTCAATCCCTTTTTCAACGGGCCCTATAAACTTGCGCTCCTCCTCTAACAGGCATAATGGTTCAACCTCTGAAGCATCCAATGATCTCAGCATTACTTCACATTCCTCCACTTTAGGATGTGGAACCTGCCACCTTATGAATTGCACTACTCGAGGTGTACAAGTTGGTATCGCAAATTTGGGAACCCGCTCAAAAAACCATCCCTGCACAACAACATTTTTATAACACCCAACACATCGTCATATTAGTACATACAACCACATAGATGTAAACATATGCAGTACGCCTCCATTGCAAAATATTTCACTTACCAACAGCCCGGATGTGCACCCATCAATGTACCGTTTACCTTCATGCCCGTCTCACCAAAGAGCTCACCAAAAATGCGTGGGTTGCTCTTCCCCAGGCAAAATGATCAATCCTCTCAATATCATCGACATAATGCACAACGAATGGTGGTAAGAATAGGTGGAATGTAGGAAACATGATTGTATTGAACACCCATAGTGTGTACAGCCGTGCAAAATCCGCAGGGTCACGCTCTCCCGACACCCACTCCTCATTCCCAGCACCCATCCGCAACGCATCTATTATCTCACCTCTCTTTATGGTCTTGAGATTTCCCTTAAAAAATTTCTTCGTCGTTCTCGACTGCCCTACCATCTTTGGGTGCCCGTGCAATCCTTCATCCAGTAGTCCTCACACACGAAAACTCGGTCGATGGAAACTTCAACCACATATTCTCCCCAATCAGAAAACCTTTGAACTGTGCGTCATATCGATCTGCTAAACATTCCAGAAATACCACACTGCTATAACCTTTCTTAATCTAGAGAAAATGCGTAAATGGTGTCCTCATCATTGCATCTCTTTGGTCCTCTGTAATCCTCTCATCAAGATCATGCATCATAGCAATAAACTTCTGGGTTGTACACTGTGACACATGACCCTCAGCATTTCTACTCGATCCATCCCCCTTCTCGTGCTTACTTCTTCCCGCAATATGTCTCTTTCCCTTATTCCCCTTCACTGCCTTCCCCTTTTCCGCCCTTTTACCCACCTTCACTCCTTGCTGCTTACCTTTACCTCGCACTTCTTTCGGAGCTATTGTAACACCCCGAATTTGATAACCCAGGCCAGGATGCCACCGCCACACCTCCCCAGCAAGACACGACGTTTCGAGCTCACTAAGGAGATGCAAGACTTATGGGTACTTAAAAGATTTAAAAACATTTTAAATACGGAGTCCGGAATAATAATAATAAGTTTCAAAATACGAGATACTAGTCATCCATGCATGCAATAGAGTAAATAATGCAGCGGAAAGTAATCACGGCCAACATGGCCAAAACTCGGGTTTAACAGGCCCATTTTAAAGCAATAATGAAATGCAAGAATCGAAAGTGTTCATAAAAGTTTTTCCCCAAAATGCATGAGCATGCATCACTCGACATACTCTGTAAAAGAATAATAACAACGAGTTTATCAGTATAAAAATATACTGAGTAAGTTAATCACTAACTAAAAAATTAAGGGGTTACATGTGTTTAATTAAAAATTAGAATTTTCATTTATAATAAAATTAATTTAAAATTTATAGATTACGTTCAGCGGAAAGGCATGATCATTATACAAGACTAGAGTACGTAATTTAAAAGCATGATTTAAAAGCATAATTTAAAAGCGTGATAAATAATACAATTTAATTAAATACACACACGAGTCTTTTAATATTATCCCGATAACTAAGAAGAAGACATCACACCGGGGAGATCACTAACGAGGCAATCTCAAATCATAAGACCACTAACGAGGCAGTCTAAATAAATGGGAGACCACTAACGAGGCAGTCTCAATGATCGTAGGACCACTAACGAGGCAGTTCAAATAAATACACAGCGCGCGAGATCACTAACGAGGCAATCTCAGATAGTAGGGAGACCACTACCGAGGCAGTCTCAAAATAATATTAGCATGAGGATCGGCTCAGCCTAGTGAACGGGATTTTTTCGAAAGTTCATGTTTCATCGTTTACAAGATATTCGATATCGCGATCCATAGTTCGAGTTTTCTTAAGTTCGAAAAATCCAACTTGTCACAGGTTTCGCCTTTTTAAATTAAAAATTCGTCTTTTAACCAAAAATTCTGAAATTTATACAGTAGCTCAAGGACACCCTTACGAACAACTTTCATGTTGTGAGTTTCTCCAAATAAGGTTTCGAAATGAGTCAAAATTCGAGTTCTTTACAAGGAAAGTCTGCCCGAAAAATCGAGTTCGACACAGTTTAATCCAACGCCGATTAAAAATCCATTCTAAGTCCAATTGATCCGAAATTTTTACAGGTTGTAAAAAATATCTTAATGAAAAAATTTCATGTTTTAAGATTTCGGAAATTATGAGATTTAGGTGTTCAAAAATCAACATCAACACATTGTTCACGCGCGGGTTCAAAAATCGGTTTTACACAGGTTTTGAATTCGTCCGATTTATCATATCAAATGAACTCCAAAATTCATAAAATTTTATATGTATAATCTAGACAAAATTTTCTACAACTTTTGTTTATAAATGCAAGTTTGATTCGGTCTAGAAACTGGTGAAAAACATGCATCAAGTCGAGTCATTAAAACTGTCAGGATTTCGAACGTTTGGTTTTTACACAGAAACTTTACGTCACAATTTGGGGGTAACGAACCTTTATGGAAATGGCTGAAATTTTAACACAAGGTAGAATAAAGTCTTATGAACAAAATCCATGTTGAAAAGTTTTTGGTTTGAATTCCCGAAGATAGGTTTTTAGTCCAGTTACTGAAATTGGTCGAAAATAGGGTTTTTGAAAACCACTTTTAGTTACGTGTTTTGATCTTTTAATTTGAACGACAAGAAACCACAAAAATTGTAGAGTAAGGTCTTAACTTACTTAGTTAGAGAATAGGATTGCTGTAAGGGCTTTTCGGACGTCCTAAGGTCGCGACAAACGGCCAACTTCTCCGATCGCTTTTTGTTCGCCCCCCGACGTGAAATCGTAGCAAAGGAAAGAATGTTAGATTTCGAGTTTTTGAGACTTATGGATGAATTAAACACTATAATACAACTTACAAGGTTTTAGAAGGCAGTGGCTTTGTCCCGGTTGTCCCGTCTTCGCCGGAATACTCGCCGGAAAGTTAACTCGAAGGGATTTCGGCTTGGAGAGGAAGAATGGGAGAGTATAGGATGTGTTTTCTGTAAAAGAATGAGTATGGGGCATCCTAATCCGACCTTAAGCCTTTCCCTAAGGCTTTGATCGGCTTGCCACCGATAGAGATCGGATTTTTGGCAAGAAAATCACCATGGAAGGAAAGTTTACACCTCCTGCACCTCTGGCGCGGTGGTGACACGCACATGGAGCTTTGTCCGCGCGGAGTACTCGCGAGCAGTCTTCGGACGCGTCTCGCTCATCACGCGCGGTGACCGCGCATGTGTGCGCGGAGGGCGCGCGGCGTCCGAACCGGCCGGTTCGGGCGGTTCGTGCGGTCCGTCGGGTCTTTTCCTCTTTTCTCTATCGGGTTTCTATCCTATACATTTTCGGTTCGACTCTTCGGGTCATTTTCGGTTTGAAATTTCTATCTTGAATTTATTACGAACTCGGGTTAATGCTCGTAACATTTTCGTGCAATAATTTATCTAGTTAAATTAATTCCGATTCCTCTTAACAACTTTACCGGGTATTACAGTCTACCCCCCTTAAAAATCAACTTCGTCCTCGAAGTTGTGTTTCGGTTTCCTCGAGTTAAACGTTAGGATGCTCTTGGTTATGTTTCTATTTTGTGATTTATTTTATGACTGAACTTAGAATTTAGATTTCCAAGCTGCCTACGTACCCTGTGAAGGGATCAAGTCATAACGTAGTTCAAAACAATTTGAATTTGTTTTTCTTGGGTGTTACATCCTCCCCCCCTTAAGAATACAGTTATGTCCCCATAACTGTGCTCGGGTCGTCTTGGAAGAGGGTCGGGTAACGTTGCTTCATATCGGCTTCCAATTCCCATGTCGCCGTTTCCGTTTCGTGGTTAGACCAAAGGACCTTGACCATTCTTACGGTCTTATTTCTTGTTACCCTCTCCTTCATATCAAGTATTTGTACCGGAACTTCCTCGTAACTCAAGTCATCATCCTATTCAATTTCTTCCAGTTGGAGCACATGGCTCGGATCGTGCACATACTTCTTCAATTGTGAGACATGGAACACATCGTGGACACGAGCAAATTGTGGCGGCAATGCTAGCCAATATGCTAGATTTCCCACTCTTTTTAGGATCTCATACGGTCCTATGTATCGTGGACTCAATTTCCCTCGTTTGCCGAAGCGCATCACACCCTTCATTGGTGACACCTTCAGCATGACTTTATCGCCGGCTTGAAATTCCAAGTCTTGTCGTCTTACGTCCGCATAACTCTTTTGCCGGTCCTGAGCGGCCCTCATCTTTCCCTGGATTATCTTGATTTGTTGAGCCATGTCCTCGACAAGTTGTGGTCCAACTTCCATAGCCCTATTGTTCTCCTCCCAGCTCAACGGACTCCGGCACTTGCGTCCATACAGTGCCTCGAAAGGTGTCATGCCGATGCTAGCGTGGTAACTATTTGTTGTAGGAAAACTCGATCAAAGGCAAATGGTTCTCCCAATTTCCTTTAAACTCTAGCACACATGCTCTCAGCATGTCTTCCAATGTTTGGATCGTTCTCTCTGTTTGCCCCTCCGTCAATGGGGTGGAATGCGGTACTCATCTTTATTTTTGTACCGAGGGCTTCTTGCAAGTTTGTCCAAAAATTAGAGACAAACCTACTGTCCCTATCCGAGATGATGTCATGTGGTACTCCATCCCGTCGTACCACATTGTCGACATACGCCTTTGCCAATTGGTCCATTGACCATATGTCCTTCATTGGTATGAATATGGCAGCTTTCGTCAACCTATCCACGATCACCCAGATTTTATTCATCCCTTTCGGTGACCGCGGTAGCCCCGAAACGAAATCCATGGAAATGCTATCCCATTTCCAACTCGGGATTTCCAATGGTTGCATTAGCCCTAGGGGTTTTTGGCATACTGCCTTGATCTTCTGGCAGGTAAGGCATCTTGCACAAATTCGGCTACCTCTCTTTTCATGTTTGGCCACCAATAGTTCTTCTTTAAGTCCTTGTACAGCTTGTCGCCCCCAGGATGAACCGAGTATGGGGTATTATGGCCTTCCTCCATCACTTTTTGCTTCAGGTCCACGCATTTCCGTGGTATACACCATCTTCCCTTGAAGCGGATGCTTCCGTCCTCATGAATTTTAAAATCTGTTGCCTTTCCTTCGGAAATGTCCTTCCTAATTTCCTCCAACTTCTCATCGCCCGGTTGGGCGAGTTGTATTTCATCGAATATGGTAGGTCCCACTACCATCGCGTTGACGACTTCGTTTACTGTGCCAGAATGCACCAACTCTAGACTCAATTTCGCTAAGTCCTTGTACAGCTCGGCCGGTATCACGAGTGAATTCGCCACGTGTTGAGTCTTTCGACTCAGGGCATCGGCTACAACGTTGGCTTTTCCTTCGTGATAAGCAATCTCCAGGTCATAATCCTTTATTAACTCCAACCATCTTCTCTGCCTCAGATTCAGCTCTTTTTGCGTGAATATGTACTTGAGGCTCTTATGGTCGGTGACCATCCGACAGTTTCGCCCATAGAGATAGTGTCTCCATATCTTTAAGGCGAACACGACAGCGGCGAGTTCTAAGTCGTGCGTCGGGTAGTTTTCTTCGTGTGGTTTTAGTTGACGTGATGCGTATGCTATAACCCTTTGATCTTGCATTAGCACGCATCCCAATCCCTCTTCCGAGGCGTCGCTATACACCTCGAAGTCTCCATCCTCAGATGGTAATGCCAATACTGGCGCTGTGGTAAGTCGTTTCTTCAAATCTTGAAACGCGGACTCACACTCACTAGTCCAGTCGTATTTCACCCCTTTCTTCAACAGCTGGGTCAACGGTCGTGCGATTTTCGAGAAGTTCTTGACAAATCGTCTGTAGTATCCCGCCAGTCCAAGGAAACTTCTTACCTCTGTTGGACTCTTCGGCGGTACCCACTCGGTCACTGCGGAGATCTTCGCCGGATCTACTGCCACTCCGTTGGCGGATACTATATGCCTAAGAAATGCCACTTCCTTTAACCAGAAGTCGCATTTGGACAGCTTGCCATACAGTTGATTTACTCGTAAGATCCCTAACACTTTGTGTAAGTGTTCGGAATGTTCTTCTTCGCTTTTCGAGTAGATCAAGATGTCATCTATGAACACCACCACGCATTGATCTAATAAATCTCGAAATACATTGTTCATGAGGTTCATGAACATTGCTGGGGCGTTCGTTAGCCCGAATGATAGCACCGTGAACTCGTAGTGTCCGTAGCGAGTCCTGAAAGCCGTCTTTGGGATGTCCTTCTCAGCGATCCTCAATTGGTGATATCCAGAACGCATGTCGACCTTTGAGAATACTGTAGTTCCCTTCAGTTGGTCAAACAAATCTTCGATTCTGGGCAACGGGTACTTGTTCTTGACGGTGACTTGATTAAGTCCTCTATAATCAATGCACAGTCGTAAACCCCCATCTTTCTTCTTAACAAATAAGACCGGTGCTCCCCATGGGGACGTGCTTGGCCTAATGTATCCCTTCTCTAACAACTCCTCGAGTTGTTCCTTTAGTTCCTTCATTTCCAGTGGCGCCATGCGGTAAGGAGCTTTCGAGACAGGTTCCGTTCCCAGAATGAGATCTATGGTGAATTCAAGATCTCTCTCAGGTGGCATGCCGGGAACGTCCTCAGGAAACACATCCGGGTATTCCCTCACCACTGGAATGTTGTCTACCTTGACTCCTTCAGCTTCAAGGTTATGAATGTAGCATGCATATAGCGCGTAACCCTTCCGCATTAAGCTACATAACTTGAGGGCGTTGACTATCTTGTTAGACTTCTTAGGGGGTTGGGAGTAGAAGATGACTCTCTTCCCCCTACTCTTTGACAGCGTGATCTTTTGCTTTTGGCATTCGATCACGGCCTTATATCGGGTTAGCCAATCTATCCCTAGTATGACGTCAAAGTCTCTGACGTCAAACTCTACCAAGTTCACGAAAAACTCTACGTTTTTTATTACTACAGGTATTCTGTTGTAACGCTTAGAGCATGCTATTACTTCTCCAGAAGGCAGTTGGATTCCTAAGCTAATCATTTCGCACTTAGGTAGATCTAGTTCAGATACAGCTCTCGAAGATATAATGGAACAACTGGCTCCGGAATCAAATAAAACTCTAAGCGGAGTACTTAGGACATGAAAGGTACCTGCCATCACATCACCCTGCGCGGGTATGTCAGCCTGGTTGATCACGTTCAACCTTCCCATCGGCCTCCCTTGATTGACCGGCTGGTTCTGATTCGGACTTGGGTTTTGTTGCTGGTTTGGAGGGCGCTGGTTCGGATTCTGAGGAGGCCGATATCCCTGATTGTTGCCGTTCCTGCCTCCTTGGTTGAACGGCTCATTGGGTCCAGTGACCAAATCCTCTCTCTTCGTGATATTCTCGAGTCGGGTTTGACATTCCTCCCTCCGATGGCCAATACGGCCGCACCGGAAACATTCGCCCACCTGAGGGCATCTCCTCACCAGGTGCGTCCTGCCACACCTCGGACACGGTGGCACTCGTCCTCCTTGGTTGAAATTCCGACCATTGTTGTTTTGAACATTCCCGTTAGGGCCTCCCCGAAAGTTGTCCCCACCAGTAGTGTTGCCAGTCCTGTTGTCTCGGTTTCTTTTGTCTGGTCCTTGTGCCCTCGGCTAGATTCCCCAACAGTCTTCCTCTTTAGCTGTTGTACTCGTGCGACTGCTACCGCACGATCGTAGACAGCTTGTAGGTCCGGATAGTTAACTCCGGTGATCACCTCCCGAATTGACAAGTTCAGTCCCATTTCGAATTTCTGCGCCTTCTCCCCGTCCGTGGGTACCATCCGAGGTGCGAATCTCACCAATTCCTTAAACCAAGCGTAATATTCTTGAATAGATTTTTCCCCTTGTTTCAGGGATGAGAACTCTTCGTACAGTGCTGCCTTAGTACTCATGGGGTAGAAGCGCTCCCTGAGTAACTCCATAAACTCGTTCCATGAGTAAGGTTCGTCGTCTTCGCTAAGTTTCCCCTGGGCAGCTTGCCACCAGTCGTCGGCTTCGCCGCCCAGATAATACGAAGCCACGTGAACCTTCTCTCTCTCCGAGCGTCTTACCGCATTCAGTAATTTGTCAAAGGTCCTTAACCATTCCTCGAGCTTAGCTGGGTCTTCCTCACCGACATAGTAGGGAGGTCGGTAGGGGTTCACCGAAGCCAAGTAATTGATCCTTGCTTCCGGCGGTGGTGCCACGGCAGCTCCACCCTGGTTAACGTAAGCATTGCCCAGTGCGACCAGTAGTTCCTCCATATTCCTCATTCGCTCTTCCGCGGGGTTGGGCATTGGGCATGCTGGGTTTGGTGCTTCGACGTTAGGTGCCTGTCCATCGGGTTGCCCTGGTGTGTCGTGGGTGTTGGGGGTGGTAGGTAGAGTCCTTGGTCGCCCTCTATGTGCCATTCTGTTATAAACATGCAGGCACAAAGAAGGTTAGAGTTCTGGGGATATGATAGAGTGTTGGGGGAAAATGATTTATTAAATCGAGCGGTGTCTACTAAGAGTCGGTTAGGATTCGTATTTATTTGTCTATTTAGTCGTTTACGTTAAGGGTACAAGGGTCGAAACGTTGAGACCCTAGGTTTTAGGATTTAGGATTCGAGGTACCCTTGTTGAATTGTTATGCATATTTAGATATGTTGTTTATTTATCGTTATCTTGTTCCCTTGTTTGGTTGAGTTTCAACGAAATAAAATGTAAAGATTGTGTATAAAATAGATGCTTGTGAATTTATTGCTTAATAGGGAATTTTATTCGGTACAAGCTATAAGAATTGCAATGCTAAGAATAGTTCGGAAATAGAAAAGAAAATAATAGGAATAATGTATCAATAATCCCCAAGCCTGGGGAGAGTAGGTGGCCGGATCCTCCATGGGGTCGTCCTTGTCACTCGTATGCTCAATGGTGCCCGTGCCGAGGGGCCCATGGAACACTGGGCTTGCTGGCCAATTGGGCCCAGCAGCAGGAGCAGTATCAACGGCGGCAGCTGGGAGAGGGGCGGCTGCAGGGGCAGCGGCATGATCAGCAACGGGGCCAGCTACAGGAGGAGCTCCTGGGCTAAAAGGGGCATGTGGGAACAAGGTATCAGTCAGGTTAATCAGTTCATTTCCCAAGTTCCCTGCTTGAGTCTCTATGTCGTTAATCTGGGTCCGGAGCTCAGTCTTGCGGGTCTGGAGTTCGTTGATTTGAACCTGGAGTTGGGTCAGATCTTGATGTCCTGCTTCTCTCAGATTAGTTAGGTGCCCAGGTTAGCCTCCATTTGTTCTACCCTTAGTCTGAAGTTGTTCACGTTTTGAGGGGATTCGAGGTATGCTTCAATCAATCTCATTAGAAGGTTGATCATGTTTGTAATACCCGGGAATTTTACAACATAAAACAATAATTAAATAAATAAAAAATAAATAAAATAAATACAATAAATAAATAAATTCAGCAAATAAATAAATAAAGATAAGGAAATGAGAAACGAAATTTAACTTAAAAAGGAATTAAAGGAATTTAATTAAATAAAAAGAATTAATTGAAGATAAATAAATTGTACACCAAAACCCGACACCAATGAACTCGAGAATTCGAGTCCAAACATGCATTTAGACCCGAGTAAAATTTAGAGAGGAAATAGAAACCCGAAGATACCCCGGAAATCAGAATCCGGGAGCATAGGGGGATAGAAGTCCGAAAGAGAGGAGGAAAGACACGACGGATCGCACGGCCCGCCCGGACCGAAGTCCAGGCGAGTGCCGCGCGGTGGCCGTGCAGTCAATAGGGGGAAGGCGCGCCACGACCGCGCCGAGCGACAGATTCGCCGGTTGCGAGATTCACTCGCCCGAATCCGTATTTTCCGACTTCGGTTGAACACCTTTCGGCTCAAGACTCCCCAAGGCCGACCTTGGGCATCCCTAGGTCATGTTTGCCTATAAATAACACCTTTTGAAAGCCCCGAACACTTTTCAAAACCCTACGGTACTCTCTATACGCAAAACCCTAGATCCGGAAGTCATCGGAGGCACCAAAATCGAACGGGGACTGTCGTGGACGAGTTGAGAGATCTCTAACGTCGTGGTAAGTTAGATCCATTCATCCATCTCGTTTTTAACTCAAAAACGAAACCCTAATTCTCTTCTTTTTCTTTCCACACCCCCAATCGGATCTAGAACGTAGAACCCGACGAACGGAGAGGATAAACGGTGGACTGGAAGCCACGCCTTCGAAATAGACGTTCCCGGACATCTACGAATCTGTAAGTTGACACTTACGTGATTTTGGGAGTAATTAAAACACGAAAACTAAAAGCGTAATCAAATCTTTCAAAAATCTGTCACCATATGATTTCTACCGGCGCAACAGTTTTGTCGAATTTTTCCAAACCCTTAAAAGTCTTCAAACGGAAAAACTTAAAACACAAGAAACATTTCTAAGGCTTAGATCTATCTCCTGTAAAAGTTTCAGAATTTTTAGAGATGATTTATTATATGAAATCTACCTGAAACCGAACTGCTTGAAATTGGATCTTGAAATTCTTGACAGATCTTAGGTTCGATCTTGATGACGTTTTTGACATTAGTTATAAGCCGATTTAGATCTTTAGCCGAACATGAAAGTTGTAGATAAATGTCTTAAGAAGGTCTCTGTAAAATGTCGTTGAGTTTGGAGTAGATTTGCTATGGTAGATCTTGATAATCTTGAACTGTTGTACACGAAATTCGGACAGATTAATGATATGATGAAAATTGATGTTTTTGACCTATTTTGGTATCTCGGATTGAAAACGTTAAAACACGAAAGTTGTTCATCTCGATGTTTCCGAGTCAGTGGTAAATTTTCAGAATTTTTGGACTTAAATCTGATTTTTAATGAATTTTAGAGTAAACTGTGGTGGACCGAGTCAAATCTTGAAATCTTGTTGAAACAGTGAAACTAGCCTTTAAGGTTTAAACGAGTAGAAGACTCTTTGAAATAAATACATGAAATCTTAAATTTAGGAAATCCCCTTTAGAAACTTGATCTTTAAAATTAGGGGCTGAGTGCTCTGCAGGGTGCCCTCCTAACGATTCACTTCGTGCCTTTATGGATGATGGTGACCCGCGCGAAATTTTTTGAGATATGTTGCCAAAACGGCATGAGATATATGGCCTACACTCTCGTGAATACCCACATGGATTTCCCGAGGCTCCGGAGTGGTACTGGGTATGGCGGATACGGTTGCGGCCGCCGGGCTACCGGCTAAACTTGTTGATATCGCAATGAAATCGTGAAATACTTGAAATACTAAATCTTGGGAGTAATGATGATAGTTAAATGTTTAATTATTGTCCTGTTAAATTATTAAATGCTTTATTTAAATTAATTATGGATTTTATTTAAATTATGCTAAATGTACTATTGGTTAGTGCCATGATTTAATTATGCGAATTGGTTATATTATTAAATTAAATTATTTATGATTATTATCATGCTTTTATGTAAATATTAAATTAATGGCTTTTAAACCCTACGATCATGCATATGTTAACTTACTCAGCAAGTTGTGCTGACCAAACCATTTATTTTCCTTTTTCCTTACAGAGTATGTGGGACAAACATGAGCACGTTCATGCATGGGGGAAACTATATTTTTGCAAACTTTATTATTAAATTCTTGCATTAGACTATAAGAATAAACAGGCCTGTTTAACCCGTGTTTGACCATGTCGGTCTTATTTACATTTCCGCTGCAATATTATACTTAAATACTATTTCCGCTGCGTTATGATATTATTATTTTCGAGACTATATTGTATGGGTTGTTTGCAAATGTTTTTAAATATTTTTAAATACTGAAATACCTAGCCTTGCACCTCTTTAGTAAGCCGGAGAAACCGTATCTTACTAGGGAGGTGTGGCGGTGACATCCCGACCTGGGTGACCAAAAACCAGGGTGTTACAATGTTCACGTTTGGTGCGGCCATCTAATGTTAACAAGGTAGGTTAGAGTTAGAATATGTTTTAGGCAAGATTAGATAGGTATGAATTTAAACCTATATGCAACATGCAAGTGCAAGTTTCCTCCCCAATTAAAATTTAATTTGTCCATGTGTTTAAAATAAATTTGCTACATGGGTAATAATAAAAGTTGGGTCTCTATAGTGGACCAAAAATTTTAATATTTCTTTGGCTAAAATATTGGGCTACGTAAAAATAAGTTTTTGGGCTAAAGTGAAACTAGTGGTTTTAAAAGTGATACATTAAAAATAATGCTAGGTTTTAAAATAATGGTATCAAAATAATAATATTGAAAATAATAGTTTTAAAATATATTCCAGGCTCTGATACCAACTTGTAACACCCCGGATTTGATAACCCAGGCCGGGATGCCACCGCCACACTTCCCCAGCAAGACACGACGTTTTGAGCTCACTAAGGAGATGCAAGGTTTATGGGTACTTAAAAGATTTAAAAACATTTTAAATATGGAGTCCGGAATAATAATAATAATAATAATAATAATAATAATAATAATAATAATAATAATACTAATAATAATAATAATAATAATAATAATAATAATAATAATAGTAATAATAATAAGTTTCAAAATACGAGATACTAGTCATCCATGCATGCAATAGAGTAAATAATGCAGCGGAAAGTAATCACGGCCAACATGGCCAAAACTCGGGTTTAACAGGCCCGTTTTAAAGCAGTAATGAAATGCAAGAATCGAAAGTGTTCATAAAAGTTTTTCCCCCAAATCCATGAGCATGCATCACTCGACATACTCTGTAAAAGAAAAATAATAACGGGTTTATCAGTATAAAAATATACTGAGTAAGTCAATCCCTAACTAAACAATTAAGGGGTTACATGTGTTTAATTAAAAATTAGAATTTTCATGCATAATAAAATTAATGTAAAATTTATAGATTACTTGCAGCGGAAAGGCATGATCATTATACAAGACTAGAGTACGTAATTTAAAAGCATGATTTAAAAGTATAATTTAAAAGCGTGATAAATAATACAATTTAATTAAATACACACACGAGTCTTTTAATATTATCCCGATAACTAAGAAGAGGACATCACACCGGGGAGATCACTAACGAGGCAATCTCAAATCATAAGACCACTAACGAGGCAGTCTAAATAAATGGGAGACCACAAACGAGGCAGTCTCAATGATTGTAGGACCACTAACGAGGCAGTCCAAATAAATACACAGCGCGCGAGATCACTAACGATGCAATCTCAGATAGTAGGGAGACCACTAACGAGGCAGTCTCAAAATAATATTAGCATGAGGATTGGCTCAGCCTAGTGAACGGAATTTTTTCGAAAGTTCATGTTTCATCATTTACAAGATATTCGATATCGCGATTCATAGTTCGAGTTTTCTTAAGTTCGAAAAATCCAACTTGTCACAGGTTTCGCCTTTTTAAATTAAAAATTCATCTTTTAACCAAAAATTCTGAAATTTATACAGTAGCTCAAGGACACCCTTACGAACAACTTTCATGTTGTGAGTTTCTCCAAATAAGGTTTCGAAATGAGTCAAAATTCGAGTTCTTTACAAGGAAAGATTTCTGCCCGAAAAATTGAGTTCGACACAGTTTAATCCAACGCCGATTAAAAATCCATTCTAAGTCCAATTGATCCGAAATTTTTACAGGTTGTAGAAAACATCTTAATGAACAACTTTCATGTTTTAAGATTTCGGAAATTATGAGATTTAGGTGTTCAAAAATCGTCATCAACACACTATTCACGCGCGGGTTCAAAAATCGGTTTTAAACAGGTTTTGAATTCGTCCGATTTAACATATCAAATGAACTCCAAAATTCAAGAAATTTTATATGTATAATCTAGACAAAATTTTCTACAACTTTTGTTTAGAAATTCAAGTTTGATTCGGTCTAAAAACTGGTGAAAAGCATGCATCAAGTCGAGTCATTAAAACTGTCAGGATTTCGAACGTTCGGTTTTTACACAGACACTTTACGTCACGATTTGGGGTATCAAACCTTTATGGAAATGGCTGAAATTTTGACATAAGGTAGATTAAAGTCTTATGAACAAAATCCATGTTGAAAAGTTTTTGTTTCGAATTCTCGAAGATAGGGTTTTAGTCCAGTTACTGATGGTCGAAAATAGGATTTTTGAAAATCGATTTTAGTTACGTGTCTAGATCTTTTAATTTGAACGACAAGAAACCAAAAAAATTGTAGAGTAAGGTCTTAACTTACTTAGTTAGAGAATAGGATTGCTATAAGGGCTTTTCGGACGTCCTAAGGTTGCGAAGAACGGCCAACTTCTCCGATCGCTTTTTGTTCGCCCCCGACGTGAAATCGTAGCAAAGGAAAGAATGTTACATTTCGAGTTTTTCAGACTTATGGACAAATTAAACACTATAATAAAACTTGCCAAGGTTCTAGAAGGCAGAGGCTTCGTCCCGGTCGTCCCGTCTTTGCCGGAATACTCACCGGAAAGTGAACTCGAAGGGATTTCGGCTTGGAGAGGAAGAATGGGAGAGTATAGGATGTGTTTTCTGTAAAAGAATGAGTATGGGGCGTCCTAATCCGACCTTAAGCCTTTCCCTAAGGCTGTGATCAGCTTGCCACCGATAGAGGTCGGATTTTTGGCAAGAAAATCACCATGGAAGGAAAAGTTTACACCTCCTGCACCTCTGGCGCGGTGGTGACGTGCACATGGAGCTTTGTCTGCACGGAGTACGCGCGAGCAGTCTTCGGACGCGTCTCGCTCATCACGCACGGTGGCCGCGCGTGCGCGCGCGGATGGCGCGCGGCGTCCGAACCGGCCGGTTCGGGCGGTTCGTGCGGTCCGTCGGGTCTTTTCCTCTTTTCTCTATCGGGTTTCTATCCTCTACGTTTTCGGTTCGACTCTTCGGGTCATTTCGGTTCAAAATTTCTATCTTGAATTTATTACGAACTCGGGTTAATGCTCGTAACATTCCCGTGCAATAATTTATCTAGTTAAATTAGTTCTGATTCCTCTTAACAAGTTTACCGGGTATTACAGCTATTTCCCACCAATCTACACAAGCCACAACATCCCTTACACACTCCACCAAAAACAACGGCAATTGACTTGCGATCGTACCCACACTATTAACGCTACATTCATCCTAATGGCAGGACCCATACTAAACCTTCCGCATTTCATTTTAAAAATCCTAAATTGCCAATTCTGCTCCAATTACTGAGGATTTTAACTATCTAATTGAACAAATCTAAATGTTTAAATTGCATTATAACAATCACGATTGCATTTCTCAAACAGAAAATCTTAAACGCACTGCAACGTAAAGCCCTAACATATTCACACTAAATTCGGGATCAACACGTTAAAGCCCTAACAACAATCGAACAACCCTAACTGTTTACCTCCGTTTGCGGTACCACATACAACACGGCCGAATCGACCGTTCTCTTCCTCGGTCGTCCCTTCCTTGCGCTACCCTCCTTCTCTTTCCCTCTTTCTCTTAGCCGCAAACTCCGTCGACCTCTATCGCACCCCGCCTTTCCTTCGCATACCGCTGCTAAAAGAAACTAACCTAATGCCGCCGCGGCCGCCCCAAAAACACCCACGCCCCTTACTCCCGCGGCCTCTCTAGGTTCGCCTTCCGTATTTACAGCTGCAATTTTTCACCCTGTCCAAGAATGGAGAATGCCGTTACAAGGAGTTCGAAACACCGGGAAGAGTTATCAAGAAGAAAGAGAAAGAAAGAGTAAAGTGCATCTTTATTAATATTCACCATTTGTTTTCAATTTTTTTGTTAATTTCAATTTCTTTATTTTACCTTTTCTTCTTAAAATGATGTATTGCATAATAACTTTCAAAACTTCTGTGTAGTTGACTCCAACAAAAATAGTGAGGTGCGGTGCAGTGTAACTCTTGATACCCTCGGGGTTTATCTCCAAATCCCTGTTAATAATTTTACTCAATACGCATATAAAAAACATAGATCCAATAAATATTATTCTTCTTGGGGATGTTACTATATCACGTGATTCATTACACACACGTAGCCAGATCGGTGAGAGTATGTGCCGAAGGAAAATAATTAGCTTTGTTCACGTGTCCTTCGCATCTATTTAGTTTTCTTTGTTGGCATTGTTTAATTCGTGTGAGACTTCTTGTTTTCATTGTTACCTTGTCTTGTGGACTTTTGCCTCGTTCACAGGAGGAGAACTAAGACATATTATCCTTGTCTTGTCTGATAGACTCTGAAACAAATGAAGAACTTTGTGTAAGAGAAACAACTCCAGTGATGTAGAAACAAATAGAAAGAGGGCCAAGAGGCTAATGTTATTCCTCATGACCTTTCGACTTACTCAATGCAATTGTACAAGTCAACCCAAATAAACGATCTGCAGAGATACTGTACGTCTCTACCCATAGAAAGTATGGAAAATACACATATCTTGTAATTAGTACACTCATATCATGAAAAAGACATGAAGATATAAACATGATTGGATATCTTCAACAATATCAAAACCTAAATACCCACTATTTCACGGTTTTTGAAGATTCTCTACCCATCTAAGACAGTAACTTAGATCCTGATTTCATTTTCATAATTTCATGTATTGAAACCACTTTTTATCTCCATGTACAAATTGAGTCAAAGAGGCATATGAATGATACCTGGATAATCTGCTTTGAAAGATTTTATACTTTGGCATGCGGTTTTTAATGTATCCAATGTAGATTCTGTGTTTCCTCCTGCTCAGGGAGCAAATGAATCAGAACAATTTTCTGGGGGAAAAATATATCACAAGAAGATTAGATTGGGTCAATTGTAGAGTCATCCCACAAAATGAGAGCAAAGTCAGCAAATAAGGAACTTCTCAGGTATGATTGGAAAGAGAGGTCACATTCAAAGAGAAGTACTTTCCCTCAGGCTTGGCTTTGCTGCATTTTGTATGAAATACTAGAGATCAAGGGTTTAGTAATAGGCAGAGCATCTTTATTTAATGGGATATATATCACGAAAACGCCAAAGTTAAAATGGTCCAATCTAATTACATTATATCTGAATAAGTGCTATTAGGACTGAAATGAGGTGATAAAAGGTGAAGATAAAGTGTCAAAAATATTTCTAACTTGTATCACTTATTGAGTTGAACATGATTTTGGTGTCCAGGGATCCGTTATTACCTTCTTCTTTTTTTGTGGATGTGAATTTTGTACTGCATAATTCTACTTTTTGTTGTGTATTATTTCAAGACATTTACTAGACAATTTGATCCTCATTTTTCAGATTGTAATTACACCCTTTTTTGTGGAAACATACTATATTTATCGATTTACCCGAGCTATAGTTGGTTTTATGCAAATGGATTTTAATAAAATACTAAAATATTTGATATTCCTTTCAGGAAATTTTTTCTATTTCTTTGTTATCAACTTGTTAATAGCACCCTGCTTTTCCGCTCCTTTTTATTTATATATGTATTTTCTTTTCATTTGATTGTGCAACCATTTTACTTAGTTGGAGATCCACATCGCAATACTTCACAAGTATAGAATTTGTGCAAGTATAGAATCCTAAAATTACATATACAGAAGTTTATTATGCCAAAATTATATATCCTGAAATCCATTTTTGCCTCTTATTGTTGTTCCAAAAACCTCTCGAACATCTATTAATTAATCTATTTATCTATTTAGTACTTAGGAACTTTTGACATTACTAATCCATGAACATGTCTTAATTGTTTGATTTGTAGGGAGAATGATTCATCAAGTTGACTCAGTGCATGGCATAATCAATGAGTTCAAAGTTAACCTAAAATTATTTGATGACATTTTAGATTATGCAGGGGGAAAATTTCGTAATCTCAACTCATTTTTACGAGTGCATGACATAATCAAGGAGGAATCGATTATTATCATAGAAGAAGTTACGTCCATGTACCATGGATTCTTTGCCTCTTGTCGGCTAAACAATGTGCAATTAATTGAAGGTAGATTCACAACAGAATCGTTGACGAACTTACTTAGGTAAGGTAAATAATACTGGATAGCTAAAATTTAAAATAAGTTTATTGTGAATATTTAATATAACTTTCTAATTTTTTTCTTTTTATAATGTGCAGAGGTATTGTCTACCGTGCTAAAGAATTTGCGCGCGAGAATATTCTCACTCATATATATGCAAATTGCATATTCTTAGATAAAAATTCACACCCTAAATTTCTTATTTCCGAAATTAATGATGGGTGGAATTCGGAAGATGTATTTAGGGGTGAGCATAGTACGATATGGACCATAAACCAAACTGGACCAAACTGTATTTCTAAAGTTTGAAATAATTGAAAATACGATTTGGTTTGGTTTGAAAATTTTCAAAACCGTAAAATTACGGTTTGACATCTATTAATTAATCTATTTATCTATGAACTTTGACATTACTAATCCATGAATATGTCTTAATTGTTTGATTTGTAGGGAGTATGATTCATCAAGTTGACCCAGTCAATTTGAGATATGAGGATGAAATAGAAGTTCAAATTTGTGATAATGAGAATATCGGTTTCATTTACAGTGTTGAAACAAGGCATAATGCCTCCGAAAATTGGTATCCATGCTCGGCATTTAAAGTTAACCCAAAATTATTTGATGGCATATTAGATTATGCAGGGGGTAAATTTCGTGATCTCAACTCATTTTTACGAGTGCATGGCATGATCAATGAGGAATCGATTATTATCACAGAAGAAGTTAGGTCCATGTACCGTGGATTCTTTGCCTCTTGTCGGCTAAACAATGTGCAATTAATTGATGGTAGATTCACAACAGAATCGTTGACGAACTTACTTAGGTAAGGTAAATAATACTGGATAGCTAAAATTTAAAATAAGTTTATTGTGAATATTTAATATAACTTTCTAATTTTTTTTCTTTTTATAATGTGCAGAGGTATTGTCTACCGTGCTAAAGAATTTGCGCCGAGAATATTCTCAATCATATATATCCAAATTGCATATTCTTGGATAAAAATTCACAGCCTAAATTTCTTATTTCCGAAATTAATGATGGGTGGAATTCGGAAGATGTATTTAGGGGTGAGCATAGTACGATATGGACTGTAAACCAAACTGGACTAAACTGTATTTCAAAAGTTTGAAATAATTGAAAATACGATTTGGTTTGGTTTGAAAATTTTCAAAACCGTAAAATTATGGTTTGACATCTATTAATTAATCTATTTATCTATTAACTTTGACATTACTAATCCATGAACATGTCTTAATTGTTTGATTTGTAGGGAGAATGATTCATCAAGTTGACCCAGTCAACATGAGATATGAGGATGAAATAGAAGTTCAAATTTGTGATAATGAGAATATCGGTTTCATTTACAGTGTTGAAACAAGGCATAATGCCTCCGAAAATTGGTATCCGTGCTCGGTATTTAAAGTTAACCCAAAATTATTTGATGGCATATTAGATTATGCAGGGGGTAAATTTCGTGATCTCAACTCATTTTTACGAGTGCATGGCATGATCAATGAGGAATCGATTATTATCACAGAAGAAGTTAGGTCCATGTACCGTGCATTCTTTGCCTCTTGTCGGCTAAACAATGTGCAATTAATTGATGGTAGATTCACAACAGAATCGTTGACGAACTTACTTAGGTAAGGTAAATAATACTGGATAGCTAAAATTTAAAATAAGTTTATTGTGAATATTTAATATAACTTCTAATTTTTTTTCTTTTTATAATGTGCAGAGATATTGTCTACCGTGCTAAAGAATTTGCGCGCGAGAATATTCTCAATCATATATATGCAAATTGCATATTCTTGGATAAAAATTCACAGCCTAAATTTCTTATTTCCGAAATTAATGATGGGTGGAATTCGGAAGATGTATTTAGGGGTGAGCATAATACGATATGGACCGTAAACTAAACTGGACCAAACTGTATTTTTAAAGTTTGAAATAATTGAAAATACGATTTGGTTTGGTTTGAAAATTTTCAAAACCGTAAAATTACGGTTTGACATCTATTAATTAATCTATTTATTTATGAACTTTGACATTACTAATCCATGAACATGTCTTAATTGTTTGATTTGTAGGGAGAACGATTTATCAAGTTGACACAGTCAACTTGAGATATGAGGATGAAATAGAAGTTCAAATTTGTGATAATGAGTGCATGGCATATTAGACTTTTGCAACGCTGATTACTTATTGTAAGTTATTCTAATTTCTAGTAACTGAATATTCTATATTGTATTTTGATTTTAAGTTTAATTTCAGGCCAATTGCCTATCATCACCCATTCTACTTAACCAAAGTGAACGGGAAATGATGCCGTTAAACGCTTTCATGAGAATTCATGCTGAAAAGTTATTTGATCAGGATCTTACGAGAGGGTTTGATCCAATACTCAATACCCTGGACACCAAAATCACTAATTGGGAACAACACGCAAAATACTCTGGCATTCAGTCTAAATTTAAAAGTAAACATAATGAACCACCTTTCACTATTAGTGATTACCCATCATCATTGAGGTTCATAAGAAACCACATTGCGCACAGTCGCGAGTTTGGGGATACGGTAATGTTTTTTTTTTTCATTTCTCAATGTCACTTTTACCCTTTTTTTACTTTATCCCTTCGCTAATATAATAATATATTTTGTATAAACAGGTCTCTGTGGAGAAGCTCAATAATTATTTGGCAAAGAGAATGGGGCCAAGAGTATTGCTGAATACGTACAAGTATTGTTTACAATACAAGGATAGGCTTTGTCATTAACTTGATTACACATGATTCCTTTTCTATATAGGGGCAAATGTCAACTAATTATGTGAAGTGTACCACTTTTGGATATCTTGAGCAGCATTATGACTTTATGAGTTTATTTGCTTAGGCTAAGTGTGCAGTAGTTGTATATGCCTGTGTCATTCTACTTGCAGATGAATGTATATTTATAGTAATAAATTCTTCTATATGAAACAGTGAAATCTCTTTCTTTCTTTTCGTAAAGAATTATGTAGGCTGATGTATTATTACGAGGATACTCTGGTTGAAACACAAGGATGGCTCTTATAGCATTGGATCGAATTTTTCCCAAGGTATGAATGGTCTATGAACTGCAATTGTCTTGATTCATTGAATTATTTATCCATTTTTGCAAAAATCTTGTTCTCATAGGCCAAGAGGGACATGGTTGTTTGATTGTTTTAAATGGTGTTTTATTTAAGTGGTTATCTTTAGTTTTTGTTCTTGAGAATTCATGTATCCATGTGAAATGCTCTTTTATAGCTTTATCAATTACAGTTTCATAAGATGTTAATATTAAATTGTTTGGATTCAGGATGCAGCCGTCCAACCCTTGTTGGTAATCAGTGGCAGTACCACCGTGTAACTAGACCCTGATCCCCTTGAATTTTTTTAAATATTTTTTTATATTTTTTATTTTTAATAAATAAATAATATTTTTAATAAATTAATTCATCTAGCTTAATTTAAGTTATTTTATCTTCCACATTTCCAAACTTTTTCATTCTTTTCACCAAAGTTGGTTACATTTTATCCAAATGAGTTTATTGGTATTGTATGTGTTTGAAAATCAATTTAAAAACTATATAAAATATGTTATAAATATCTCAACTTCTCCGATGTAGTTGATATTAATCAACTTGTTAAGAGACTAGTTGAAAATAACCAAAAGAACAAAACTTATTAATTGGTGTATTTATTAATCAAATTATTCTTAAATTTACATATGTCAACTCCTATAGTAGAAATTTTATTTTATGCTATGAAGTTAATTTAGAGTTGCGCAATCGTATGAGTAATGAAATGTTGAGTGATTCATACATTCTTGTTTAAAAATAATTATACAAAAGAATTATTAGAGTAGGTAAATGAAGCTGAAGTTTATGAATTACTTTCAAGAAATGTTGATATGTCAAAATTTTAATTATTATTTTTATTTATAAAAATATAGTAAGATTATTTTTATGCAACATTTCAAAATTTTTAAAAAATTTGCACACCATGAACAAAAGTCCTAGTCCCGCCACTGTTGGTAATCGTATATTTTTGTGGTAATGATGCGACGAACCCTCATCCAAGTGGCCTTGGAGCTCATGTTCCTCTCCCTGAATATGTCGAGAACAAGAAAAAGATAATACTTCATCTCAAGGTTCATTCCAAGATACTTCCCTCCTATGAAATTGTTCATAGGGAGGAACTAGTAGTATCCTTCATATGCCTCTTTGACTCGATTTGTACATGGAGATAAAAAGTGGTTTCAGTACATGAAATTATGAAAATGAAACCAGGATCTAAGTTAGTGTTTTGATGGGTAGAGAATCTTCATAAACCGTGAAATGATGGGTATTTAGGTTTTGATATTGTTGAAGATCTCCCAATCATGTTTATATCTTCATGTCTTTTTCATGATATGAATGTACTAATTACAAGATAAGTGTATTCTCCATACTTCCTATGGTTAGAGACGTAGAGTATCTCTGTAGACCGATTATTTGGGTTAACTTGTACGATTGGATTGAATAAGTCGAAAGGTCATGAGGAATAACATTAGTCTCTTGACCCTCTTCCTATTTGTTTCTACATCACTGGAGTTGTTTCTCTTACACAAAGTTCTTCCTCTGTTTCAGAGTCTATCATACAAGACAAGGATAATATGTCTTAGTTCTCCTCCTGTGGACGATGCAAAAGTCCACGAGGCATACGGGTGAAAAAGACTATCCTAATTCCTAGATGAGATTGAAATCAAATCTATTTTACATGCATAGATACTTACTATTGTTCCATGAAATCAGAAACGCAGACGAGGGTCAAACCCGGATAAATGGAGGCCGCCGCATATATACTGAGGCTTTGGTAGAGCTGTGTCAAACGATGGATGTCGAGGGCATCAACCTTTGGACTGCATTTCAGCAAAAGGATGATTGGAGCAACATATGCCTTGTGTAAGTTCACATCACAGCTATGATTGTGCACATGCTCTGTGTAAATTCTTGCTGATATTTTAATATAAATCACTCTTGCTTGTTTTATTTTTTTCGAATAAATTTTGCCGTGATGGAATCCATTTGGCGGAAGAAGATTCAAAGGTTGTTGTGGAGGAGACACTGAAGGTTTTGAAGAAGGTTAAATGGGAATCATGTCTCCACTGGCTATCAATGCCACATGAATTTGCAGAGGACTCCCCATTTTATGTTGTGGGTCCTGATGGGAAAACCACAGTCAATGTTTCCACATTCCTTTCTTCTTGGCAAATCTATTTCCAAAATACAACGCATAAAACATGGTCGTTCTGCAATTTGCATGTCTTTTTTTGGCATCATTTTTCCCTTTGTTGATCAATTAGTTTATTTTTGTATTTCTAGTTGTGGGGGCAAAGAACGAAGCTTGTTTTGTAATAGTGTAGGGATAGTGTGTCAACCTCTTATAGGTTTATGAGCTCATTATTATATTTATGTTTATTTCCATAGCATACAAAAATACTCAACCATTTGCCAGCAGAAATAATCATTTTAGTTGAAATGTACAAAGAGTAGTTGTCTTCCCAAAACAAGAATTTTGTTATTGCATAAACCTCTTCGGCGTGTTCTTTATTTTTTCTCACCTAGGATTTAACTTAGGGTGCACGGAAATAAAGCATCTAAATCCATGGTCGGCAGCAGTAGGTAGCAATTAGCATGGCGTAGCAATTAACCCAGCATGGGTGAAGGGTGACTGCATCACGCACGATTAGGTAATGTAGCATGCCATGTTGGAGGCCAGAAACAGTGTAAGAAACATCAATAATATCACTTCATCAAATATAATCAGCTTTCAAACTTACATATATCATTCCTGGAATAAATTACCATTCTGGTTAGAAACTTAAACTGAAAATAAATTTACAATGTCTCTTTATGTTATACATTGGGAATGTGATTTTGATATTTATGCATTTTCTGTTGTTTTCAACATACAATCAAGACAAATCCATGCTACGGTGTATTATACTACAATCAAGAGACATCCATCATCATGTACGCATTGTGTTCTCACGCTGGTTTCATACGAAGACAATGCAATTTTCTACAGTTTCTAATGCTACACTCACTACTACACCCCCACCTGCATTTTCTATTTTACTCCCCCTGGAAGTATGCCATTTCAACACGCTGCCATACACATGATATATATATCTCAAAGTTAACTTTTGAAAAAAAAAATAGTAAATAAACAGAATTGCTAAAGCCATCACTCGTCCCCAACAGATGCTCCTTCAATTATATCACTTTCCAGTCCAATGCAATTATTGACAATCACCATCGTCGAGCCGTCAGTATTTATATCATCAGTTGTTTTCGTCCCCAATTCATCATCCAGAATTAGTAGATCATCATCCAAACACGCGACAACGAACACCATCATCTTTTCCGCACTCCACAGCAGTATCATTGTCGTTTCCATCATCCTACAAGGAACCCCACGACACCAACGGGATCTGGAGACCAGTTTGTTCTATGTACATCATCTTCTGCATTTTCACCAGCCGCAGCATCATGAGAACTTGTCATCGGGGGGAATTAAGATCCAGCATTATGTGATGGTTGCTGATGTCGCAATCTCAATACTTAGTTCTGGATTTCTGGGAGCCATGAAAGGATGATAACCATACAGAGTAACGTCAATGCACAACCACAATTTAGGGAAGGTTTAATCATCCATGAATTAAGCAAACATTACTATCCTGTCGGATGGTATTTCCATATTATCCTTTCACCCAACATGGTAATAAATCTCACCCACAGGCCCCACAACACATGAAACTCCATGATATAGCGTAGTCTGGAGATCCTGATTCCTTAGAATCAGGAGAGTAATTCTATTGAAATTTATTAGGCTTCCTATTAAATTTATTAGGCTTCTTAGTATGTTTGTAAAACGTAATTATTATCTAATTATTTAATAATTAAATTTTGCAAACAAAATAATTAGATAATTAAGGGTTGGGCACGTACTCTAGTGGTAAGTCCCCCGACTCCCAACCTATAGGTTGGGAGTTCGAATGCAACACCCCGAAAATTCAAACCTGATTTTCGCAAGCGTTACCGCCGTACTAACTATCCTAAACTAGTGGCCAGCTAATTTAAAACAACTAGTACAAGGCTGAGTAAGAACCTAAAGTGATTATTTGATTAATCCAATTACATGCGGAAGCTAAAAATAATTAAAGCACGGAAACATGAAGAAAAAAAGAAAACTCACATAAAACCAAATGATAATACCAGCAAATACATCCAGGCTACAAGCCCCACCAAGCGGAATCAAGTAACATGCCAATATCTCCAAACAAGGCTACCAGCCCAAAGCAGTAAAGCACATAAGGCCACAGGCCGACAAAAAATAAATCCTAGGCTCACAGGCCTCAACTAGAGATAGTCCAAGTACCAAATGATAAACAGCAGCAGAGTATCACAAAATCACATATAAATAATAATAACAGAAAAGTCCTATCTATGTGATCTCTCAACCCCATACCCAATCATGCTCCAGCTTCATCCAGCAGGATCTCTAAAATAGACAAAAGCGAAGGGAGTCAGTACAACATACTCAGCAAGGCTACGTGCAGGGGAGTAAGGAAAATAATAGACAACAATAAATATTAACAATAATAATATAAATAAAGAACAGAATATAATAAAAGCAAAGTAAACATCACACCATCCCATACCGGTGCTTCAACCACAAACATACAATTTATGCAAGTGATGCATGGCCTAACATATACATATCTATCCTATATGCAGATGCAAATGAATATGGCTAGCCGACACCTAAAAACCCTGGCGGTATGAACCACGGGTGAGGATATCATCAACTCCAACCCGTTATAGGGTAACATACACAACACCCGCAGGGATCACAGGCATAACAGCCAATATCACAGGCATAACAGCCAATATCCAGGCATAACAGCCAATATCCATCCCGCAGGGCCATCGGGACTCAACAACACCGATTAAGGCTGCTCGATCAATCACATCATTATAACAACCCATTTGGTCCATAATCATCAATACCAATGCAATGTCATGCATATACAAATATAACAGGAATGATTCAACACCTAACACTAGGTTTACATGCTTCGCAATGCATTAGATAGTCCAACATAGCCCCTAGGCTAAAACATGCATAGTCTCACAATTCATCCAACAAGAGATAACCGACATGTCATGATTCAATAACTTTTCCAAGCTATTCAACAATTCCCACGGTGGAATTATTCCATCCATAACTCTTAAAAAATATTAGGGAAAGTCTTGACCAACATTGAGGCAAGAATTTAAGCAATTAGACATCAAAACGCACAAAAACAACGGGACAACGCTATCCTGCCGTGTGCGGTCTCGTTCCAGAGTGCTCCAGGAGCACGCGCTCTGCGCCTGCCAACTGTTCAGTCGGTGTTTTCGATGAGTTCTCTGGAAATCAACCCCCTCAATACCCCCCCAAACACGTAATATAAGCACACTAGTCCCTTGCCTCAAAGTCTTGAACGATTAAACACTTCAAAAACGTCTAATTCGAATTTCAATCGAACAAAATCAACCAAAACCTAACATCAAAGAATCATCTTCAAATCACAACCGATTCAAGTGAAATAAAAATCAATGCGAAGAGGGAGACAAGAAGAAACACTTACTAGCAACCGATTGAGAAAACTCCAAGAGAACACAGTGATTCGAGCAACCCGGAATCTTCTCCTTCTTCTCCCCTTGGTAGAGCGGCCTTATCCTCTTTTCACCTCATTTTTTAAAATTTGAAAAATGACCCCAAATACATTATAAAACCCTATTTGGGCCCCCTTTGGGAAATGGGCTACTCAATCAACCAAGAAAATAAAATACCCGGTCCACTAATAAGTTTAATCGGGTCACTACATTTCTCCCCCCTTACGATCATTTCATCCCCAAAATGCATAACACGATCAGCAATGAACAAATAAAGGATATATTCCTTCAAAGCGAAAGAGATAAATCCGAGTATGAGAACTTCAGCTTCATATGCTCCTCAGTTTCCCAAGTAGCATCTTCAGCTCCGTGCATGGACCACATCACCTTCACCATTGGAATGGTTTTGTGCCTCAGAACCTTTTCCTTTGCATCAATCACCCGAATTGGATACTCTTCATACTCAAAACTAGCATCCAATTCAATATCATCAGGTTGAATAATCTTAGATGGGTCAGATACAAACTTCATGAGTTGAGAAACATGAAAAATATCATGGGCTCGATCCACTTCAGCTGGCAATGCCAAACTATACGCCACTTTACGAACTCTCTCCACAATCTTATAGGGTCCAATATATCTCGGGCTCAGCTTGCCCTTCTTACCAATCTGGCATACCCCTTTCATAGGCGATACCAGTAGCAGTACCCTTTTACCAACCTCAAACTCTACATCTTGACGAGCTAAATCAGCATAGCTCTTCTGTCTTTCTTGAACCTCTTTCATGCGGTCCCTAATGATCCTCACTAACTCAATAGTCTGCTCAATCATTTCAGGACCTACATTCACCTTATCTGCTGGATCATTCCAACACAAAGGACTCCTGCACATCCTCCCATACAATGCCTCAAAAAGAGCCATACTAATACTCGCATGATAACTGTTATTGTAACTGAATTCCACCAAACTGAGATGATTCTCCCAACTTCCCTGGAAGTCAAGTGCACAGGCTCGCAACATATCCTCCAATGTCCTGATGGTCCGCTCTGTCTGACCATTTGACCGAGGATGCCATGCAGTATTTATGCTAATGTGTGTGCCAAAAGCTGCCTGCACATCTTTCCAAAACCTAGACAGGAGCCTAGAATCCCGATCAGACACTATCTCATTGGGAATACCAAACTTCTTGACAACAGGTTGAATATAAGCCTGTATAAGCTACTCACACTCCATGTCATTTTGATAGGTATGAAAACTGCACTCTTAGTCAATCGGCCAACCACCACCCATATAGTATCCCTTCTCCTCACTATCTGAGGCAACCCTGTCACAAAATCCATGGAAATGGATTCCCACTTCCATTCAGGGATTCCTAATTGCTGTAGCAAATCCATCGGCCTCATATGCTTAGCTTTCACTCGCTGGCATGTAGCGCACTTACCACATAATCAACTAATGCACTTAGCCACACAATCAACTATATCCCTCTTCATGTTGTTCCACCAGTAATTCTGTCGGATGTCTCTATACATCTTTATGACCCCTGGGTGAACATAATAAGGCGTAGTGTGTGCCCCATCCGCGAATTTCTTCTTCAAGTCATCACAACACTCGGGAATACACCATCTGTCGCCATGTCTCACCATTCCCTTATCATCAATTCTGAATCCCGGAGCCTTACCTTCCTGAATCTTCTGTCTCAACACTGACATCTCTCTGCTAACATGCTGACTAGAGAATATCTCAGGAAAAAAAGGTAAAAACGTCCTTTATCTTTCCAAAAATTTCAAATCCGTCCTTTTTCTATTTTATTACCGATTTAGTCCGCTACAAATGCTAATTATGTTCAAATCAGTCCTTTTTTCACTAATTATATTCTAATTGCTGACGTGGCAAGGGTTTTAATTTAAACCTGACACGTGTGTATAATATTAGTCCTTTTTCTTTTATCTTTTGCCAATTCAGTCCTAAACTTTTATTTTGTTCTATTTAGTCCTCTACCCCAATCACTCATTTTTATATTAATTGGCCTCAAACCTTTCAAATTATTTCATTTTAGGCCCAGAACCTTAAATTTTTTATTATTACTAATCCATTTATCAAATAAATGCACAACATACTTCCATAAATAAAATTAAACACCAAACCTCATATATTGGGTTCGACTGCTTTGTTATCGGGTCTTTCAAGTACCGGAAATTTACGGACTCTCTCTAATAACCACTCGACCGCAACCGATTGTTCATTGGTTTTGGTTTCCTTCAGTAACAATCAACAGAATCTTACTTTGCGTCCTACCTTAGGATGTAGCAATATTTAAAAGTAAATGATTTAACTTGAATTTTTGGAAGGTTATGGATACAGGAAGCCTTGGTTTTATTGAAAAATATTAATATTATTAAAAATATTAAAAAAATAGCCTGAATTTTATTGTCCACAAAGTATGATTGTGCTGATTGTTGCTGAAGGAAACCAGAACCAATGAACCATCGTTACGGTCGGGTGGTTAGAGAGAGTCCGTAAAATTCGGAACTTCAAAGACCCGGTAACAAGGCGGTCAAACCCAATGTATGAGGTTTGGTATTTAATTTTATTTACGGAAGTATGTTGGGCATTTATTTGATAAATGTATTAGTAATAATAAAAAATTTAAGGTTCTGGGCCTAAAATGAAATAATTTGAAAGGTTTGAGGCCAATTAATATAAAAATGAGTGATTGGGGTAGAGGACTAAATAGAACAAAATAAAAGTTTAGGACTGAATTGGCAAAAGATAAAAGAAAAAGGACTAATATTATGCACACGTGTCAGGTTTAAATTAAAACCCTTGCCACGTCAACAATTAGAATATAATTAGTAAAAAAAGGACTGATTTGAACATAATTAGCATTTGTAGCGGACTAAATCGGTAATAAAATAGAAAAAGGACGGATTTGAAATTTTTGGAAAGATAAAGGACGTTTTTACCTTTTTTTTCGAATATCTCATCAATCAAAGATGATATAGTGACTAACATGTTTAAAGTGTGCTGAACAAAGCCAACAGAAACTACTTGAACCTCAAGTCTTAGTAGTTCCCTGCGCCATTCAGGCATCACCCCCAAACATGCCACGGTATAATGCTCCTTTCTGCTCAAAGTGTCTGCTACCCGGTTCGCTTTCTCCTCAATATACTGAATATCAGTGTTATAGTCCTGCAACAACTCCATCCACCTCCTCTGTCTGCCACTCATGTGGTATGAAGTGTATAAACAGTTCAGATTTTTATGATCTGAGTAAATCTTGCACTTCGCCCTATAAAGGTAGTGTCTCTAGATTTACAGAGCATGCACTGCCGCCGCATCTCCAAATCATGTGTCGGGTAGTTCTGCTCATGTGGCTTAAGCTGTCGAGATGCATAAGCAATCACCTTCCCATTTTGCATCAACACACAACCTAAACCCTTAAGTGACGCATCCGTGTAAACCTCATACTCACCTAAATCATCAGGTAGTACCAAAACAGGTGCCTCTGTCACTTTCTTCTTCAGGAGATCGAATGCCTGCTCACAATCATCATCCCACCTAAATCTAATATCTTTTCTCAACAATCTTGTCAGAGGTCTGACAATACTAGAAAACCCCTCAATAAATCTGCGGTTTAACCAACAAGACTCAGGAACTTCGGATCTCCCCCACATTCTTCGGGGCTTGCCATTTCAACACCACTTCCACCTTAGCAAGGTCAACTGCAATACCCTCACCAGAAACAATGTGTCCTAGAAAAGACACATTCTCCAACCAGAATTCACATTTAGAGAGTTTAGCATACAGCTTATGCTCTCGCAACATATTCAAAACTGTCCTCAAGTGATCCGCGTGTGCCTCACAAGTCGGCGAATAAACCAGAATATCGTCTATGAACACAACCACACACACATCCAGCAGGGGATGGAATACTCTATGCATAAGATCCATGAAGATTACTGGTGCGTTAGTCAAACCAAAAGGCATGACTGTGAATTCAAAGTGTCCATAATGAGTTTTGAACACTGTCTTAGGCATATCAGCCTCGAACCACCTTTATCTGATGGTATCTCGATCTCAAATCGATCTTACTAAACATAGTAGCCCCTCTCAACTGATCAAAAAGATCCTCAATCCGGGGTAAAGGATACTTGTTTTTCATTGTGATTTGGTTTAGACCCCTGTAATCGATGCACATCCTCATCGATCCATCTTTCTTCTTAACAAACAATACAGGAGCTCCCAAAGGTGAGCTACTTGGCTAAATATACCCCATACTAGTAAGCTCATTCAACTGATCCTTCAACTCCTTCAGTTCAGCGGGAGCCATACGATAAGGAGCATTAGAAATAAGAGATGCATCAGGCATCAGCTCAATAGTAAAATTAATCTCCCGAGCAGGTAGGAGACCAGGAACCTCGTTGGGAATTAATCCCCGAATTAGATACGACAGGGACACTCGAAGCAGCAGGAACCTCTGCTCGAAGATCCCTCATCTGCCACAGGGAAAGAGAACAACCCGTGCGCATCAAATCACATAACAAAGCAACAGAAACCACACCAATAGCAGGTGGAATCAAATTAGATCGGTAAGAAACATACTTACCCCCCCAAAGGATCCCGAAAGGATATTTGTGGAACACACAATCAATCACAGCACGATGGCAAGACAGCCGATCCATGCCCAATAATACGTCAAACTCAACCAGGCTAAAGACCACCAGGTCTGCCCCGAATTCACGACTCTCGATGCTCAACGGAGCATCTTTCTATAAATGATCACTTCGAATAATATCACCCGAAGGTAAAGAAACTGGCATCTGGTAGGGCACCAACGGTCCTACTCGTGTTCCTGCAAAAATCGCAAAGCCACGAAAGAACACGAGGCTTTCGAATTGCACGGTACTAAGGCAGAATGATTCGCAACAGTACTAGAACCTACTTCATACTTACGAATAGAATTCAGAGTCTCGAATGAACATGAAACTCCAAAGTTAAACACAGTAACCGCAACACAAAAACAATACGAATAATTCCCATAACAGGGAAATGAGTTTGTCTCTCAACCAGAGAGACAAGAAGAGCCACCTACGATACAAAAATTACACCCGTGCCAAAACGTTATCAATCAACATAACGTTTCCATGACATAAAGACGACACGTTTGACAAGCCTTTCTTAGTCGGCCGCTTATCACAAGCGAAGTCGGTTCCCTCATGTTGCCGACCTTGACATGCAGGACAGTCGCCTTGCCTTGGCTCACGCGACAGGCATCTAACACTTCGATGAACAGATCTCAAGTCCTTTTGACTGACCCGATGCCAATTCTATGCCCCACTACATCGTTGTTCTCTCTAGCCCAACCATACCATCACTGGCATAACCTAGAAATGGGTTTCCACCATCCTTCGCATGCAGACGGACTGCAATTGTCTATATCACCCCAGTTGGTTGTCACACTAGGGAGACTTTCTCAGTACCCTATCTCACTCTCGAGGGTACATCAAATCCATCTGAACACCATTCAACACACTAATCCCGCTTGGATCGCCATTCGAATAGCCCAGGCTTCCATGAGGCCTTTACAAACTATTCAGCCAACTTAGATTGCAACATCAACAAAAAATGTTAGCAGAAATCACCAATATACATAATGTCGTGAATAACTGAGAGCAGAATAATGAATATAATAAATTAAATAAATAAATGTATTCACAGTCCTCAATGACTGTGAAATCACAAGGATCCTGGAGTACCTTTGTTCTTCCACAGTTCCCCAACTATAGCTCGACCTGGTATGCGCAAAACTCAACAAAAATAATGATAAGAATGCAATTTTACACTACATGTATCACCCACACATCTAACCACCTATGTCTACACCAGTTTTAATATAATAAAAGTGCACACAGGCTCTAATACCACTCTATAACTCCCCGAAATTCAAACCTGATATTCGCAAGCATTACCGCCGTACTAACTATCCTAAACTAGTGGACAGCTAGTACAAGGCTGAGTAAGAACCTAAAGTGATTATTTGATTAATCCAATTACATGTGGAAGCTAAAATAATTAAAGCACTGAAACATGAATAACAACTCACATAAAACCAAATGATAATACCGGCAAATACATCCAGGCTACAAGCCTCACCAAGCGGAATCAGGCAACATGTCAATATCTCCAAACAGGGCTACCAGCCCAAAGCAGTAAAGCACATAAGGCCACAGGTCGACAGAAAATAAATTCTAGGCTCACAGGCCTCAACTGGAGATAGTCCAAGTACCAAAAGATAAACAACAATAGAGTATCACATAGTCACATATAAATAATAATAATAGAAAAGTCCTATCTATGTGATCTCTCAACCCCATAACTAATCATGCTCCAGCGCATCCAGAAGGATCTATAAAACAGAAAAAAGCAAAGGGAGTCCGTACAACGTACTGAGCAAGGCTACGTGCAGGGGAGTAAGGGAAACAGTAGACAACAAAAAATATTAAAAATAATAATATAAATAAAGAATAAAATATAATCAAGGCAAAGTAAACATCACACCGTCCCATACTGGTGCTTCAACCACAAACATACAATTTATGCAAGTGATGCATGGCCTAACATACACCTATTTATCATATATGCAGATGCAAATGCATATGCCTAGCCGGCACCTAAAAACCCGGGCAGTAGAACCAATGGGTGAGGATATCATCAACTCCAACTCGTTATAGGGTAACATACACAATACCCGCAGGGATCACATGCACTAATATCACATGCATAACAGCCAATATCCAGGCATAACAACCAATATCCACCCTGCAAGGCCATCGGGACTTAATAACACCAGTGAAGGCTGCCCGATCAATCATCTCATCATAACAACCCATTTGGTCCATAATAATTAATACCAATGCAATGTCATGCATATACAAATATAACAAGAATGATTCAACACCTAACACTAGATTCGCATGCTTCACAACGCATTAGATAGTCCAACATAGCCCCTAGGCTAAAACATGCATAACCTCACAATTCACCCAACAAGAGATAATCGACATATCATGATTCAACAACTTTTCCAAGCTATTCAACAATTCCCACGGGTGAATTATTCCATCCATAACTCTTAACAATATTAGAAAAAGTGTAGACTAATATTGGGGCAAGAATTTAAGCAATTAGACATCAAGACACACGAAAACAACCCCCCAATACCCCCAAACACTGTGCCTGTCGACTGTTCAGTCGACGTTTTCGACGATTTCTCCGGAAATCAACCCCCCAATACCCCCCCCCCCCACAAACACGTAATTTTAGCACACAAGTCCCTTGCCTCAAAGTCTTGAATGATTAAACACTCCCGAGACGTTCAATTCGATCTTCAATCGAACAAAATCAACCAAAACCCAACATCGAATAATCATCTCCAAATCACAACCAATTCAAGCGAAATAAAAATCAATGCGAAGAGGGAGACGAGGAGAAACACTTACTAGCAAACGATTGAGAAATCTCCAAGAGAACACGGTGATTCGAGCAACCCGAAATCTTCTCATTCTTCTCCCCTTGGCCGAGCGGCCTTCTCCTATCTTCACCTCATTTTTCAAAATCTGATAAATGACCCCAAATACATTATAAAACCCTATTTGGGCCCCCTTCCGGAAATGGGCTACTCAATCAACCAAGTAAATAAAATACCCGGTCCACTAATAAGTTTAATCGGGCCATTGCATCGAATCCCCACCCAGTCCCCTATCCCTCCCGTTTGTTCACTTTGTAATTTGTATGGCATGAGCTCCCACCACCTTTTTCCAGGTCTTTAATGGCTCCTCCAAAAGAAAAAATTAGATAATTAGCTAGTTTCTCTAAAGGCACATTCAAAGTGTAACATATGCTCCAATGTGGCCTGGGAATACCCTGGTATTTACCTAAAAAAAAGTGTAACATATGCTTGTCGTTTTAATACAACTATTAAAATATATTACACCCTCAATTCAAATCAGAGTGCATTTTTTTAAAATTTTAACACTATTTTGTAATAGCTCTATTTTAAAATATTAAATGTATTAATTAAATTTCATAATAATAATAAAAAAACAAAGTGGTCGATGTAAGTGGTATAGGGTGAGTATATTTTTATTTCTAAATAATAATAAAAATACATATAGTTAGGGGTGAAAGCGGGAGGGATACGGGCGGATAGTACTCTTCCTGTATCATATCTCGTATTTTTTCGTCGAATACAAAATCGAATACAAATATGAATTCGAATGTTTCGGAATAGGGACAAGGGATGGATGTAGGAGGGATTCGAATTATGACAAACAATGGTCTGGTAATCTTATGTAATTCTTTTATGACGGTGGGCGGTAAGTGGCAGGGAAGGGATGAAGGATGAAGACGAAGGGAGTAAGGTTTTTCCTATTTAAATTAGTCGTTTAGAGTAGAGCAATGGACTAAATATAATAATATTACGTATTATATATTTCGATTAATGGTAATATCTTACTAATGGATATGTTAATTTTTATGTAATACATATTTATTTATATATATATAAAATGTATCCATTTTTCAATAAATTTAATATTTATGCATTTCACGCAATCCAATAAATATTTTTAACGTTTAATATCTCATATTATACTAATATCAAAATTATAGGGGATGAGAATTTAGCCCAAGTGGTTAAATCCATTGACTTTCAACCGAATGTTGGAGGTTTGATTCCCACCGGACCCCTATCCCTCCCTTTTATTCCCCTTTGTAATTGTGTGACATGGGCTCCCACCACCCCATTTCCACGCTTTCAATGGCTTTTCCAAAAAATATCAAAATTATAAAAAATTTAGTATTCTTATATAACTATGTTAAAAACTCGATTTAAAGTTACTAAATGAAAAGTATCAGTTACACAAATGTTAAATTTATTAAAAATTGATGGAATAGTATACTCCCTCCGTCCCATTAAAAGTGGTCACTATTCCTTTTTGGGGTGTCCCATTAAAAGTGACCACTTTCCCTTTAAAGTAAATTAGATTAACAAAAACATGATTAAAAACCCCACAATAATGACAATTGTACTTTCTGCACAAAGTCCCTATATATGTTTAACCATTAATATCTCAAAATGGGTATAAATAAAAATTATATAAAATATATATATTCTAAAACTATACGATTAGACGATTCCAACAAGATCACACTTGACTATTTTTGTCTTTCTACATCATTACGATAACATTAAGTCAGAGTTAAATAATAAATATGGTTAAAAGTCAAATGTAACCATTATAAATTAGATGGATGAATTAGTCAAATTTACTCACACCACTTTAACTACTAAATCCCACTACCTAAATTCACGTGCCCAAAAGAAAGGGGCCACTTATATTGGGACGGAGGGAGTATAATATATGCTTCATATATGTAAATATCCGGATATCCGTATAGAAAATTTGATAATATCCGCACGATATTCGGATCTTTACGTGTACGGACGGATATTTTAAATCTCATCTCCGGTCATGTATCCACTCGGATAGCAAAATTCGAATATAATCAAATATGGTATTGGATAATAGAACAAATATTATCCGTTCCACTTTCACCCCTACATATAGTATAGTATAGTATTAAAAAAGAAAGAAATAAAAATAAATTCAAAGAAAGTCACAAATATGCCAAATTGTCAGGGGAGAAGGATTATTACAAAAGAGTACCCGGCTGAGAGTTAACTATAGTTGCTTTTCATGACAATATTTGCTTTGATAGTATTTCCAAAATACAGCGCATAAAAGATTGTACTATTAAAAATAATAGAAAATTATAAAGATTGGAAACCGAAATTCAAAACGGGAAGCACAAATCCGGTGAAGGTTGAAGGCTGTTCGGGTTTTCGTCACGCGTCAGGCCAGGTTCCACTCTCGTTCTTCTCGTCAATCCATCCCTTCCCGTCGCCGGAGCTAATCTGCTTCGCAATTAGGGTGCTGTGGATCTACGAAACCTAGATCTGACTCGAATCAAGCCTGAAAACCCAACATTGATTCGAATCTTTCGTGTTTAGCCCCACCGGAATGGGGGATTTCAATTTAGCCCTAGTGATCGTTGCGATAGTCGTGTGTGTGCTAGTCTTCCTCTTCAATATCTACCTCCTCATCAATTACCAGCACCCGGATGATGTGAACCAGGCCTATTTCCCCAAGTTCGTCGTCATCTTGGGCCTCTCCGTTGCCGCTCTCTCTATTTTAATGCTTCCGGCGGATGTCGCCAATCGGCAGGCCTGTCGCCACGCGATTTATAATGGTTCCTGCAACCTCACGCTGCCGATGAAGGATTTGTGGCTCGCCGTTTACATTGTGGATGCGATTCTTGTTTTCTTTGTCATTCCGTTTGCCATGTTTTATTACGAAGGAGACCAGGACAAGTTTGTTCTCTTTTTTCTCTTTCGCTTTGTCTTTTAACGATATCTAATTGCGTTCCTTTTTGTGTGACATTGGTATTTATGTATTTCAGGAGTGTGTTTAAGAGGATGAAAAGCGCATTGGTGTGGGTGATTGTGACGGCTATTGTCTGTGCGCTTGTTCTCGGCATTTTATATGGTAAAATCTACTTTTCTTTAGTTATTATGTTGATTCATTTGGTTTTGGAATAGGATGTGATCTGGTCAAATAAAGTGTACAATGTTAAATGTGATTTGAACAACCTTATTTCTGATTGGAAACTCTAGCTTCATTTAGTGCCTGATTACTGTGATCATTGTTATTCTTTTTTATCTTTTATCATGGCAATTGGATAACAGTGTCGTTAGGGGTTTTTTTTTTTTTTTTTTTTTTTTTTTTTTTCACAACTGATTAAATGAGCTCTCTGATGTTATAGCCTTTTCTTAGATGAAGGTTTTAGCTGTAATGTCTGTGAGAACTCAGAATATTCAGAACAAAGTTGATTTAGTTCATGTCGTGGTTTGAATAATTCTGGATTGTCTACTCTTTAGGGCTTGTGGGAAAGGTGGACTTCACTGTTAGGCATCTCACTTCTAGCACTGAAGCCTTCCCATCAACCTGGGATTACTCTTCTGGCCGGGAATGTATTGGCAATGGAGCAAGACAAGTGAGTAACCTATAAGATTCATATTCATAGTTTGCTATACTTATCAAGCTTACTATATTCTTGTTATATTTTCAGTGCTCCGCATATCTTGCCAGTGCTTCATCAGAGAGCACTTGGACCATGCGAACAACCTTCCCGGAATATGTTGTTGCACTCGCCACAATTGTTGGATCTGTTCTTTTCACGGTAAGTCCCACTTGCAAATCTCCGATGATTACAAATGCCTCAGGGACAAGTATGTAAAATTGGGAATGTCACTCTTATGTTTACATGTGGAATCTATTTCTGATTTGTCATGAAAGTTATCATGTCTTTACATGCCATACTTAGATACACTGCAGGAAATGTCTAATTCATCTTCTATTGAAGTGTGACAACATTGACTTCTCTATTCATCTGAACCCAAAGCACTCAGATCACACTTGTTTCATACTGTCAGAAATTTATCACTTTCATATGAAGTTCTTATGCTCATGTTTTCCATATGCTTCTGTTTTTAGATTTTTGGGGGTGTCGGCATCGCGGCCCTTCCACTGGGGCTCATATTCTCATTTGTCCGCCGCCCAAAAGCTGTTATCACTCGCTCTCAATATATCAAGGTATCCATCTATGTGCTTGTGCTAACAACCTTCCCGTAATGGGAAAGTTTTTTGATGAACTTTAGTCTTGTAAAACAATTGACTAGTGTGATTTGATTTTTATCAACTGTAGGAAGCAACTGAGCTTGGTAAGAAGGCAAGAGACCTTAAAAAGGCAGCTGATGAACTTCATCAGGAAGAAAGGAATGGCAAGAAGGGGAGAAAGTGGCGCAAAAATGTCAAATCTGTAGAGAAGGTTTTCCTGCCTGTTCAATCCTTTGCACTGAAATAAATCTGCTATTCATATTACCCAGTCATATACCTTTCAAAATAGGTTATTTGGTTTGACATTTTTTTGCTCACATCTTGCTTATATATATATTTTTAAATATATATATGTCTCTCTTTTGTTTTAACTAACTCAGTATGGATGGCAATAGGGCGGGTTCGTGGCAAGGTGTGCTATCCCTGTCCTCATCCCCGTTTCCCAAACCTTGCCCCATCCCACCCCACTCCCCATAGAGAAACTTATTAGGGCACCCCATCCCCACCCCATTCCCTATCAAGTAAAACTATATCATATTTCTACACTATTCTCTAATCCATAAACTGAACCCTTAATATTAGAACTTAAAAATAATGCATCAATTAAACATAGTATAAAAATAAACTATATAAAACATTCATCACCAAGTTTAACTTAACATAAATATTAATCAATCAAAATCTCGATTATTACAACTAAACACAAAAATAAACCAAACAAAACATTCATCCCCAAATTCAACTAAATATAAAACATATAAATATTAGTCAAACATCAATATTTTTAATAAACATCATCATAAACCATCTAACTAAATAAAACATCACCCAAATTCCTAAAATTGAAATGAAGAAATTAAAGAGGAAAATATGTAAAGAATGGTGGAGAATAATAAATTAATTATACTTCCTCCGTCTCATTGTAATTGCTACGGAGCACTATTTAACACTATTCAATGTTTAACTTTGATTCAACTTTTTATCATAGTTATGTAAGAAAAAACATAGTCAAGTGAGATCTTGTTAGATTCGTCTAATCTTGTAGTTTAACAATATCAACATTTTATAATTTTATCTTTTATACAATTTAAGTTATTAATCGTTAAAAATATATCTCGGCATGCATGTCAGGAGGAAATGTAGCAATTTGAGTGAGACAGAGGAAGTATATAATTTATATATTTTTTAATATACTATATGTATTTGTAGTGGGTGGAATTGGGAGGGCTCGCCCCACTCATTGCCCCAAACTGGGAAATTTGGGTTTGGGACAAAGAGTGGGGCGAGCAATCCCCATCCGGTTCGGGGTGTTTTTCCATTCCTAAACTAACGCATATAGTTGAATCACTTGTCAGATTTGCTACCTATCCATGAATTATGTATATGAGTGGTTCTTAATTTGCAGGAACTACTACTTTTGGAGGAAGATGTCAAGGCTTTGGAAGAGATGTATCCTCAAGGCGAACAGGTAATATAGAAGTAGAGAATATTGTGAATTTTCCAATTCATGGATATTATGAAAGGAAAAAGTGGATAAATGAAAATAACAGATATACGCAAGAGAATTATACATATTAATAGTGATATTGTGAGATTTATGCAGGCTGAAACAACATGGGCTATGACTGTACTTAGTTATCTTGCCAAATTGGTACTTGGTGTTCTGGGGTATGTTCTTGACTCTTTGTTGCTTTTGCATTGAATCTTTGTGCTGTTTTTTTGGTTTTCTTGTGGTGGTTTCCTGGTATGAACCATTTGTATCTCAACAAGTTTATCTCTTATGTGTGGGAGCTTGTTCTCTCTCTCTATATGCATATATTTACTGATTCTCTTAATGGTCGATAATTTTACTTTCACCGTCTGGTTAGGTGGATGTAGTTAGATCTGGGGAAAAAATCAATATATGTTATATCTTTGGGCAAATTGCTGTCATTGTATACTCCAGTGATGACTGATGAATCATGCTTTATAGAATTCCCTGGCCTATTGACATTATTATTAACCATGCTTTATTGCCCTGAGCAGGTTGATTGTTTCTGTGGCTTGGATTGCACATATTGTAATATATTTGCTGATTGACCCACCTTTTTCTCCATTTTTGAATGAGGTTTTCATCAAATTGGATAGTGTTTGGGGTAAGGCAGACGCATCAATTGTATATTTTCTGTGATCCAGCATTTAAATGAGGTGTAGTGTATGTTTGATATGATTGCGGTTTTTTCTACTTCCAGGTCTTCTTGGAACTGTAGCATTTGCATTCTTCTGTTTCTATCTTCTGATCGCTGTGGTAGCTGGGGCAATGATGCTTGGTCTTAAACTGGTTTTCATAACAATCCATCCTATGAAGTATGTATAATAAATACTTATTTTCTTTTTCCTCTTGATTTTCCTGTTTAGATTTTGGTTATTATTATGTATTATCCTCTTTGTGTGTTTCTGACATTTTATGTTTGCCTGACATTTGAACTTTGTTTACAGATGGGGAGGTACACTTATGAACTCATTTCTTTTCAATGTGGGCCTCATTCTGCTTTGCTCAATCAGGTGTCTTTCTTAAGTTCTCTTTTGAGATGATTATCATGTGAAATAGTTAGGTTTTTATTATATTTATTTATCTTTTTTTTCAGTACTTTTCAGGATCCTTAAATTCACATATTTATACAGTACCTACTCTGGTGAACTTTTTTATGTCATTGTTTTCATGAATATTTTGCAGTGTGATTCAGTTCTGCGCCACTGCATTTGCATATTATTCGCAAGCTACTGCAGCTCAAGAAATATTTGGTCACACATTGCAATCTCTTCGTGGAATCAAATATTTATACAAGTTAGTATCCATCAAGTTGTGTTGCTATTCAAAATTTTGCAATATCTGTGTGCTAAACATGTGTTTGCTTTCTCAGGTACAATGTGTTCCAAATTGGATTCGTTATTTTCGCAGGGCTCACATTCATATATTATGCAGCTTTCGTAAGTTATCTATGATTTTAGGCATTCAATATATTCTCACATGTGTGTTATCCGACCTGAATAACTGTTGTGTATTATAACAATTCAGGGATGGAGAAGAAAAAAGCCTAGCGGCAGGTTCCAGCTTTCTTCATAGATCATGCTGCTTTGAATGGATCCTGATTTGAATCTGCCGGTTTCTTGATTTATCATTTGTGATGTCATGTGGCTTGGTTTTGGTTGCTCAAGGAGAAGACTAGCAAGGTTAGAGAACCCATCTGTGAAATTAGGATTATCATGGGATTGTATCGCAGCACCCGCTCCTGTTTTCTTTTCTGCATTTGCTAGTCTTCCGTCCAGTACATGTGTTTGTTTTTTACAAGTATACTGTCTTTGTTTGTATTTATTAACATGCAATGGTTGGTATGCAGAACTTGAGTATTTCCCATGATGTAATTTCTTTTTTCTACGGAGAAATGGTACAGTGCGGTGTGTGTTGTAGCCACTCTGCCATGTAAAATCTAGGCATGATGACTTAATGTAACATTCCATCATTTACTTTTTATACACATGATTCCTTTTCGATATAGGGGCAACTAATTATTTGGTGTACCATTTTTGGATGTCTTGAGCAGCGATATGACTTAAGACCTGATTTGCTTATGCTAATTGCCCAATAGTTGTATATGCCTGTGTGATTCGGTTTGACATATTTTGATGTTTGGTAATTGAATATATTTTATAGAACTTTTACTTCTATACATTTTAGGATATTAATTGGTGAACAATACTAATGGTACAAAAGGAGTAATAAATAATAGTATATGAAACAGTGCTTTGAAATCCTTTAATACAGTATAATAGGTCTGATGGGACCTCTAATGAGAGGTATCAAACTAAGCCTTATTCTGTTGAGAAGCTCAAAAAACCAGGACAAGGTTAAAAAGATCCTATTCATATTACATGAATAACCATTAGGAAAATGAACATATGCCCAATCACCCATTTAAATTCCAACCATAAGAACGTGATGGTTCTTCTTCACCTTAAATGTCCGTCCACTGCACTTGCCAAGAAGAAAGGAATGTGGAAACATTGAGTGTGGTTTTCCCATCAGGACTCACAACATAAAATGGAGAGTCCTCTGCAAATTCATGTGGCATTGACAGCCAGTGGAGACATGGTTCCCAGCTAACCTTCTTCAAAACCTTCAGTATCTCCTCCACCACAACCTTTGAACCCCCTTCTGACAAATGGATTCCATCACTGCACAATTTATTCCAAAAAAAAAGTTAAACGAAACAAGACCGATTTATATTAAATATCAGCAAGAATTGGTACAAAGCATATGCATATCATAGTTGTAATGTGAACTTACACAAGGCATGTGTTACTCCAATCATCCTTTTGCTGAATTGCAGCCCAAAGGTTGATGCCCTCGATATCCATCGTTTGACACAGCTCTACCAAAGCCTCAGAATATATGCAGCAGCCTTCATTTGTCCGGGTTTGACCCTCGTCTGCGTTCCTGATTTTGTGCAATAATATAAGCATCTAGGAATATGATATATACTTGATATCAATCTCATCTAGCTATTAAGATAGTTTTTTTTACTCATATGCCTCATGGACTTTTGCCTCGTCCACAGGAGGGGAACTGAGACATATTATCATTGTCTTGTCTGATAGACTCTGAAACAGAGGAAGAGCTTTGTGTAAGAGAATCAACTCCACTGATGTAGAAACAAATAGGAAGAGGGCCAAGAGGCTAATGTCATCCCTAGCCTCTTGGCCCTTCTTCTTATTCAATGCAATTGTATAAGTTAACCCAAATAAACGATCTACAAAGATACTCTACGTCTCTACTCATAGAAAGGATGGAGAATACGCATATCTTGTAACTAGTACACACATATCATGAAGAGGACATGAAGATATAAACATGCTTGGGAGATCTTCAACAATATCAAAACCTTGATACCCTTTCACGGTTTATGAAGATTTCCTACCCACCGAAGACACTAACTTGGATCCTGGTTTCATTTTCATAATTTCATGTATTGAAACCACTTTTTGTCTCCATGTATAAATCGAGTCAAAGAGGTATATGAAGGATACTACTAGTTCCTCCCTATGAACAATTTTCGTAGGAGGGAAGTATCTTGGAACGAACCTTGAGATGAAGTATGATCTTTTTCATGTTCTCGACATATTCAGGGAGAGGAACATGAGCTCCAAGGCCACTCGGATGAGGGTTCGTCGCATCATTTCCACAAAAATATACGATTACCAACAAGGGCTGGACGGCTGCATCCTGAACCCAAACAATTGAAAACTAACATCCTATGAAACTGCAATTGATAAAGTGATAGAAGAGCATTTCACATCGATACATGAATCCTCAAGGACACAAACTTAAGGTAACGACTTAATTAGAACACCACTTGAAAGGGATAAAACAAACAAACCAACCATGTCCCTGTTGGCCTATGAGAGAAATGGATATATAATTCAAGGAATCAAAACAATTGCAGTCCACAGACCATTCCTACCTTGGGAAAAATCCGATCCAATGCTGTGAGAGCCATCCTTGTGTTCCAACCGGAGTATCCTCGCAAATATACATCAGCCTACATAATTATCAGGGAAGCAGATGATGTTTACAGTGGACTTTCATGGAAATGCAATCATTAGAATTAACAGAAATATGATTGCCTATTGCAAACAAACTCGAACCTCTACTGATATCAATTGGAAAGCCGATAATTGAATAGGAGGAGTATTATTCTCAGTTCTCTTTTGCCACCAAAAGCAAACAACTACTACTATTAAGGACAAAAAAGATAAAACTTGGAAGAGAAGAAATTCAACTCATGACAAATTCGCAATTCGCAAACTCCTTCTCTCCTGCAAACTGCACTTCATGTCTCAATTTGATCTCCAATCAATCTCAAAGAAAATCCCAATTTTAATCCCAAATAGCGATTTATGAATGAATACTCAGAAAATCAATCTGAAACGTGAACTAGAGCAAAAGAGAGAAGAAGAAAAGGCGTGCCTTGCGAGTGTAGAGGTCCGCAAGAGTTCCGGCCCAGCCTCCAAAGTTGTAGCCCATCTGAACCATGGTTGACCCAAACAGCACGAATCGGGGACGACCCGGACCAACCATTCTTCTTCTTTTCCTTGAACGTCGTCGTCGTCGTCTGCACACATTCCTCACAGCACAGGGCCCTGTTAATCTTCATTGGTCGTTGCAGGAAATTCTGTCGTTTAGCAAAAGGACCACTACACCACACCAGTGGAGTGTTAGGATTGATTTACTCTCTAGTAAAAATGTCCATGTCCAAGTCACTCTACTCTCTGCCATTTCGTGGTTATTTTACACAGCTCTCATCTTGAAGCTTTATGCTTCATTTTAACTTCTTACCCCCCCCCCCCCCCCCCCCCCCCCCCCACCCACAAAACATTTTCCTCTAAAATTTACTAACTTTTTAAAAATATTTCAGATTAATATATTTTTAAAGTCCAAAAAAAATCCAGCTATATTTCAATTGAATAGGGGATGAAGACTTGACCCTGACCTGACTTCCCTGAAGGTTGGGATTCGATTCCCCAACCAGTCCTTTATCCCGCTCTTTTATTCCCTTTATAATTTGTGTGTTATGGGTTCTCACCATCCATTTCCTAGCATGTATAGGTTGTCCAGCCAAAAAAAAAATTGCATACACTCATTTTTATTTTTTTTTTAAAAAAAAGAACTTCTATTTTAACATTTCCTTAATTGGGGATGGAGCTTGTGGTCAAATCTCCGATTTTCAACTTTATATTTAGGGAACTAGGGGTTTGAATTGAATCTCCGCATATATTGTAACATATATACTTCCTCCGTTTTTTAATATTTGGTACATTTGGTATTTGGATACTGTTCACACATATATTTTAACTTCAAGTTTTATTATAGTTATACAAGTTAAAATATAGCCAAGTGAGGGTATTAATAGATTCGTCTCGTCTTATAGTTTTTAAATATCATACTTCAGAATTTTTATTTGTACTGAATTTGAGTTATTAATGATCTACTAAAATGTGTTTTGGACTGCGTGTTGAGTGGGTTCGTGACAATTAAAAAAACCAGAGGAAGTATATTGTAACAAAGGAAAAGAAAACACTCCATAAGATTGAAGGTCTATGCGATAAAATTGAATGAATTGAAAACTTTTCTCGACTTCTATGATCAAAATTAAACTTCGAGCGGGTGCATATGAATAATGAATAAGGTATATATGCACTAGGGGTGAAAGCGGTACGGTAAATATCCGACCGATCCGATGCCGTATCCGATTATATTCGAATCCGAATCCGTTTTTGACTATCCGGACGGATATTTCAATATTCGTATCCGAATCCGAATCCGTATTTTAATATTCGCATTCATATCCGTATCCGAAAATATCTAACCGTATCCGAGAATATCCGACCGTATCCGAAAATTGATAGGATATTATCCGGATTTTAAATATGGATATCCGAATATATTAATATATTATTATTTAATAATTAAAAATGATTAATAATTATAAAAAATATCAAATTTTCAAAAAAGATTATAAAAAATTATCCGATAATCTGTATCCGATTGAATCCGTATCCGTCATATATCCGTCCTGTATCCGTACCGTATCCGTAATCCGAAATATCCGAAACCGTATTCGTATCCGGCTCATCTGTATTCGATACCGAATTCGACAAAAAAAATATGGATAATATCCGTATCCGACACTATCCGACCATATCCGTACCGTTTTCATCCCTAATATGCACACAAGTAAAATTTCACTAAACAAGTAGAAATAATCTACTATGATTTATAAATATTTCAAAACTTAAATTAAATGTAAGGTGATGCATATCCTCTATTTATTTATATATGATTAATACTTTAACATGAGTTAGGCTTCAATATTTTTAATGATTGATTTAATGACGATTTCATTTTGTTAAAAATGTATTTGGTCTTCAAACATATTTGTGAATTTCCCCCTTATAATTTAAATTGAAGAGTCGATTTTCAAGTTCAGGAAGAATGCTTTTTGAAGTACCTTGAAAATGGTAATTTATGATTTGAAGTTCCTTTTTCAAAATATGAAGATGTGAAATATTTTCCTTAATGATTTGGAGTCCGTTTGGAATGGCTTCTGGGAAGGTGCTTTTGGCTTTTGCTTCTGCCAAAAGCACTTCTAGTAGAAATTAGGTGTTTGTTTTGGCTTTTAAGAAAAAGCAAAAGCACCTCGAAAAGCCAAAAAAGTGCTTCTGGGAGAAGCAGCCCAGGGGTGCTTCTCCCAAAAGCAGAAGCCAAAAGCACCTCGTAAAATGTGCAAGGACTTAAATACCCCCACTACTTAATATAAATTACACTATAAATATATCTTATTATCATATTAAGTAGCATGTCCTTTTTGTTAATTACTACATTCCAAAAGCACTTTTCATTTTTATTCATCCAAACATATTTTTAGAAAAAACCGCTTTTCAAACATTCCATCCAAACACAAAAGTTACATGCTTTTGCTTTTGACTTCTGCTTCTGCTTCTACTTTTGGCTTCTGCTTTTTTCAAAAGCCAATCCAAACGGGCCCTTGAAGGTTATCTTGAAATTTTGAATATCCTCAAAATAAATAAATAAATAATTCGCTCAATCATTTTCGAGACTTTAATACTTACACTTGAAGATTTAGAGAATGTCAAAAGAGGTTTTTAGCTGGATGACTCGATCATTTGAAGAATTTTGAGAGAGGCACATATTCTTCTCAAGGCTTGATTGTTCTTGAGACAAACATTTTGATAAGTTCCAAAAAAACAAAAAAGTTTGATCCCCAAACTAATCCCTCGAGAATTGAGTGAGTTGAAGGTTGTCTCTTCCAAAGAGAAATTATGTATACACAAAGACTTGGACCCAATAGCCTTTGCTTAAATGTGCAAAACCTCATACTACTCAAACCAATTCCCTTTGGTTTATTGCAAAACAAATGATGAATATCTAATTAAATTGAATTAATTAATTCCATTTGCGAGCCTTCAATGTTGGATCTTTTCATGGGCTCTTTGGAGCCCATTAGCCCAAATTCAAATACTTGGGTCAATCTGTAAAGCCCACTTTATTTTCTACACTTTTAGTCTTGAAAATGGTTCGCACCAATTGGCCCAATTCTCAAGTCGCGTGGCAGAATGGACATCGCTCTTTTCTCCCCGTCTGCGCTTTTCGCCGCCTCCGATGGAAGTTCCTCTGGTCGGTGGAACCTAATACTTCTCTTTTCCTTTTGTTAACTGCTAGTATATTTTAGAGCATAATTTTGATGATGTGGATTCTATGATTGTGTCTTTGCCTATCAGAAGGAGAAAAGGATGAAACCCATGACAACTTCGAGGAGAGAAGACACCAATTTCCTGGAATGGTCTGTTTCTTATCATTTCTTCTATTTTGCAGGTTTTACTTGGAAATGAATAGTTTCCCCTTTGTAATAATGAAATTTGAAAGAAGCAGTTGAGTTGTTTAGGTTGATTCCTGGTACGCATCTGACTATATGTTGAAATCAGTTATGATATAGAGGCAAATGTCGGTACTAAAGGTTGCACATTGAAACGCTAAGCATTCATTCACTACCAAAGTTTGCATTGTTGACCCTTCCGCGAATGCAATTCGATGCTGGCAGTAGTATTTGTTGAATTTAAGGTGTTGCTTGTTATCTGTTAATACAAAGTTCATGATGGAAGGGTTAGTGCTTTAAAAGGTACCCATCATCTGTTTGTCCATCAAACAATATCTTTTCTATTGTTCTCGAAGGATAGGTAGTTTGCCCCTTAGTTACTCCCCAAACAGATTTGCATATGTAAATGGGGTTTTTAGAGGTCATAAATAAAGAGCATTACTGGTTATGCATCATCAAGTCAGAAATATAATTTTACACCACACCGAACATGTTCCATGACTTTGTGCTGCTTGCTTAAAGTGCATGTTTGAGCATTGAAAAACATTATGCAACTTACCTTACGCCTGACTGTGAATGTGTTGTGTTTTTCTTTTCTTGTTTTGTTTTTGTGGGTTGGATGGTGGATATGACTGTTATTTGGATTCTGGCATATTGTTATTTGTTGGGGATTAACAGATCACTCAATTTGGTTTTCTTGAGAGGGTTTAGAGATTGAAGTACCACTTTTTCTTTTTGTTTTGCGAGCACATGATATAGAATCTTGTTTAGCCTGCTCCATCATCCATCATTGATCATCTTCTTGTAACTTATGTATTCATTTCTGTTCATGATCAGGAATTGGTCATCCGTGAATTTTCTTTCCACCAATTAAATGCAAATCTACTTTGGCCAGGCACATTTGCCTTTGCTGATTGGTTAGTTCAGCATAGACAATGGATAGAAGGAAGGAGCATACTGGAATTAGGCAGGTGAATTTTAATGGTATTCATTTTTGTGTTTCTGTTCTCACATGTCTAATTTTGCTCCTGGGACTCCATTATCCTATACGTTTTAAAGTTTTAAATGCTCTTAGAACATGATAAAAGAGTCTTAGTATTCTAGACTGAGTCTTTATTTCTGCAGTTATAATACCCATTTGTATGAAATAAAACATTGGAGCTGTCTTTATGGCTTTAGGCATTCTTATTTGGATGAACATGCAGAAAAATAGATCTATTCTATTATAGTTATTGTGTTGATGTATATTTATTTTCCGACTTGTTTAATAAGGGCTGAGATCAATAAGTCATGATCAATGCAAAAGATTTGCCTGTGTTCTTTCCTAAGGATCATAAAGTTTAATTTTAAGATGCTAGCTAATATATTTTGTTCTCATCAAAATCCATCTTCGAATTCTGGCAATTCTCTTCAATTTTTTGATAACTATTTCCTAGCTCATCGCAGTGGAACTGGAGCTTTGGCCATCTTCTTGAAAAAATCGTTTGAACTTGACATCACAACATCTGATTATGATGATGCTGAAATAGAAGACAACATAGCTCATAATTGCCAGATAAATGGAGTTTCTCCGGCTCTTCCACACATAAGACGTCATTGCTTTTCTCTGATTTTGAAATCATATCACAGCATTGCTTCTCATATTAGTGAAACAGTGAGTGATTAGATCCAGGATTTCTTTTCTTACAGATTCCTGGGGAGATACCTTTCCAATTTCACATCCGCATTGGGATCTAATCATGGCCAGTGACATTTTGTTGTGTAAGTGCTGCAATTTTGTTGCCTCTAATTTGGGTGGAGCTGAGGAGGTATGGATGGCGTACTTCTTCTGGGCGATAGAGCTTTCTGTATATTCTCTAATTCTTTGTGCATCTCTACTGCAGATGTTAAGCAATATGCCAACCTTATAAAGTCTTTATCATTTCTCCTCAAATCTTACTCCCCAAAAGCTGATCAAGCTATCATTCGGAATAATGATGGTATCAAAAGTATCTTTGCTCGTTCAATCTCCAGTACTGTTGTTTTACTCAGCCACAGGCCACAGCTGTGTATTTACATTTGATTGCCACCTGCCACAGATATTGCTCAAGCACCATCAGCATTGGAGGCATGCCCCATAAATCGGCCAGCATTTATAATGAGTTGGAGGCGTAGAATAGGAAAAGAAGACGAGTCAATTTTCTTTAATGGCTGTGAAGAAGCAGGGCTCCAAGTAGATCACCTGGGATCCCGTGTATACTGTATCAAAGCAAGGGAGGATCGAAAGAGCTCGTCACAGAGTCCAGGTAACGTAATAGTATGATAGACGGAATAGAAGGATTGATGAACAAATACTACTATTTGTCTCATTTTAGCCTTTTCCTCTTGTTTTTAGATAAAGGCAATGAAATTAAATTTGTTGATGATGTATTTTGATTTTTAACAGTTTGAGAATGAGTTATCTTCAACAAGAGGGACCGAAATATTGAAAGGGAAGTAGAGAAATTGCAAAAGATGTAGTTCCAGGCATATTGGTATGAGCAATCAGCAAGCAACTAGCAATCAAAAGTTGCTTTGATTTTGTCTCATTGATTTTTTATTTTGAAGTGGTTGGCCACCACAATCCTCTTTGAATGTAGCCCATTACTTTGGTTTTCTTCATTTTCTGATTCTCATTGGCAATTAGTATGTCGCAATCATGGCCACCAGTAATAAATATAGTAAACAAGTAGTACAATAAGCATGGGCCCCCCACCCCCATTAAATCATTAATCAAAGCCTCACATCCATTACAATTGTTTGTAATTTGTTTATGGCTCGTAGTAATTACTATTAATGAAAAGTGCAGTGGGTAACTTGGTGTACATGTATACGGAAGCTGGCAAACAGCAGACGTACATTGATTGATTTAATAAGTATTTCATCCGTTTCCATGATATTGCAACATTTACCTTTTTGCTACTGTTCATTGTTTAACTTTGATTCAAATTTTTATCATAGTTATACAAAGAAAAACATAGTCAAGTGACATCTTATTGGATTCGTTTTATCCTGTAGTTTTAGAATATCAACTTTTTATAATTTTTACTTGTACACAATTTGAGTTATTCATAGTTAAAAATGTGTATTGAACTGCGTGCAAAAGATAAATGTTGCACTTTCACAGAAACAGAAAGAAGTAAATACTAATAATCATGATTTGGAGTAACTTTGTCCTTTGTTTTTAATTTTGTAGGGTGAGTGTGATTGGTTGAACCACAAGGTTGTCGATTCATCTTATTTACTAATTATACACAAAACATTTTTTTAGAATAAAAATCTTTACATATATTTTAAAATCATACTCCTAAAAATTCAGTTCATTTAAAAAAAAAAAAAATACTTCAACATGCTTTCGGTGAACAAGAACTTATTAAGTGTCATACTTATTTAGCAACCAAAATCTGGTTGACAAAACATGCCTTTGCTACTGGGTATGGGCGTGGGTGGCCAATCACCCCACCCTTTGCCCTGTCCTCTGTTTCTTGTATGATTTGTATGCCGCGAAAAAGTTATCAATAGGAAAATAGTAAAGTTGAGTGGAAATTTTTTTGATATAAATACTAAAGTTTTCAAAAGTTGTGTGCAAAATAGATCCTACCTTTGAAAGGCTGTAGATGTGAATTGCAGCTTCAAAAAGCTCTACAAACAGAAGCTACCCGAGCTAGTAGTTGTTTAGAGTTTCGATAGATACTTTCCAATATAATTAATTTTCTCATCAACTTATAATATATGACAATTACACCTACTTTCTATCGAACACTTATGTAAAACTGAGAGCTACAGCTCTTACGGCTCACAATAGCTACAGCTCCTATAGCTTCAATTTGCAGTTACAGTTCTACGTGCATAATATATCTTCAGTCAAAAGGAATTTAAATAAGAGTTAATAAATTTTTTAGGCCACTACAAGGAGACCATTACGTTTTTGGACCACCACTTGTTATTATGAATTTGAGCCATGACAAGGCATTTGGGCTGAATTTAAGGCCAATTTGACCGAGTCAATCTCACAATGACCCGCAAGAGGCCCGATGGCCCAAAAGTGTAAATGTTCTCCTTTTGGTGGCCTAATTTATATTTTATTATTTTTTGTAATTAAAATAAATAATAATTTCTCCTAACTTTTATTTATGTCTCATTTTTCTTTTTGTCAATCCCAATATTTTTTATTGTTATTGCATTAAATTGAAACTAAATATCAGACCTTTTTGTTACTATCAACTAGCTAGAAACCAAAGAGCCTGGACTTTCTCTCTCTAGTAGTTTTTTCTCTGGGATAGGTTCTTCTTCCAACATGTCTGAACCACTTTCACCGTCTGCCAGCGTCCCGCCGGACGGACCACCAAAGGTTTTTGTCTTCGCAGGCAACAACAAGCCCTCCTTTAGGGATATGGTGCTCGAAGGAAACCCCATGCCTCCGATGCAACGTCTAGACAAGGCCGACGTGGATGAACACGTCAACATCGATCTCATTGACGGGGATCGCCTCAAGCCACGGATCACCCTCGATCCAAAGAAAAGGCCAAGCTGCGCAAACCTTGGGAGGAAGCTATTATTATATCAGTGCCGGGGAAGAGAGTGGGCTACCCAGCCCTCAAGGAAAGAGTGAAACGAATTTGGAAGCTCATGGGTTCATTTGAAATGATTGACCTTGGGCAAGGTTTCTATATTGTGAAGTTTGAAAAGGCAGTGGACAGACTTAAAGTGCTCAACGATGGCCCATGGTTAGTTTTTGATAGCTACTTGACCATAAACCCCTGGAAACCTAACTTCCTAGCATCAGCCACTCCTCCATGCAAAACTATTGTTTGGGTGCGGTTGTCGGATCTGTGCGTCGAGATGTATGAGGAAACTTTGCTGCATAAAATGGCCTCACTTAATATTTGCGGATGACCTCATTCTCGGAGCGACAACCAACAAGGAAAATATAAATGCCGTTTCCCAAGCACTTCATCAGTTTGCTGATGAGTCAGGCATGAAACTCAACCCTCAAAACTCTATTTTTGTCTCCAAATCTGTCTCTGACATGGATAAAGCCTGGATCACCTCACATTTAAATATTGAGGTTGTTGACTCATTACAAACCTATCTTGGTTACCCCCTGTTAGGTGGCTGAAGACGCATTAGGGACTTCGCTTTCATTTTGGATAAGATGGACACATGTTTGGATGGTTGGGCCAATAAACTTCTTAACAAGGCGGGGAGGGTGACATTGAGCAGAGCGGTATTGGGGGCTATCCCCTCATACTTTATGCAACTCCTTTGGTTTTCGGAGGGTGACATTGAGCAGAGCGGTACTGGAGAATATCCCCTCATACTTTATGCAACTCCTTTGGTTTTCGGAAGAAGTTTGTAATGCTATTGACAAAAAGATTAGCTGATTTATATGGAAGGACCGTGAGGGAAAGGGGATTCACCTGGTGTCTTGGAAAAAAAATGGCCACACCTAAGAAAGAGGGTGGTCTGGGGCTGTGCAACACTAGACACATGAACACGGCTTTGTTAGGGAAGCTGCTTTGAGCTTGGCTGCATGATGAAGGGAAAATATGGGTTAAGCTCGTGTGTGAATTGGTACTTAATTGGGAGTTCCCTATACCTACAACAGCACTACCAAATCGGCCACAGTAAAGTTAATCTCTAAACTCATCCCTTTGCTGAAAGATGGATTTGATTTCCGTATTGGTTGTGGGAACTCTTCATTTTGGTTTTCAAGTTGGTGGAAGGGAGTACAAATTGGCCCTAAACTCCCATTCATATCAATTCATGATGTGGATGTCCGGATTAAAGATGTAGTTACCAATGGAGATTGGTATTGGGATGAGCTGGTATCCATTATCCCACCTGATCTCATGGAGGTGTGCTCAAGACCACCTCCGAGATTGCATCCAAATGTACCTGACTTATGGATATGGAGGAGTAGTTCGACGGGTAAATACAAAGTGAAATCGGCCTACATGTGGCTTACCAAGAGGCCGAACATATCTACAGACTGGGGATGGATGTGGAATAACAAGTGGCCTGAAAAATTCTATCTTCTGCTTTGGTTAGTTTGTCAAGACTCAATCCCGGTGAACCTTGTCCATTTTCAGCGCAAGATGGCTGCCTCTCCGCTTTGCACAGGTTGTGGAATGGAAGAAGAGAGTTGGTATCACTGTTTCTTCTATTTCCCCTGGGCCAAACAGGTTTGGAAAGCTATCAATATCCCCATCTCCCATGATTGTGACTCGATCTCTAAGGATGACATCAAAGTGTTCATGAATGGGATGTTCCAACTCTATGGTGTAAAATTTGTGGCAGCTGTGTGGGTGGTGTGGATCGAAAGGAACGCCAGAACCTTTAAGGGTAAGATCTACACCCTTTGGCATTTGAAGAAAGAAGTGCTACGACTTACAACCGATTTGATAGCCGCTAGCGGCTACATTTCCGCTATCAGCCACCCATGGCGATTTGTGCAGTGGAAGGATCTGAGGATTATGGGCATTATACTTCATGTTGATGGAAGCGTCTGTGGCACTCCGGTACGAGCGGGGTTTGGCTTTGTGGTTAGAAATGAGGAGGGGCATTGGATCAGTGGGGGAAGTGGGTACATTGGGAACACCTCAATCCTGTTCGCTGAGTTATCGACTTTGATCTACGACCTTCAGTTTGCTATGGATAAAGGTATTAGACGGGTCCATTATTACTCAGATTCCCTTGCTAGCATTGGCCTGGTGGAGACAACCCCCCTTTTCACCCTCTGGCCCCATCCATCACATCCTAAGGGAAGGGAACAGGGTGGCGGATAAGCTAGCTAGACATGGTACTTCCTCCGAGGACTTTTTCACCACATAGGCCTTCCCGCCCGATGGAGTTTTAGTTGATATGGCTCCGGACGAAGCCGGCGTTTGCTTCCCCCGGTCTTAACCAGTTTTCTTACTGGTTCTTTACTGTTTTTTCTTCCCCCCTTCTTTTTTGGTCTTTCTTTGTACTTTGTTTTCTGGCTTCAGCTATGCGAAAGAAAAAAAAAAAACTAGCTAGAAACTAAAAAAACTACGCTAAAATCATGGTAAAATTAAGATAAAATAAACTGTTATTTATAAGAACATAAATAACTGCTTAATAATAACAACATGCCAGACCACGAACTACATTAAATTATTATTGCTTATTTTGTTATATTTCATTTAATGTAAATAAATTAATTAGATTTAATTTATTTTTTAGATCTTACTTATTTAATTTTTTTATTTTATAATCAAACTATTGTTGTTATAATTAATACAATTAATTTTATTTATTATTATGTTATTGCTAAATTTTATTTTCATAAATATTTTCATTTTTATTTTATTACTTATTTCAAAAAAAAAAAAAAGTAAATCAATCATCTATATAATAAAGTTATGCTGGAGATGGGGACTTACCTAGTGGTCAAGTCCCCCGATTCCCAATCTATAGGTTGGGGGTTCGATTCCCCATCTGGTCCTTATCCCTCTCCTTTATTCCCTTTGTAATTTGTGTGGCATGGACTCTCACTACCATTTCCTAACATGTATAGGCTGTTCAACAAAAAATATATATATTTTATGTAGGGAATATTTTAGCACAATATGTTATGTGGAGATAGATAGTATTTAATACAAGAGTATATTACTGTTTGCAGTATTCCATTTATTGATGTGATTTGACGGGGTATGTTTGGTGATTAATGTCTAATTAGTTTTTATATTGAAAATGAGACAAAAATGTTGAGACGGAAAAAAATAAAGTAAAACATGAATAATAGAACAAATGAAGTAGGCGTATTAGTTATTTTAATTAGAAAAAAATGTAAAACAAGCCACTATAAGAAGATCATTTCTACTTTCCGACCATAGGGCCGTACATGGCCCACACATGGCCCATTTTATCGTTGACTTGGTCAAATTGGCTTGAAATTTGGCCCAAATGCCTTGTCATGGCCGAAATTGAAAATATCAATAAATAGTGGCTTAAAAACGAAATAACATCCTTATAGGGCCTAAAACATTTATTAACTCTTTAAATAATAGTACAATTATTATGTTAATTTATCAAAGCTCTGAATATAATATTTTATTCATAATTGATTGCTGTCATACCATCATAATAAGTCAAAATCATATTTACATTAAAGGATAATATAATAATTTGGTATAGGAAAAATCATTTACTACATAGAGTATTTGTTTATTTTGGACCATACGGCGTTGACACAATGAATTCTTCGGTCTTCCTATTTCAAGTTGGGGACAAATTTTTGCCCACATACTTCCTTTTTGGCCCTCATACCGATTGGTCCCATTTTCACTTACTTTCACTACTCTACCTGAAGTCATATCCCAATTCCTAAAAAAGAAAAAAGGTCATTTTATTTTATATATCGAAAAAGCAAAACCTCCCATTTCCAGGCCTTCAATGGCTCCTCCAAAAAAAAAAAAAAAGTAAAACCGTTTGGTTTGGGTCAAACCGAAAATATCTTAGGGTGAAAACGGGACGGATACAGGCGGATAGTACTCGTCCCGTATTCTATCCCATATTTTTTATCAAATACAGAATCGAATACGAATAGGCCAGATACAAATACGAATTCGAATATTTTGGGAAACGAATACGAGACGGATTCGGATTTTAACTCGGATAATCTTATAACTTTTATAATTAATTTTTTTATAATTTTTTAAGAGAAATCGGAATATATACTATATAAGCTAAACTGATTTTTTAAATTTTCCAATATTATTAGTTATTTCGTTCAAGACATCTAAATAGTATTGTAGGTGCAAAAATGCGTAGACAGAAACTGCAAAATAATTTTATTAATTTCAGAAGAAATGTCTACAATTACAGAGAAATTTAAATATCAAAGAACATGTAGAAAATCAAACTATATGGGTTCGACTTCTGGTACTCCTTTGATTCCTCCAACTTTGAATACGTCGAGATGCTTTTATGCTTCTTCTCCGGCTTCTCGGAATTTCTACAGCATTTTGTTGCTGTAGAATCTCAAGTATATGAGTCTTGAGAGTGAGTAGTGTATGGAGACCTCTGTCTGGAAGTGAAGAAGTCACCCCAATATGTGACAGGGTGCCTCTATTTATAGAGGGAAAACCCTAGGATTTGTGGATGAAGGGCCAATCGATGGGCTGGTCCAATCCACATTTATATCGGGTCAGTGAGCATGTGGGCCTTTATCTGGGTTTGTTCACATTAACTGAATTCCATGGACTGGCCTGCTTCAAGTATCCATTGGATCATAAACTTGTGGGTCTTTCATTTGGACTTCTCCACATCGATTAATTTTCATGGGCTGACCTGCTTCAAGTGTCCATTGGCCATGGGGCTTGTGGGTCTTTCATTTGGACTTGTCCACATTGGCCCAACATAATTAAATCCATTTGGCTTGATAGATCCAAATGGCCCAATAAATATTAATAATTATTTCAAGCATTTAATTTATTTAAAATGCCTATAAAATAATTAAATTAATATTTAAAATACACGTGTCGCATTTTAAATGGCGAATAAATTTCACGTGTTTACAGATGCCCCCTCGAGACTTGTTTAGGGCGAAATAAAATATTTGAGACGTGAACGAGTCTCGAAATATTTATTATATTTTTGATAATTTTGCTTGAGCTAACAACTTTTCCTCTCTCTCTTTTTTTTGTTTTTTTTTCTTCCTCTTTTTTTTCGTCTCCTTTTTCCTTCTTTCTTGTTTTTTTTCCTCTTTTTTTTCCCTTCAAACGTTTTTTCCTACTTTTTTTTTTCTCTCTTGGATTATTTCCTTTGAATTCGCCCAATATCTGATCTTGTATGCACATCAATGCCAGATATATGATGCACCAAAATTTGTATGCTCCAAATATCAAGTAATATATCACAATCAAATATATGATTCACATATGACTTGATTCATATCTAATTCAAATTTGGTATTATGGATTCTCCAAATATTTGTGAAGATTCAAATCTTAAATCTTCTGCAAATAATTCGAATGGGTTTGATAAACAATTTCTCGAATTCCGCAGTCATATATAATTTAAAGATTTCAAACTCCCAAATCCATAATCCAATTCCAACTTGATTCAAATAATTTCTCAAAGATTTTTCATAACCGCCCGAGATTGAATCTTCACACATCCACTCGATCTAATCTGGCTGCTATAAATTACCCTCATTAGCAAGCAATTGGTCTAAGACTTTCAATCCAAACAAATCTATATTACCCAATTAACTCTTGACAGGGGAAATATCAGAATCAAGGCATACATAAGACGGCTAGCTCCAAGCAGGCAAAAGAGATCGTAACTTCCGGTAAGCAAAAATCACCACTATGCATTCAGTTTGTTTATTCTTTTTTTTTTTCTTTTTGTTTTCGGCTTCTTTGTTTGCTCCTTTGTCTGCTTTGTTTTTTTTTTCCTTGGCACTTCTATTTTCTGTTCTGTGCTTCTTTTTTTTTTGTGCATGCTTCTTGTCGATTTCATGACCAACAGTGAGCAAATAATAATCGAATCCCGACCGACCAGCGTATCAACAATCGACAATTAAGTCCGTCTCCAACTGGATAATTAATTCAAAGCGGGAGTGCACCTGTTTGTCGTCATGGTAGACGGGAGATTGGTCACACGGCGCTGCCGTTGGCCTCTATCCTTAACCTACCCGCCATCAACAAGCCTTCGACAATGGCGGGGTTGGCGACGGCGCTACCGTTCGCCTCAACTGTTATTTGTTTAGAAGGCTCGCTGGGTCTGGAGACCATCACCCCGCACCTGCTGCTGTCGGAAGCCGCCGCACGTCGCCGGAGGGAGACAGAGATCCATGGCCGCGGAGAGAGAGGATCGACGGAGGGAGCCCCGCGCCGCCGCCGCCGGATGTACGCCGCTGCTGCCGCCGCTCCCGCGAAGAGGAAGGCCACCACTGCTGCTGCGTTCGCTGCCCTCGCGCCGTCGGGGCTGTCACCGGAGTTCTGCCTGGGGGAGTGTTGTTGTCGGATCTTGCGCGTGGAGGGAGGCCGCCGCTGCTCCACGCTTCCGCTGCCATCGTCGGAGAGGGAGACGGAGAGAGGCATCGTGCGGAGCTCGTCCATGTCGGAGAGCCGCCGTGCAGAGGAGGGCGCCTCCGCAGTTTGGAGCCCATTCAACGCCGGAGAGAGAGGATCGACGGAGGGAGCCTGCCGCCGCTGGGGCCGCGCGCAGCCGCCTGGACGGCATGGCCGGAGCCTCGCATCCGCCGTTGCTGTTGCTGCCTTCGCGCCGCGGAGATGCCGCCGTCACTGTTGCCCGGAGAGGCCGATTTGTGGGGAATGGAGATTCGACAGAGTTGGTTTTGCGGGATTTGTGGAGCTTTGATGTTGCCCTTGGATTCGGGTGGAGGAGCCGCCGCCTACCGCCGCTGCTGGAGGAAAGGGCGCTGCCGGAAGAGAGGAGGGAAATGGAGAGGGTGCCAGAACACAGATTCCTGAAGCACACTTGGAGCAGCAAGGAGCTGGTTAAGTCTTTCAGTTAGTTAGTTTTACATGTATTAAGGGCTTTAATGACTTTTACTTGTTCTTTCTCTTTTTACGCTTATTTGGTAGTTCTAGAAAGTGTTAACACGCTTTCTCCTTGTGTATTTATACTCTTCCACCTCTGTGTAATCCGTCAATTGCCATCTATCAATAAACTCCTCCATTCAAAACTCTTGTGTTGCTCTCGAGCTCAACATGGTATCAGAGCCACAATAACCGTTTTCTGTTGGTTCATTTCTTCAATTTTTTGCTCTATCTCTTCCGATTTCCTTTTTCCTTCTCGATTACTGCTATGTCGAACGAATCCAACACCGATATTGGAGATATTCCTCCATCTGTTGCTGTTAATCCACCGCCTGTTGCTGTCAATTCACCGCCTGTTGCTGTCAATTCATCTCCGGTGAGAGATGCCCAATCAATGTGCGACGAGCTGTTGCTCACTTCGGCTGATCAGCCACACCTCCAGTTGACTACATCTCTGCTGGATGGATCGAATTGGTTTACTTGGAAAGTAGCTGTTCAAACCGCTCTCAATATCAAGGTAAAGGACTGCTTTATCGATGGATCTTTTCCTGCACCTCCAATTACGGATCCTTTGTTTAAATTGTGGAAGCGAGTAGATAACCTAGTTTTGTCTTGGTTGAGAAACTCTATGACTGATGAGCTATCTCGACAATTTATGCACAACTATACTGCCTTGTCTTTGTGGAATGTGTTGAACAATTGCTATGGTAAGGTCAGTGGACCACAGATAGTCATGCTTCGGAAGAAACTAGTGAACTTTACTCAAGGTTCTAAAACTGTGACTAGCTATTTCACTGAGTTAAATATGATGTGGAATGAATACCGAGTTCTTAAACCGTTTACGACTGATAATCCAGAACTGCTTGCTCTTTTGATTAAGGAGGATGATAGTGATCTCTTAGTTCAGTTTATTATGGGTTTAAATGAAGAATACACTCACATTGGTAACCAAATCCTGATTACCAATCCCCTACCTTCTACTAGTGATGCTTTTGGAATGGTATGTAGTATTGAATCTCAGAAAAGTCAAGTTGTTGATCTTACTCCTGCTTTTGCTCTATCTGTTAATGAGAGGTCTGGATCTAATTTCGTTGAAAGGAGAAGTGGAGTGTTCTGTAGCTATTGTAAAAAGACAGGACACACCAGGGAAAAGTGTCACCAGCTTGCAAATAAGTCAGCTATCTGTGATCATTGCAAGAAGCCTGGACACATCAAGGCAAACTGCTTTTTAGTAACTGGAGTTATCCCAGACTGGTATAAGGCGATGCTTGATAAAAGGAAGATGAAATCTGTGGTTGGTGCTGCCTTTTCTTCAGGATCAGAAACTGAAGGGAATAATAAAGCTGCTAGTTCTGATACTTCAGATGCTCGACTTCAGAAACTTGAAGAGATGATGAAGGAACTGATTAAAGCTCAATCTGGAGGAAACCTTGCTACACCTGTTGACTTTGCTGGAGGTGTTTATCACTTTGCAGGTAGCTCCTCTACATCTTATTTTCTCAGTAGTCAATGGTTATTGGATAGTGGTGCTAGCTGTCACTTATGTGCTCACATGTCCCTCTTAATTGATCCTCAGCCTTTCAATTTACCTCACATCATAATCCTACCAGATGGTACTCCTAAAAATCCTTCACACATAGGTTCAATAAAACTCTCAGATGATCTTATTGTTCCTCATGTGTTTTATGTTCCTGGAGTTGTCTTAAATCTGTTATCCATAAGTCAACTAACTAAGGACTTGCACTGTGAAGCAGTTTTTAATCCAACCTCCTGTGTGTTGCAGGACCTGATTTCTAAAAAGCAACTACTCAGGGGCACCTTACATAATAAACTCTATACATATGGTTGTAAGTCAAATAAATCCTCTCTACATTCAGCCTTAGCATGCAATATTGATACATCTACATCTTGGCATGTTAAGCTAGGTCATCCATCATCTTTAGTTCTGTCCAAACTTGGTCTGATAGATCATACTACCTCTGATATACCTTGTGATGTCTGTAATCAGTCCAAGTTTCATAGACTTCCTTTTGGAACTAGTGAATCTCATGCAACTCATGTATTTGATCTTGTGCATTGTGATTTGTGGGGGCCGTTTTCCCTTTCAGACAGATCTCTAAATAAATACATGCTTACTATTGTTGATGATTGTTCAAGAGCCACTTGGCTTTATTTGCTGCACCATAAATCTGATACACATGCCTCTTTGTTAGCCTTTTTTTCTCACATCAAAACTCAGTATAACAGAGTCATTAAAACACTTAGAACAGACAATGGGTCAGAGTTTTGCAACAAAAAATGCTCAACTCTCTTTAGTAATCTGGGAATTAATCATCAAACATCATGTATTTACACTCCACAACAAAATGGGAGAGTTGAGAGGAAACATCAACACTTGATTCAGGTTGCTAGATGTCTTTTACTTACCTCAGGGGTTTCAAAACACTATTGGGGTGATGCTTTGCTTGCTTCTGCTCATATCATAAACAGATTACCTACCAAAGTTCTAGCCTGGAAGTCTCCATGTGAAATTCTCCAGGGTAGTAAACCAGATCTTTCTTCTATCCATTCTTTTGGTTGTCTATGCTATGTTAAAGATCCTAGACCATCCTTAGGTAAGCTTGATCCAAGGGGGCTAAAGGGGATAAACCTGGGGGTTGCCCCACATCAAAAAGGTTACAAAATTCTTGTTCTACAGTCCAAGAAAGTTATTATATCTCGAGATGTTCTATTTTATGACTCTATTTTTCCTTTTAAAGATACTTTTTCTGCTAACCCTGAGCCAGCTCAGTTATCCAAAATACACCTACATGACTTCACTGATCCACCCACTGTGGTTCAGTCTTATACACCATCTACTGAAGTCCCTACTGGACCTCAGTTAAATGTCCACTCTCCTCAGACCTCTCACAGGTCTGTGAGACATACTTCTCAAGGAACCTCTGCTATCCATCCTACTGATGGTATAGCTATACAAAATTCAGTTGAATCATCTAGAGATGATTCTTCCTCTGGTGCATCATCTCCTATGATGCACCAGCCTTCAGCATCCTTGAACACAAATGTGACTACTGCACTGGCTGCCAATCTACCAACTCGACCAAGGAGACAAATAAGAAGACCAGCCAGGTACAATGATTATGTGTGTACCACACTACCTGATACTCATTTTGTACCTATGAGTTATACTCAAGCTCAAGGCCTTAAGCACTGGGAAATGGCAGTAGAGGCTGAGCTGTCTGCTCTTGATCAGAATCACACTTGGGAAGTAGTTAAACTTCCACCTGGTAAGAAGCCCATTGGTTGTAAATGGGTATTTCGAATCAAGTATAATCCAGATGGCACAATAAATAAATATAAGGCTCGTCTTGTTGCCAAGGGGTTTCATCAAAGATTTGGTGAGGATTATAATGATTCTTTTGCACCTGTTGCAAAAACCTCTAGTGTCAGATTGTTTTTTGCTATTGCCGCTTCCTTCCATTGGTCTCTGTTTCAACTTGATATTAACAATGCTTTTCTACATGGTGAGTTAGAGGAGGAGATTTATATGACACCACCACCAGGTTTATCTTCACCTACTGGAATGGCTTGCAGGTTAAAGAAGTCTCTCTATGGACTTAAGCAGGCACCAAGGCAATGGTACTCTGCTTTAGCTGCTTTTCTTGTTCAGTCAGGTTACTCATCTCTGTACAGTGATCCTTGTGTATTTACAAAGTTCACAGCTTGTGGAATGACTCTTTTAGTGGTCTATGTAGATGACATTTTGTTGACAGGAAATGATGACCTTGAACTTGCTGAAGTCAAGGCTGGTCTACATAAACAGTTTACAATCAAAGACTTGGGATTTGCTTCATATTTCCTTGGTTTGGAAATATCATCCACAGAACGAGGTTATTCAGTCACACAGGTCAAGTATGCTTCTGATCTTCTCACTGAAGCTGATATATCTCCTAATCCCAAGATTCATTCTCCTTGTTTGGCCAGTACTACACTAGTGCCTGATGGACCTTTATTTGAGAATCCTTATCTCTATAGGAAGATGGTTGGAAAATTGTTATATCTTGGTTTCTCTAGGCCAGATATATGCTATAGTGTCCAACAGCTGAGCCAGTTCATGCACGCACCCAACTCACTGGTCTGTTGTTGTCCATGTTCTTCAATATTTACAAAACACTCTACAAGTTGGCCTCTTCTACCCATTTGGTCTTCCTTTGGAGTTGAAGGGCTACTGTGATTCTGATTGGGGAAGCTGTCCAATCTCCAGACGTTCACTTACAGGGTATTGTGTGTTCTTAGGTGAATCTTTAATTGCTTGGAAGACTCGAAAACAAGATGTGGTGTCCAAAAGTACTACTGAGGCAGAATTTCGAAGCCTAGGGGAGACAGCTCAGGAGATGCTGTGGATTGGTTCCTTCTTCAAGGAACTCAGACTTCACCTTCCTGGACCATTTCCTCTATATTGTGACAACACCTCTACCATCCAGCTGGTCCGGAATCCTGTTCACCATGAACGAAGCAAGCACATTGACATTGGATGCAAATTTGTTCGAGATTACTATCAACAACACTTGATTGATCCTCAACATGTATCTTCTTCTAATCAGTTGGCCGACATGTTCACAAAAGGGTTATCACCAAAGCTTTTTCAGCTTAACTGTTCCAAGCTGAAGCTTTGGAAAGCTTCAGCTTGCGGGGGGGATGCCAGAATACAGATTCCTGAAGCACACTTGGAGCAGCAAGGAGCTGGTTAAGTCTTTCAGTTAGTTAGTTTTACATGTATTAAGGGCTTTAATGACTTTTACTTGTTCTTTCTCTTTTTACGCTTATTTGGTAGTTCTAGAAAGTGTTAACACGCTTTCTCCTTGTGTATTTATACTCTTCCACCTCTGTGTAATCCGTCAATTGCCATCTATCAATAAACTCCTCCATTCAAAACTCTTGTGTTGCTCTCGAGCTCAACAGAGGGTCGCCAGACGGAGCCCGCCGCCGCCGGATGAAGCGCCGCCGTGTCGCTGTTCGCACGAAGAGGAAGGCCGCCGCTGCTCCATTGTGGCCGCCGCTCGCCCACGCCGCTGGTGTCTTGCTGGAGAAGAGAATAGGGAAGAGCGTCGGTTTTGCTGATTGGGGAAAAAAAATTGGGCTGCTTCTTTGGTGTCTTGTGGGGAAGAAAGAGAACAACTTTTGTATATTCCAATTTGACCCCAAAATCTCTAACCCTAGGATTTTAACCCCTAAGATTTAGATAATTTGAAATTGACCCCTAGCTTTTTTGGAAGATCAAATTTTACCCCAACATATTTGGTATTTGAGGATAGATCCCAAACATTTAATCTTAAGTCCAAAATTTATTAATGAACTTAAAATTAATATTCAACATGTATTTTTTGTCTACATGTAAAATATTCATCTTTTGAAGTGCCCAAATTTTGATTTTGTGGAAATTTAACTTTAAGTCCAAAAAAAATTAAAATGAACTTAAAATTAATTCCCAAAATTGACATGCATTTTTTTTTTATTGCATTCGTCTTGCAATATTTTTTCATGTCATTAAAAAAATAACATTGCATTTATCTTGCAAATGTATTTTTTCTTTTTTCTTTCTCTTAAAGGAAATAATCCCTTTTTTTTTTGCAGTGGCATCATGGGCATCAATTTGAACTATTTGGATGATCAACTTGAAGCGGATGTTCTTGATTGTAATCCATTGCCAGCAAGTCTTGATTGTAGTGGATGTTCTTGAATTTATTTGTTGCTTTAATTTCTTCCATTGATGCTTTGCATTCCCACGATGTAATTGTAATCAAAATTTTGATGTAATCAAGACTACTTTTGTTTTCGCCTTCACTCTTTGCCTTAATTTTCCGCTTCAATCTTGAACGCCTTGCATAGCACACATGTTGACGAACAAAATCAATCTTTTGGAAACTTTGGGGAATAAAATCTTGATGGAATTTGGTCAAGTTGCATGCGCATCCGTCTTGGGAATCATGCCACATCGTAGTTCAAGTGATGCATTTTTTTACATCACATTTTTTTTATACTCTTGCAGGCGAAGGTCACGTGTAGTTTAATCCTTGTGCGTTTAAGGAGCATTTTCCTCGATTTTTTCAAGACCTTGCAATGGTCATTCCCACCACCTTTTGTGTTGATGGTTCATCGCATGAATTTTAACTCATTGCCCCCAGTCAGCTCCTTAGTTAGCTCCTGTTAGACAATTGGACTGTGCTGAAGATGCGTTTGGTCTCCAGAATTTTGTCTTCGGCGTTTTTCCTTGAAATTTTGTGTCGAGGGCCTCAATTTGATGAAGATCCACGTGATATGCACCTAGCGCGTACTATGAAGAACTTCGAGATGGATTATTGGTATTCTTGAAAGTGATATGGTCATCCAAAAACACATTTCCTTGCTTCAACAGGAGCTTTTGGGCTTGATCCGGTTGAAGATATGAAAATTTGAAGAACATCGAGAGAGACTTTGAGCTTGCTCCTCTTGAAGCTTTAGAGACTTGAAGGTTTGAAGGACTTTGGACTTGATCCTCATAAAAGCTTGAAGAACATCCAGAAGGACTTTGACACTTATTTCTTCTGAAAAAATTTTTTTTTCTTAAGTAATGGATCAAATTTAATTAACCCATTTACTTAATTTTTTGTCAAGTAATGGATCGATATAAGTAATCCAACTACTTCATTTTTTGCCAAGTAATTGATCAACTTAATTAACCCAATTACTCAAAATTTTTAAAGTAATGGATCAACTTTATTGACCAATTACTCAATTTTTTTTTCAAGTAAAGGATTAAATTTAATTAACCCAATTACTTAATTTATTTTTTTTTGCCATGACTGAACTTAGAATTTTGATATCCAAGTTGCCTACGTACCCTGTGAAGGGATCAAGCCATTACGTAGTTCAAAACAAATTGAATTTGTTTATTTAGAGCCCTACACAGTTTATACTCTTGCGGGCCAGGAGTATTACATTTTTGTGTTTTCTTTTTTTTTTGCATTTTTTTTGTGACGTGCAGTTTAGGCTCGTGCGTTCTTCAAGCGTAGAACTTCTTCAAGAATCGTCCATTTATCGGTCCGATGCTCACTCCGTCGTTATCCATCATCATGCAGGCTCCGTTTGTGAAGACTTCCGTGATGACGTATGGTCCATCCCATTTGGAGGTGAACTTGTTCCCACCGCGGTAGTTGATGACAATGGGTCTTCGGATGGCAAGGACGAGATCTCCGACTTGGAACGAACGTGCATTGACTTTCTTGTTGTAGAACTTGGAGAGGCGGGCTTGGTAGCATTCCAACCTTTGTTGTGCTTTGAGCCTTCTTTCATCAAGGGCTTCCAATTCTTCCAAACGCAGTCGGGCGTTATCTTCTTCAGTGAGCCCTTCCCGGATGGCGACTCTTAGCGAGGGTATTTGCATTTCCAGTGGCAACACGGCTTCCACTCCATAGACCAACGAGTATGGCGTTGCCTTGGTGGGTGTGCTAAAGGTTGTGCGATATGCCCACAGAGCTTCATTGATTCTTTCATGCCAGTCTCGTTTTGACTTGGAGACAACTTTCTTCAACAATCCGCATAAGGTTTTGCTGAAGGCCTCTGCTAGTCCATTTGCTGGCGGATAATACGCAGAGCTCTTTCGCTGAGTAAATCCAAACTTCTCGCACAACTTGGTGATGGTGCTGTTGACAAATGATCGTCCGTTGTCTGTCATGATGTAACGCGGGACGCCATAACGGTAGATGATATTGATTCGGATGAAACTAGCAACATGTTCCTCTTTGACTTCTCTAAAGGGTGCAGCTTCAGCCCACTTGGAGAAATAATCCGTAGCAGCAAGGATATAGCCATGCCCCCCGGAAGACTTTGGCAGTGGTCCGGCGATGTCCATTCCCATGCGTCAACTGATGCCACAGTTAGATGCAACGGCTCAGGAGGTTGGTGAATGGCCTCAATTTGATGAAGATCCGCGCAAGACACGTTTGACATAGACCATAAAGAACTTTGAGATGATCTTTCGACATCTTTGGAGGTGATTTGACTCTCCAAGAATGCATTTCCTTACTTCAATAGGGGCTTTTGTGCTTAATCCTATTGAAGGCATGAACTTTTGAAGAATTTCGAGAGGGGCTTTTGAGCTTGATCCCCTTGATGGGCTTAAGGACTTCGAAGATTTGACAGACTACAGCAGGGGCTTTGAGCTTGATCCTCGTGAAGGCTTGGAGACTTAAAGATTTGTAGGACCTCATGAGGGGCTTTGAGCTTGATCCTCTTGAAGGCTTGGAGACTTAAAGATTTGAAAGATCTCATGAAGGGCTTTGAGCTTGATCCTCTTGAGGGATTTGGCACTTGAAGTTGCTTTAAATAGCGTTTTGAAGGCTTCATGAGGGGCTTTTGAGCTTGATCCTCTTGAAGAGTTTGGAAACTTGAAGATTTGAAAGACTGCGAGACGATGGACGACTATCTTGGGGTCCAGCTCGGGCATTCCTTTCTAGGGCCATACGAAGACGTCTTTGAACTCTTGGAGGAGCGTCACGTACTTCTCCGCTTCAGTAGGGTGCTGATAACGTTGGGCGAGGTTCTTTCTCATCGCCTAAGTTTACTTCACGCATTTCATCCACAATGACCTTGATTTCTTCTTCAAGTTGTATCGGTGTTGCTTTGGCGTCTTCTTCATTTGGCTCACTGCAATCAATGGTAATATGATTGACGGATTCAACGGTGTCGGTTTGATCATCTTCGTCATGCTTTGTGAAGGTGATAGTTCGTTTCTTGAGCCTCAACCATCCGTCGGATGAGACGGACCATTCAACTTGACGTTTCATACGGGAAGGTACCGTGCTTCTCACATCGTTGCCGTAGTTCGGGTGGTCTAATATTCCTTGCTTTACTAGAGACCGCTCTTCGCTTGCCGATGCTTTGTTTTGTGATTGGCGTTTTATAGAACCTAGCCTTTTAAAGACGGATTTTGCAGAGTCTTCTTTGGCAACAGTCCCGAGTCTATCGAAAACACTTGGCTTCACTTCTTCGTTTGCTCCAAGCCGGCGGAAGACGGATTCTTTGCGTTCGGCCGTCTCCGTTGACCCAAGTCTATCATGGACACTCCGTTTTGGCTCTCCTTTTGACGGACTACCGATGTGATCAAATGCTGACTTTCGTGCAGGTTGGTCCTTTGGAGAATGATCCTCTTGATTTGCTTCTTCGGTGATGTAATTGGCCGTAGCTCGTTTTATGATGATACGAACTGATGCCTTCACTGTTTGTTCAGCTTTGACGAATATGGGTGCCTTTGACGCTTGGGGAGCCGTGTCGAATTCCGCAACATACCCAAGTACACTCCGGTCACCTTTTCTCCGATTGTTGTCTGGAAGCTTTCCCAACGGCGATGGCTCATTTGGGTAGAAGCCAGACTTGGTGAGCAACTTGAATGCCTTCGGACCGAATTCTTTGTCATTCTTCAGTCGACATGCCTCATTGCCTTTGAGTTGAATCTTCAACACTTTCTGCGATGTGCCGGGATCAATGGGCGTTAGCGGGAGTGTAAGTCCTTCGAATGCTTCTTCCATGATGGATTTTCCTTTATCATCACGGACTGGTTGATCATCTTTATGTTCTTCCTCGCGCGAAGGTGCCATAGATTTGGGCGCCTCAAGGTAGTACTTAGCATCCCCGTAATAAAACTCGGCCACCGCAAATGGTTTGTCATCGGCGATAACCCTTTTGACGACGCCGTTGTGCACGTACTTGAAGCATTGGTGCCATGTTGAAGGGACGATGAAACTTTTGACAAGTTTCGTTAACACGAGCTTTTTCTAAAATTACACCAGGTTAGATTTATTAAATGAAAAGCGTTATGATTCACGGGAAAGGGTTTAGGGATATATCAAGATTATTAGTCTTTTTATTACTCAAGTATGGTGCTTTGGTTTTCAAATGGCGCTGTGGTCCTCTCTGTCATGAAATGTTGACAAATCTCATGGCATAGCCGGGATAGGTTGATCTTCAGCCTGTCACACTGAGGATCCCCGGCAAATATACCATGATACTTCTCATCAATTCTTGCCATAAGATTTCCTGCCATGAAACTTTTGACTGATTCCCACTACATGAGTATTTTCCGAAAATTCGTGGTCCTGGTTTAGGTTTTATTTAACGAAACCAATTTATGATGGCGGTGTTGTGATTAGGGATATATTTATACGTAGTCATGTTTTTATTGCTCGTAGTTAAGAAACTGTGCTCCCGAAAGCGCACGGTGTCAAAAATTGCAGTAATTTATAGTAAGACCGGATCGTTCACTGGAGGATGTGCGATAGAAGCAGGTCCACGTCGTTTTACTAGATTTTCCATTCGTATTGCTCAATAGGTTTGAAAGATGATTAATATCTACTGACGGGAATTTAAACTAGATCTTGAAAGCAGTTAAATTAATCTACAAAGCAAATAAATCTATTCTAGAAAGCGGATAAGAATTATTCGAGGAATGCAGTAAACATTATCTACGGAAGCAGGGAGAAGGTGCATTGTGCCAACCGTGAAGTTGAGTCACAATGTAGACAGAAAGGACAGGAAGAAAAGAATGAAAATTGGACAAGAGCGAGATACAGCAATATTAAACTTCCATTTTCATACGCAGATCTTTGTTTGGGATAATTCTATCAGATAACTAATTCTCATGCTCTCAATAAGGCTTTCCCTTTAACAGACAGGTACTTGCAATATGAGTTTACATGTTCTTAAGACCGCAAATTCTAAGATACCACAGATTCGTAACTGCCCTGGCCTGGGTGTGTCACTTCATCTGTGGTGGAAAAGCAACACCTGACACATCATTTATTGAAATGCCAAGTACCACTATCACTCTCCCATGTCACACCCAAAGATTTGAATCAAGCCCTAAACTATCCCTTAACTGTCAATCCTAGTAGCAGTTACACAACTCTCAATACAACCGAGTGACCTCTAATGAAAGCGGTTAAAAGAAAGCGGTAAAGAAAGCATTTAAAATCCTATCACTCGGAGGTTTTTGAAAGTCTGACCCTGGTAGTAAAAGACAGCTCCCCATCAGAATGAAGGGGTATGGATCAAGAATTCCCGGCTCTTAGTGAACCACGAGTGTGTTCGCTTCCTTCCGGGTGATTATGAGATACAAACTACTGAAACGAACTAATAAATTAGTTCGTTCCGGATGCACTCACTCAGGACTCAAAAGTAGGCTTTGGCAGAAGAGGATAGCAGTTGAAAGAAAACTCAACCCTATCTTGGAAAATAACCAAGGCCTGAATGATGTTCCTCTAAGATTATTTACTACACTGTATTTGAATCCAAGTGGACCCCATCTCGGTGTAGCACTTAATCTTATATTTCCATCAACCAGCAATTTTGGAAAATAATGGATTTGAAAATCATTCCCTGTCAGGTACTAGACTCTCAGTTAAAACACAGACCCTTTCAGTCTAGGCGAGACCTAATCGCTGAATCTGCTTCTTAATTCCCCAAAATACAACCCTTGACAGAATATGAATTAGTCATAACTGAAGAATTTATCCCTTACTCCGATCCGGATTTTATAAAGAGGTTTTTGTTGGAAATTTATAATGCAATATCTGTTTAAGATCTAGACTTCTATTGTCCAAGGGAAGGATCCCAAAATAAGTACAGACCACAATAGTATATAATATTATCATGCATAAAGATATATGGAAGTGTAAAATTAATTGATCCAAAATATAGATGCGGGTCTAGACAGAAGGTGAAACACAGAATGAAGTGGTCAAGGGACCAAAGTAATGGCAGAATAATCAGGTGGACTGTAAACATCTACTGTCCAATTTCCCAATCACTCTGGTGGAGCGAATTTAGACAGCTTAGACCCTATAATGGTGGTGTCAACACCAGTTGGGCCTCCACTGTCTGTGAATTCGGATAAGACCCTACATGCTTCCCTTCTATAATGATCATCAGTTGGCATTGACTGATGCCAACTGACTCCCAGTACGGATTGGGATTCAGGTTTGGAAATTTAAGATAATAAAAATAAAACTGTATCTGGATGGGAGTCAGCCGAGCAGCTATTATAACCCCTGATGGGCGAACCGCCAAGGCTTCCACTGACAGCCATCCAGACCATGCAAAATAACAATTAGTAACTAATACCCAGAATACGAGCTAGTTATCCATGAGGGAGTACCCGCCAACATTAGTCTGATGTATTCTTTACTAATGGTTCCACACAACACACAAAGACAAAATAAATAAGAAACAAAAGAAGATCCATTGTATGAGAGACATTGGTTTCTCATGCAAGGTTGTGGATTGGGTCCACATATGATGGTCTTAAATAATCCTTCCTACCATAATTAATTACAGTCCAGATTATCTGTTTAAGCCATCAGGATTTTGTTTATACAAGAATGTTTTAATGGCAATTGAACAAAGGTCCTTTAGTCATGATGATTGTTGAAGTTTGATTATTGCTAATCTCAATCTTTAATCATTAATGAGTCAAGGGTTCAATCAGTTAAGTGATGCAAATGGAGAATCAAAATTTGGGCAGCATAACACCCTATATTGCAATTCCAGAATGTTACATCCTAACCCGTGGGGCTATGATGTGAGTGTTGCAACATAAAATAGGGAGAGAATGAAGTTTGTTTGAGATTAAATAGAGGGAGAGGAACCCTTGTCGCGATATCATAAATTTTGTCGCGGACCGAGGTCCGCGACATGGACATCCCGACAAGTTTTTAGAATTTTTGGCAGCATAACGCCTCTTTGTCGCTATGCAAGATTTTGTCGCGGAACGTGGTTCCGCGACAAGGATGACATCGCGACAAAGTGTTTTCATAAAATTCTAAAGCATTTGAACCTTTGTCGCTATGCATGGAAATTTTGTCTCGGAACGTGGTTCCGCGACAAGGTGTTCCGCGACAAGGTGTTCAAAGATCAAGGAACATGGCATAATTTTTCTGTCTCAGAATGGGATTTTGTCGCGGAACGTGGTTCCGCGACAAGATGATTCCGCGACAAGAAGCCATGAAGACAAAATGCAAGAGTTTGGCTCCTCTGTCGCCATGCATGGACAATTTTGTCGCGGAACGTGGTTCCGCGACAAGGTGTTCCGCGACAAAGGGTTTTAAATTATGGAGACAAGTGTCTCGAAACACCTTGGTCGCGGAACAGCCATTTTGTCGCGGAACGTGGTTCCGCGCCAGAAGGCGGTTGGCGCCCAAGGTGGTTCAGGACAAAAGTCAGAAAAAGCAGAAATGAACAGTGGCATGCAAACAGCGTGATCTCACCCTATTTCAGATCAAAAAGTTATTCTAAGCTAAAAATAAGCAAGAAACATTCAAAATAAAGAAGAACATGCTTAAACAAAAATAACAAGAAAGGGCATAATATTAAAATAAAGCAGGAATCCTAATCTAGGGTTTGATCACACATCCACACAACATTATCCATATTATGCCAACAGTAAACATAAAAATAACAAAATGGGGGTCAAATGACCCCAAAATGAAAAAGAAAGCATAAATCCATGGGGTGTGAGACCCATTTCATGATTTGGGACACAAATGATGAATGTTTTCCCATATTATTGAAGGGGTGTTGTTAATACCCATGATTTGGGTATTACAAACCCTAAAACAAGAGTTTAGAAACCAAAACATGGTGTAAAGTGGCTATCTAAATCACTGTGAACAGTAAAAACACTAAACTAAACTAAACTAAGAGGAAGAATTAAATAATACAAGAAAAATAAAACTAAGCTACACTACACTACCTAAGAGAGAACTCCTACTGCTTTGCCTTCAAGAACTTCTAATCAACAAAATTCCAACCGACCCTTAGCTCATGGGAGACACCTCATATTTATAGAAGTGTAACCCTAAGCCCATGGGCCTTGATTCTAGCCCATTGTGTCTTAAGACATCACACACATCACAGCTTTGTCTCGGAGCATCAAGTTTGGTCGCGGAACACACTGCATGTGGCAAGGCTTCTCGACTGGGTCTTGTGTCTCTATTTGTGCATCTTGGTCGCGGAACATGCCTTTGTCGCGGAGCATGCCATCGCGACAAAGGTCATCGCGCCAAGGGACTTGGCAGGTCTCCTCTTCATTTGAGCCACTTGGTCGCGGAACATGTCTTTGTCGCGGAGCACTGCATCGCGCCAAGGGGCTTCCGCGACAAAGGTCTTCCTGGCCTGCTGGATTGGGCCAGATGGGCCAAAAATATTCTTTTTGTGGGCTTTTCTATCTTTTTCCCATCTTTTTGTTTCCTTTTCTTTTTCTCATGTTTTTGGATTTTTCTAACATAAATATGTAATAAAATTACATATTTATGTCTTTTTCACACCAGCTTATTATTTTTACAATTATGCATAAATTAGTCCAATTCGACTGCTTTCTTACTTAATATAAGACCGGAATGCGATCAAATGCCCGTTTAGGACACGGAAATGGATTGAAAATAATGGTCATTTTTGGCCATTATCAGACGACGCCGTTCTCGTGGATCCATGTCCGGCCAAGAAGCATGTTATATGATGTTCTTGCGTCAATGACGTGGAAGTATGTGTTTGCGACCATCTCATCAATTTGCAGCCGGACTCGGATTGCACCAAGGGATTTTTGCCCCCCTTGGTTGAAGCCTTGGATCAACATTTTGCTATTGGATAGTTCTTCCTCCGAGATGCCCAATTCCTTCAGGGTGTGAAGTGGCATGATGTTGACGGCAGAACCTCCATCTATCAGGACGCGGTTTACTCGCTTGTTGTCCACGTATCCAACGACGAACAATGGTCGGTTATGAGCCTTCGAATTTTCCAGCTCCATCGGCATGTCGTCGTCATTGAACGTGATGGAAAGCATGCATTCGTTGAGATGTGGAGGATCCATAACTTGTTTGGTGTGGTTTTGCTTTGACGTGCTCCCGACTTCGAAGACAGTGTTGCACGTTGTGGACTTGTCGGGAACTTTGATCTCGATTGAGCCAACTTGGATGGAAACGGTGTTGGTAGTCTCCGCTTCGTCTGCCAAGGTGATTTTGCCTTGTTTGACGAGATCCATGACTTTGTCTTTGAAAATGAAACAGTCTTGGATCGCGTGGCTTACTAGACGGTGGTACTTGCAGTATAGCGGGTCGTTGGTCATCCCAGCTTGCTCGGGTCGCTTCATCCTTGGCAGCTCGATGAGGTTTTCTTTCATCAAGTCATCGAAGATGCCCGGTAGATCGGAATCGAGGAATGGGTACGTCTTAGCCCGTCTATCTTCCAATGACGACTTTTGACGTTGAGCTTGTGGTGGCTTTGGCTTGTCGTTTGTCACCGGCTCCTTCCCACGTACTTTTACGAAAGCGGCGCTTGTTGCCATTGCATCCTTTGTGGGTGGCTTTGACTGTGGCTTGCCTCCCTTCTTCCATTCGACTCGGTTGTTTGTACGAGTTTGTTGAACGGGCGGACCATAGGCTCCACTTGACGCCAAACTTAGTTCCATGTCGTGAGCACGAGTTGCAAGCTCCTCGAATGTCCGGGGACGAATGCCTTGCAGGATGTATCGTAGACCCCATTGCATGCCTTGGATGCACATCTCAATTGCCGACGTCTCAGACAAGCGATCCTTGCAGTTGAGGCTTAGGCTTCTCCAGCGGTTGATGTAGTCAATCACCGGCTCGCCCTTTGATTGTTGCGTGTTCGTCAATTCTATCATGCTGACGGTACGCCGTGTGCTGTAAAAACGGTTCAGGAACTCTTGCTCAAGTTGATCCCAGCTGTCGATGCTGCCGTGTTCCAAGTCGGTATACCATTCGAACGCATTCCCCTTTAATGAACGAATGAACTGCTTGACGAGGTGATCTCCAAACGTACCCGCTTCGTTGCATGTCTCTACGAAATGGGCGATATGTTGCTTGGGATTCCCTTTGCCGTCGAACTGCTGGAACTTGGGCGGTTGATAGCCTGCTGGCATCCTCAACGAGTCGATGCGAGCGCTGTATGGCTTGAGATACGTCAAGGAGGATTTTGATCCTGCCGAGACCTCTTCCTTCAGCGTTCCCGTGATGAACTCTTTCAGTTGATTAGCCGAGATGAAGCCGTCAGGAGTCACTTGGACGTCGGCAGTTGCTTTTCCTTTTGCCGAAGCATCCGGTCGGGAAGTCTTCCCATCGTCGCGAATCTCCACGGGCTTGTTCACCGCTTGGCCGCCGTTAGAGCCATCCAGTCTGTTCATCATTTGCTCCATACGTGCATCTTGCAACTCGGATCTCTTCGCAAGCATTTCCACGATCTTTGTCAGGTTGGCCATTTGCTCTTCAAGAGGGCTGGCTTGGGTTGTCATTGCAGCAGCATGACGCAGGGCGGATGTCTCTTCTTGATCTCCCCGCGGGCTTGACAACGGCGTGGAGGATCCCGATCTGTGTTCGTTTCCTTCTTCCAGCAGCGGCATATCCGCATCAACTTCTTTTCCGCGCGCAGCATCGGCGGCCTCCATTGCTTTCTTCATGTTCCTTGTGGTGACGTTGGGCATAGCGGCACCGGATGTTGAAGAGTTGCTCTTGGAGGTGTTCCTTGAAGCCATTGGATTTCGTTGACGACGTCGGGAGGAGATGAAAGGCAGAAGTGTCCCACTGGGCGTGCCAAAATCTGTAGGTGCAAAAGTGCGTAGACAGAAACTGCAAAATAATTTTATTAATTTCACAAGAAATGTCTACAATTACAGAGAAATTTAAATATCAAAGAACATGTAGAAAATCAAACTATATGGGTTCGACTTCTGGTACTCCTTTGATTCCTCCAACTTTGAATACGTCGAGATGCTTTTATGCTTCTTCTCCGGCTTCTCGGAATTTCTACAGCATTTTGTTGCTGTAGAATCTCAAGTATATGAGTCTTGAGAGTGAGTAGTGTATGGAGACCTCTGTCTGGAAGTGAAGAAGTCACCCCAATATGTGACAGGGTGCCTCTATTTATAGAGGGAAAAACCCTAGGGTTTGTGGATGAAGGGCCAATCGATGGGCTGGTCCAATCCACATTTCTATCGGGTCAGTGAGCATGTGGGCCTTTCATCTGGGTTTGTTCACATTAACTGAATTCCATGGACTGGTCTGCTTCAAGTATCCATTGGATCATAAACTTGTGGATCTTTTATTTGGACTTCTCCACATCGATTAATTTTCATGGGCTGGCCTGCTTCAAGTGTCCATTGGCCATGGGGCTTGTGGGTCTTTCATTTGGACTTGTCCACATTGGCCCAACATAATTAAATCCATTTGGCTTGATGGATCCAAATAGCCCAATAAATATTAATAATTATTTCAAGCATTTAATTTATTTAAAATGCCTATAAAATAATTAAATTAATATTTAAAATACACGTGTCACATTTTAAATGGCGAATAAATTTCACGTGTTTACAAGTATCACTACAAGATGTTACGTACTACAGTTTAGATGCAAAGAACTTAATAATGTAGTCGAGTTGATTAATATGATTTGATTTAATTACATATAACTTTCAAGCTTTTGATTATATTTATACATATAGTATTACTTATTTATTTTATAGTTAATATAATATATTATAATAGATATATAAATGTATAAATTTTTGGATATTCGGATAGAAAATACGGATAATATCCGCATGATATTCGGATTTTTTCGGATGCGGGCGGATATTTACAATCCCATATCATGTTCCGTATCCGCCAAATATCCGCCGGATATAAAAATTTGAATTTGGATTCGAATATAATCGAATACGGCATTGGATTGGACGGAAATTATCCGTCCCACTTTCACCCCTAATCACACTAATGTTGGAATAGTTTTTTTTTTTTTTTTATGGGAAAGGGTTTTTATATCAAAGGATTAAAGAGGTACATATCACTCCCTCCGTCCCGCGAAAAGTGGCCACTTTCTTTTTGGCACGGTAATTTAGGTAGTGGGTTTTAGTAGTTAAAGTGGTATAGACATTTTGTGTTTAAGATTCTAATAAATTTTGATACTGTTTATTGTTTAACTTTGACTTAATATTATGTAATGATATAATTAGATAAAAATATTCAAATGTGATCTTGTTAGAATCGTCTAATCGTGTAGTTTCATAATATATATTTTATACAATTTTTATTTGTAACAATTTTGAAATATTGTGAATTAAAGAAATGCTAGGGACTTTGTGTAGAAAAGTAAAAGTTTATTGGAATTTATGCAGAATAGTAAAGGTGAAGACTTTTAATATGATTTGAGAATAACTAAAATTCTAATCAAACTTATACTATTTTAATTTATCCTAAAATGGAAAGTGACTAAATTTTGCGGGACACCCCAAAAAGAAATAGTAGCCAAATTTCGTGGGACAGGGAGTAAAGTACTAACTCGCAGATCCCCAAAAAAAGGAGCTACAAGCTCATCGAAACATCCAGTGCAAGGAGCTAATGTTGGAATAGTTCTAACCGTGGTTAATAAAAAAAATACATTAATTTCTTTTCTAAAATGCAGAACATAGTTGTAATGACATTGAGATTTTTGTGATATATTCATGTAATATTGTGATATTTGACCATTTATATCCTTAAGGTCCGTTTGATTGAAGGAGTCTTGCATTACCAATGAGTATGTAATTGCAAGGAATGTGAAATTACTGAGAATATAATGTTGATGTAATCCTATTTTTGATGTTTTAAACTTATTGTGTTTGGTCAGATTGGAATCTCAAATTTTCATTTCAAATTAATTTACAATAAAGCTTTTGAATTTCATTTGTATAAATTTTATAAATATGTCATTTTGCTACACAATATAAAATATTTAAATATATTTATTTAAAAAAAATAAAAAAATTCTTTATATAATTTATTGTATGATAATTAGTAATTTAATATATCTAAATCCTAGTTATTTTTATTTTATATATACAAAGATAAATAAATTTAGCAAACATGAGAAAATACATATTAAAAAAACATGTTTAAATAATTTAAAGTTTTTGAATTGATTTTTTTGAATTAAATACTCATGTTTGTATTTTAGAATACCAAATATCTAAATTTATTTATAACATAAAAGAAGTATTGAAAATGAGGCTGTAAAAAATAATTTAGTTAGATTATGAGATATTAGAGTGGGAATGCTTAATGCATTTATCATTCAAATAGCCTCAACTATTCCCACCATAGTGGGAGTCTGATATTCCCACCCTAAACATCACTCGAACCAAAAGTAGGTATCATCTATTTAAAATCTTGGGTCCCTCCAACTAAACGGTCATTTAATTTAAGCAAATATTCAGTATGGCCTAATTTGTAAGATTTAATTATCATAAGAATATTTTATTATTTAGAATTATATTAAAAAAGCATAATTTTATCATATTATTATTTAGAATTATATTAAACGTTTGCTAAATATTTCAATGCACGCTAACCTATTCGGATATGCCATGTTTGAAACAAAGTTTAATTTATAGGAACGATCGAGTTTAATCATATTAAATTTTTTGTTGCCGAGGTCCAAAATTCCATTGTTGGCAAGACCTTACGTCGCGGATTTTTTTTTTGTTGATATTTGAATTGCGGCTGAAAAAATGGTTGTCGGCAGCGCCTACGATGGAAAGACAAAAAATGATTCTGTCGTCAATAACGGCGACCGAAATTTGGTCGCGAGAGCGGGTCCCTGGATGGGGTGCAAAATGCCTTTCGGACTTCTCCTGGAAGCTCAATTTTCTTAGTTTGGACAATTTATTTAGGCTTTCGCTAGCTAAAATAAAAAATAAAAAATATATTGATGGAGTTGTAAAATTTAAAATTTGACATTAAGAAGAGGTTTATGGATGGTTTTGGTATAAGGAGGTTTATTAAAATTTGAATAATATTATAATATTATAATAAGGAGGTTTTGGTAAAATTTGAATAATATTATAATATTAAAATTTGGTATAAGGAGGTTTATGGATGGTTTTGGTATAAGGAGGTTTATGGATGGTTTAAAATGTGAATAATATTATAATACTACAAAAATATGTTAAAAAACATTATCTAAAGAAGGTTTATTAACTTGGATTTTAGTGGACCAACAGCCGTTGATTTGAGTAGATTGCGACTCTAGTCGCTTAAATAAGGTCTCGGGTTCAAACATTGTTTATGCAAAAAACTGCTTTCGGAGACGCCATGCATTGCCCATATAAATCCTCGATTGATTAGTTTTAGATCCAATGTGCCTTGGAGATACCCGATTATTCACAAAAAAATTGGATTTTAATGGATAATAACTGTTGGGGCCATATGAAATAATGGGCCGCGGAGAGCTATTGGGCCATAAGATATGGGCCAGAAGAAAGGGAGAGTTCAAAAGGAAGATGGGCTTAAGAGCAGTAAGGCCGATAGCCCAGAGTAAAAGTCGAAGGAAGGGAACCGAGATTGATAAAGATTTCGGCCGAAATGGGAGGGGAACAGCCGAAACCAAAACAACCGAAATGAAGAAAGAAAGAATTCGGCTCAGAAGGATTGGCCGGAGAGCGGTACTCCAGCTCCGGCTATAAATAGGGGTCGACATACACAAAATCAGGGAGATCAATCCAACCCCCAAATTCCTTTTATCAAATTTAATTCCTTGTTATCTTTACTGCTTTCTTTACAGCTTTCCTTTACAGCTTTCCTTAGAATCTAGCCTAGTTTGTAGCGGTTACGATTTCCAAATCCACCGTTGCTCCTTAGCAGCTGGTAGTTTGGTTCCCTGTTTTTGGTGAATTCCGCCGTTGTTCCTTAACAACAGGCAGATTCTCCGTTGTATCTTGTTGTTTTTGATCAATTCAAAGAAGATTCAGTCAATTGTGGGCGCATTATTGTTAATCCGGACCCGTAATCGGTTTGATTCTTTTCCGATAGCCTCCCTTGAGGAGAAAAAGGTCCTTGGCTACACCCGAGCCAAACAGTGGCACGCCCAGTGGGACTGACAATGGCATTCGAACAAGCAACTCCAGCAGTAAACACGGCGGCGAGGACTGATTTGCCGCCGATTCAGGAAGAACGTGCACCAGAAGCCGGAGAATTCCCCCCAGGGTTCCCCGGACCATCACACTTCCACAATCAGGAGTTTTCAAACGATGATTTAACCCCGCGATTCCGAGATCAGGTTCAATTTATGGTGGAAGCGGCGGTTACTAATTCGGTTCGCCAAATCGAAGGAAATATTCTGGCAGCGATGCCAGCAATGTTCAGAGCTGAAATAGCGAGGAATATGTATCCGATGGGAACGCAGCAAGCTCCAGTGGCGCAAAATCCACCACCTGTGATGCAAAATCCTCTCAATTTTCAACAGCAGGCCTTTCGGCCGCCAGGAGGGCACGGAGCTCGGCCTTTTGTTCCTCCGCAGCAGAGGTACGATCAGCAACAGAATCAACCGCCTCAACCAGCTATTCAACCACCTGCTCCAGTGGTTCAACAACAATACGCACTACATCAGCAGAATCCACCACAACTGGTTGACAGAGAGCTTATTGCTGAGATTATTCGTACACAGTTTGGGAATCTCATCGGCCAGGAGAATAGGCCGATGTATCGGAAACCTTATCCAGATTACATTGAGGAGCAGTATCCGCTGCCTAGAGGGGTAAAGGTTCCAGATTTGAACACTTTTTCTGGAGAAGTCGGCCGCTCTACAATTGAGCATATTGGCCGATTTACAGCTCAATGCACCAGAATCGCGCAAAATGATTTTCACAAGCTGATATTGTTCAGTTTGTCGTTGACTGGTCCAGCATTTGAGTGGTACATTAATTTGCCAGCGGGATCGGTCAACACTTGGGCCGAAATGGAGCGGTTATTCCATGACCGATTCTATAATACCAGTCCGGAAGTTTCGGTAGTTGATCTGACGTCAACCAAGCAGAAGGCGTCTGAATCGGTTACTGAATTCATTGAAAGGTTTTATGCAGTGAAGGCTCAGATGAAAACAATGCTACCTGAGCATGAATATATTCAAATCTTGAAGCAGAATTTGAAGTTTGCTATCAAGGATAGATTGATGGTAACAAGACCAAGGACTGTAGCCGAATTAACGGCTGAAGCTATAAGGATGGAGACTTATTTGGCATAACAAGCGGCTTTCAAATCAAGCCGAAGTCAAAGTGGAACATCACAACCTATCCAGTCAGCTGCCTCATTTGCTGAATCTCTGGATAGATGTGAAATCCAGGAAGAGTACAACACGGATGACGTTCCTGCATTAGCCGAAGTTGCAAGGGCAGAATTAATCATAAAAAAGCCTATGACTTGTCCAGCACTTCGGCCAGCCAGAGGCAAGGAGAAAGAAGGAGGAGATGAATCTCAAAGGTTTTACTCTTTCGACTTGTCACAAATGGACGAAATATTTGATTATTGCCAGAAGAACGGATTGCTAGAGTTTAAAGGAAACCATCCACAGCCTACCAAGGATCAGTTGGAAGCCGGATGATGCAGATTCCATGGATCAGCTACTCATTCCACGGCGATTTGTGGACATTTTAGGAAGCTGATTCAGAAGCATGTCGATGATGGGAAGCTGAAGTTCCCAGATAGGCTTATGGCGATTGATAAGAATCCGTTCCCTGTTGCCAACATGGTGATGGTGCAGCCCGACCAGAATAGATCTGTGCATGATCGATTGGGGGATCAAACATCATCTAGCAAGAGTTCTGTGCACGATCGGCTTGGGGATCGGCCATCGGCTCAGAAGTCGGGAGTATGGAAAAGATTAGGATCTCCGAAGGGAAAAGAGAAAGTTACAGATGTTTTTGACCGATTGGGGAATTATGAGGTAAAAGAGTGGGTCAAGCAATCGGAGAGACATCAGGAGATCGAGATCGGAGATAAGAGCGAGAGGCCATCATTGAAAATCATAACTAACGGATGGGATTCGGAGATGAAGTTAACAGCTGACAAGCAGAATGGGAAGACTGTGATTCAGATCACAGTCCCTGAAGAAGCTGTTAGTCCCGAAATGAAGAAGCTCAGAAGGCCACCAGCAAATACTCAGGTAGGCCGATGGGTCCAAAATTCTCCAGAAAGAAGGCATTTCGGCCAACGCCAGTCTGACCGTTCAGCCTGGAGGGTAGAGGAGAGAAAAGTCCCGAAAGGAAAGGGATCATATCGTACTTTCAAACGAAGGATGCAACGGCTTAAAGCAGCTGCTGTTTCTGAGCAAGAGGAGTACGATATGATGCATATGGAAGAGGACTTCCCAGATGACTGTTCGTTTTCCGAAGGAAGAATACTCAATAGGGTATTTTCGGCTCGTTTGAAGTCCGAATCGAAAGAAGAGAGGAAGCCGAAAGAAGGACAGGATCGGCTAAAGAACAAAACTGAATTTCGGCCGAAAGTAATACAGCCGAAAATGGAAAGTGAGCAGCCGAAATCGAAAGAAGAATGGAAGCCTAGACCAGTCCGAACCAGGGAATGGAAACCAAAGACAACTATCATTCCGAATAACGATTCACTCCCTGTCGGGCAGTTTAAGTTCGACTTCGGATCTAGTGCGAATATGGTGACGGTAACCACCGAAGAAAAGGAGGAGTACTGGTCGGATTCTGAACCAGCTGTGGTTTTCTGTCAGAAAGAAGGGGAATACTATGGTGATGAAGAACCTATAGTGGATTTTTGTTTCGATAAACTTGAGGTATTTCGGCCGGAAGCCGAAATAGAGAAATCATTTGAAGAAGGATATAAAGCATTTGTTCCAGAAGCTCAACCAGGCACGATTTTGCCTCCAACAGCGAAAATGTCTCAGCATGTGAGGCCTTTATACGTTAAAGGTTGGGTCAATGGGAGACCACTCAGAAGAATGTTTATCGACGGTGGAGCCACTGTTAATATCATGCCGTTATCCACATTGACGAAGATATGCCGTTCGAAGGAAGATTTACTCCCTACGAGAATGAAGGTAATGAGTTTTGTGGGAGCTCAAACTGCGGCTGAAGGATGTATTTTAGTGGATGTAACGGTCGGAACGATATCAATTCCGACTATGTTCTTTGTGGTAGATGCAGAAGTCCCGTATGCGGCCCTACTAGGCCGATGCTGGATTCATACATCCCGATGTTTGCCATCAACGCTTCACCAGAAAGTATGGTTCTGGAAAAAGGATGGCACAGTGGAAGAAGTAGATGGTGATCAACCTCCGTTTCCAGTCAGCTCAGCCGGCCGAATTGATGCGGTATTATACGAGGAACCCATACAACCATTCCTAGCGGTGGTAGGGGATCGGTACCCGCAGGTGGTCGAGTGTGATTGGACAGATTTGGGGTTTGAGATCAGATATCAGGCCGATGAACGGCCAGTCGTAAAAGAAAGTAAATGATGGATGCACAACCGAATCAAGCGATCGAGTTCGAATCGGCCGAACTCGCAGTTTCAGACGACAAAGCAGGGTGGAGTGACTTAATAGACGCAATTCCAAAGCGAACGCCGGATTTCAAAGCTCAAGACCCCTTGAAAATGGTCAATGTTGGTACAGATGAGCACCCGAGGGAGATCCCGTTAAGTGCAAATTTAGATCAGCAGATGACAAGCCGATTCAAGGAGGTCCTAGTCGAGTTCAAGGATTGTTTCGCATGGGACTATACAGAAATGCCAGGATTGGAGCGATCGATTGTGGAGCACAGACTGCCTATCAAAGAGGGGTTCAGGCCGCATAAACAGCCGGCCAGGAGGGCAGCGCCCGAAATAGTCCCAAAAATAAAAGAAGAAATAGAGAAATTGTTAGCGGTCGGGTTTGTTAGGCCAGCTAAATATGTAGAATGGCTATCAAATATTGTTCCTGTAATAAAGAAGAATGGAAAATTGAGAGTTTGTATTGATTTCAGGAATCTTAATATAGCCACTCCAAAAGATGAGTATATGATGCCTATTGTTGACTTGTTGATTGATTCGGCCGCAAAACAGGGAATGTTATCCTTCATGGATGGATATTCGGGATACAACCAAATTTTTATGGCCGAAGAAGATATTCACAAGACTGCATTTCGGTGCCCTGGTGCTATAGGGATATACGAATGGGTGGTGATGCCGTTCGGACTGAAGAATGCAGGAGCTACATACCAGAGAGCCATGAACTATGTTTTCCATGACCTCATAGGGGATTGTGTTGAAGTGTATATCGACGACGTCATGGTCAGATCCAAAGATATCGAAAGCCACTTGAACGATTTGCGGAAGGTGTTCATAAGGATGAGGCTGCACGGAGTCAAGATGAATCCAGCCAAGTGTGCTTTCGGAGTACAGGCAGGAAATTTTCTCGGGTTCCTGGTACATAACAAAGGAATAGAAGTTGATGCGAACAAGACCAGGGCTATCCAAGAAGCCAAACCTTCACATGATAAGAAGAGTCTACAGAAGTTTCTTGGAAAGATCGGTTTCCTGAGACGATTCTTAGCAAATGCGGCTGGAAAGTCGAAACCACTAACCGATTTATTGAGGTTGAAGAAGGAAGAGGAGTTCAAATGGGGAGTCGACCAACAAAAAGCCTTCGAACAGTTGAAATAGGATTTGATGAATCCACCTGTGTTGGTTCCTCCGATTTTAGGACGGCCATTGAAGTTGTATATAGCAGCGGCCGAAGAATCTATTAGAGCATTACTGGCACAAGAAGACGATGAAGGAAGGGATCGGGCGATTTACTATCTTAGCCGAATCCTAAGGGACGCCGAAGTAAGGTACTCGCCGATTCATAAATTATGTTTAAGTCTTTATCATGCATGCCAGAAATTAGAATATTATATTCAACCGAGGCAAGTGATAGTGGTGGCTTCGGTTGACATAGTTAAGATTATGATGAATGATCCAGTCAGTAGCCGAAGAATGGCCAAATGGGCCATGAAATTAAATGCATATGATTTGAGATATCAACCTTTGAGGGCTATGAAAGGACAGATTATAGCCGATTTTCTGGCTGATCATGTGATACATCCGATGACCGATGACATCGATCATCAAGATCGGCCGAAAGAAGTTGGTGAGATAGGAATTGTATACTTGCAACCATGGGTGATGACGTTTGATGGTTCTAAAGCCGCTTCAGGAGTCGGAGCAGGGTTTACCCTACAAACACCGGAGGGCAAGGTATACAAGTATTTTGTGCAATTGCCAGAGTCATATACGAATAACCAAGCTGAGTATAAAGCGTTGATTTCGGGATTACAACGGTTGATAGAAGAAGGAGTCAGAGCAATCATTATCAGAGGGGACTCGCAAGTAGTTGTTCAGCAATTATTAGGCGATTTTTCGGTTAAGAGTTCTCAGTTGATTAGATTGTACGAAGAAGCGGTTAGTTTGTTAGAAGAATTCGATGAGGTATACATTGAATATATTCCGAGAGAAAAGAACGAAGTAGCCAATGAATTGGCTCAACATGCAGCTAGATATCGGTTGATGCCGATAGCAGGAAATGTGGAAGTATATTTGGCCGAAACAGAGAAGGCCGAATGGATAAGAAAGATAGCACAGGCATTAAAAGATCCTTCGGAGGCTAATCCAGCCGAAAAACGGAAAGCGATGGATTACGTCATAATAGGAGGATTATTATTCAAGCGTGCTATTGATGGAGTATTGCTCAGATGTGTCGAAGAAGAAGACGCCAGAAGGGTAATGGGAGAGGTTCATGAAGGAATATGTGGTGCACATCGGGCAGGAAAATCGATGAAGTGGAGTATTATTCGGCTGGGATATTATTGGCCGAATATGGGTCCTGATTGTGAAAAATATGCGAGAGGATGCAGCGAATGTCAAAAACATGAGCCGATTCTTGGTCAACTTCGGCTAAGGCATTCTTCACGCCTTGTGCCTCATGTTGAAGTCGGCTGATTTCGGAGTCGATGGCGGAGAGACGATTCAAATAATTAGATCTGAGGCTATCATTGGCCGATAATTGACTCATATAAGAATGGTAATCAGAAGCATGCTTGTCAAATTCCGCCCTGTGAAGGGTAAGAGAAGCATGCTCATCCTCGAGTGTCCTGCGAAAGGCCAAAAGGCTCGGAAGCTCCATGTCTATCCGTAAGAGACAGGTGAACATTGCATCAACGATATTTGATAAACCGGAAACCAGAAGATCTTGAGGAAAAGTTTGCCTGATATAAGAGAGAAGCAAAAGGATAGGCTTGGTTTGGACGGAGAAAGCGTCGGATTGTTCAGAAATCAAACATTCTAGCTTATCCAAGCAGGCTTTGAAAGAACGAGGAAATTCTGATGAAGAGGAAACAAATGAAAGGGAAAAGAAATCATCCAGAATATCCTTATCCAGGAAAGGTGAAGGAGGATTAACGTTACCAACGGCTAATTCTCCCAGCCGAGTGTGAACAGGAGAGGGGTCAGGAATGGAGGCAATAGAAGAAGAGGGAAGGGCTACTGCTAGAGAAGTAGTCGAAATGGGAACAATCGAATCAGTATTGCCACCCTCAGGTATTCGAGAACTCAATCCTGGTCCCATATCGGCCGAGAAAACAGGAGTTATATGATGCACCCTGTGAAACCACACTTATACAAGCTTGAATTGTATCAAAATGTGTCCAAAATGAGTGCATTTTTACCTTAATTCATTGCACTTTTATGTGTATTTCATGTGTTTTTATTTTTCAAGTGATCATGGTTAGATTTGGCTTATTTAGGTTAAATTTACCATGTTTTTATGTGTTTTTAATAAGACTTTGGCAAACCTAATGCATTGCAATATTGTTTCAGGCATTTAAATGATGAAGAGCGATGTTTGAAAGTTTTATTTTGGAAAATAAGGAATATCTAATGTGATATGTGCCAAGATTCAGAAAAAAAAAAAAAAAAAAAAAAAAAAAAAAAAAAAAAAAACTTGAAATCTTCCCAGAATGCACCGCACAGGCATGGCGGAGCATAAAAGTACTCCGGAGCGCCGCAAAATGCGCCGCAAGCTGAAATTGTGGAAAAAGCTTCAGGATGCGCCGACTCTTCTTCGCGGCGCCTAAAACAGGTCCTGAGCGCCACTTTGGGCGCCACAGTCGCGGTTGAGCAGTTTTCTAACCTCCCGAACACGGTTTTAAGGTCCGTTTTTCTTCATTTCATCAGACGAGACTTACCATTCATCGACAGAAACACTCTGAAAACATCTGCTAATGGGAGAAGAAGGCCAGAAACACAAAATCATGCCGGAGGAAGTGATCAGAACGTCTTTCTGACTGTGTTCTTCGCATTCTAGGTGTTGTTTTTCTTTTTCTCGCTTTGTAATGTTTAGGATTTGCTTTTAAACATAATTTCCTACTATTTTCATGTTTGTAAATGGATTTCTATGTTGTTCATGTTAGAAGTGTTCTAGAACGGGAGTTCGGAATCACTTTGAAGTATGAATCTATGTTTTATGGAAGTAATTTAATAAATGTCGATGTTTATCTGTGTAATCTGGATTAATCTGCTATGATATTAGAATTTGAATTTGGATTATGTATTGGATGCCTGCAATTGATCGATGATTATGTTTTGGCAAAAATTCTGGAATCTGCATTTTTAATCTGCTAATCTGAAATGATCGATCATTCTGCATATTTTGTCTACAGTAATCTGGCAATATCCTAATCTGTTCACATTCTAAATTTAGTATTAAAATCCATTTTACCATGTTTTATCAATATTTTACCATAATTGTTAGATTATTTACACTATTCTGCATAATTAAATGTTAGAATCTAATCTGTATGATTTCTGCTTTGCTAAATCGGGAGATAAAAAGTGGAAATTAGATTTTAGTACCGGTCTTGGGAATAAATCACATTAAAATAGATTCCGGCATGTACACGCTGATTTGGGAAATGAAATGTGTCGTTTAATCACAATAGGAAAATTTGTATGCTTGGGAAAGACTCAAATTTATGCCTAGACTGATGATTGCAGAATGTTAGATAATTTAATTTGCTTCCATGAAGTCTGTTTTTACAAATTATGAAAATTAGGAAATTGGCATATATTTATCTTTATAAAATCATTAAATCTGTTGAAATTGATCTTTTTAGACATTGGGAAATGCTAAATCATTATGCAATTTCACTTTTATATAAAGATGACATGTCCTAAATCATTACAAGCATATATCTTATCTTTATTTTTATTATTTTAAATTTTTAACTTGCTTTATTTTTAAATTTAATGCTATCATTTTAATTTAATCACCATTAGAATTAATCAAACTCTTTTCAAAATATAATATATATTATTAATGAACTTAAAATGACTAAGTTTTCTCCAGAATGAAATAATATTCTGAATTCCCTTGGGTTCGACCCGGTATTCACCGGTTTTTATTACTTGATGACAACCATCCGCTTGTGGTAAAATATGAGTGGTGAAAATCACCCATCAAGTTTTTGGCGCCGTTGCCGGGGAATTATTGTGAAAATTATGTTGTTTTAAGTTTATTTGAATATATTTATGTTATTTCTACTTTTTAAATATTGTTATAACTTTTTGCTATTCTATGTCGTGCAAGGGCATCGAGCTAAATCAGTGTGTGATCCAGAAATTTAAAAGAATACTTAGTTTCTCATCTAAAAAAGAGGAAGATTTGCAAGAGAACAAGTGTGAGGAGGCGGCGCGTTGTATACAGCATATACAATTGAGGATTTCAAGTGGATAGCCTCGATTGAAAAGCCACCTACACTTCATTTAAAGGTATTAGCACCACACTTGAGGTAAGTATTTCTCAATAAATTAGATTACTTTTAATTAAATGCATTACATCAAGTGTTGAGAACGGATGCTAGAGCTAAAGTTTAAGATTAAATTTCACCTCTTGACAACATTACAACTTTACTGAGTTTTTTTTAAAGGAAATGCTGGATATTTTAGAATGTTTATCAATAATTTTCCTATGATTGCATTGCCTTTATTTAAATTGTTGTATAAAGATGTGCAATTTGACCCTATAACTCATGAATGACAGGATCATGGAAGTGCACTCACCATTCAAAGTTTTAAAATTTTTAGAAAATGGTGCATTTGTCTTTGAAAGCTAATTAGGAAAGGGAATTCGCATACTGCCTTTGCATGCTTAGCAATAGTTTTTTATGTCTTTTGCTTAATATGTTTGATTTTCTTTTATTTTAGTTTATATATTTTACTTACAACAAAAAAAAATATATATATATATAAAAATGGTTCTTGCATGACTTTCATTATATGTAATTTGAAATGATTCTTATGCAATTGAACTGAGACGAGATAAGAATTAGAGTGATCAATAACTGAAAAAAATTTTGTGGTGATTTAAATAAAATATGAGAAAAGGCTGAAATTAATTGATAGAGGGATTGATGAAAATGAACAGAATTTCATAAATATTTATAGGGAATGATTAGAACTAATTAGGGTAATTTTTCTTACGATGAATAGGAAAATGGATGGAATATTATGTTTCGATTAAGCAAATCACACCCTATTTCTGCTACAAGATTTGTAAAAAAAAAACTGAGTTTTAGATGCCACTCTTCGTAAATGGTTTTCGAAAACTCAGTTAAGCACCGAAAGTAGCACAAACAAGGCATTTTGGGTTTCTTTCATACTAATAATGCGTAAAAACTTGTTTGAGCACCACATGTAGTATAAAATGGGAACCACTGGGTTTTTGCCAAACTCGGATTTTCACAAACTTTTATGCTTCAAATCCATTCCAATTCATCCTCAATTCGCTCAAAATTAATCTTTGATCCTCTAATTGGGTTAAAAACCTACCCATTTAATGTAAACCTTAAAAAGAAAATAATAATAATAATAATAATAATAATAATAATAATAATAATAATAATAATAATAATAAATAATAATAAAAATAAAAATAATAATAATCTGTTTTTGTTTGTCTTTATTATCATATTTATGGTTTATGCATGTTTTTATTTCGATTTTATATGTCACGTTATGCTTAATTGTTTAGGTCTTTAATTTTGTTAATAAAATATGCCCCACCATATTTCTAATTTAATAATTAAGTAGTGCATGTTATGTGGTGAAAGTAGAAGCTGAAATGTACTCGATAATTGAAGCTGAAATTGAGGCTCGAGAACCCTAGCTTCTCAAATTTGGGGATTTCTTGTTAAAGTGCTTCAAAGCTTCAATTTGGGGTAAGTATAGCTATCCCAGTTCAATAATTTGTCCAATTTTGTGATTGAGAATGCATTATTGTTGGTATTTGTGTTGTTGCTTTGATTTTGGGTTATATAGAATGTGGGATAAAATTTGGTTTAAGTGCATGAATGTTAGGTTGAAGTGAACAATATGGTATTAGAACATGTTTTCAAGCTCAACTTCAAAAGTTTCAAATTATTTATCAAAATTTTAGGATTGCAGTGTTCTAAAAACTGAAATTACAGCTTGGGAATTCTGAAAATTTGTTTAAAATGAGTTAAAATAACATGTTTAATCTTTTAAGTTGATCTATAAATATTGTTAACCATGTTGTTTTAATCTACATTAATAACTTTTGGTAACATTAAAGCTTGAGACTGCATTTTTTCTTTAATTTATGAAAAAGAAACATTTTTATTATAAAAAAACTCATCCTATGAATTTTTAACTAAAAAGGCAAACTTATGTTATTTAAAACAATAAACTAAAAGTTCTTGATCATTATTTCGAATCATTAATAAGAACTAGTTTGCAAATTAGCTTTAAGCATTAAATCTGAAATTTTTAACAAAAAGGGTGTTTTTATAGCTTAAAAATGTGTTCTTTTTAATACGTTTTAAGTTCTAAAAAGGTGATTTTCTTAAATTTGTAAGAGGCTTAGAACTTATAGCTTGTAAAATAAAATATATTGGTGTTGTTTAGATCCCACATTCTAGGTTGATATATGTTTGCTTTATATATTGCACTTAAGTTAAACTTTTGGTTTAAACTTAAGTGTGAGGATGGGGAGCAATGCATATATTTAACACTAACCCGAAGTTTTTGTGTAACCAGGTTCCACAAATAATGTATAAGAAATACCTTTGTTACTTAGTTGGATGGTTTTGCTATGAATATTGGTTTGCTCTGCTATGCACTACTTAGGTGTTTTATTTATAGTGAATATGGTAAGCATGTGGTTAAGTTTATATTATGTTTAAGTTATGTTTATGCATGTTTTTAATTCTAATAAAATAGCTCTTACTTAAATCATGTTAAACTGGAATGTTGTGAGCTGTTGATTTGATAATAGGAAAGTAAATAACCATGATAATTGATGAAAGAAGCGGGATTAATATTGTTGAAGTGTCGAATCTTTATGATTTTACACAATGCATGCATTAAAATCAATAAATTATGATGTATCGATCATATTAAAAAAGCTGAAAATTTTTATCTATTTAAAAAAGTATGATCTAATTCAGTCTAACTTTTTAAATGCATGCTATATTCTTATTTTTGAAATTAAAAAATTTTAATCCCATATTTTAAATCTTCCATTATGCACTTAAACTAAACTGGTAGTTCAGTTTAAGTGTGAGGATGGAGGAGTTTCTATTATGATCACATTCCCGAAATTCTTCATCAACAGGGTTGAGTTATCATAAAGAATGAGGGTATATTTTGCTATAGCTGTTGGCATTTTGCTGTAAATTCTGCTCTAGAACTTATGATGTTTTGCTTTTGGTGAATTCTGAAATTTATTATCGATCAAATCTGTCCATACTTCTTAAAATTGCTGGAAATTGTTGTTAAAATGTTATAATTTGAGTTATGGATGGTGTTTTATGATTCTGATTACTTTGGAATTCCCATATGCACTAACAATCATATTTTCTTGAGTAATTGTTATATATACATATTAGAAGCAGGATATGCCAACATAGGAGCAAGATGACAGCTGTGATGATGAAGTGAAATTCAAAGCCCCAAACATTCCAGGTGTGATCTTTTCATGTTTTATGTTTACTAAATTGCATGGGAATAAATTGGTAAGAGCTTAGTTATGTTTTTAATATCTCCTTATGCTTTAGAATAAATATGGTAAATGCTTTAGGTTGGATATGTTGAATATGTTAGATTAAATTGTGTTTTCACAGTGTGCTATTATTTGAATTACCACATCACAGCCAATCTTAAGAGAAATCTGAATAAGTCTAATTGTTCTGCTTAGATCCGATTTTACAACTTAATGAGCATTATGATTCTTAGTTTAAAGTCCTAGACTTTGTTAAATTGTCATGCTAGTTGTTCGAACTTTGGTGACGATTCTACTTACCTTGCAGAACGCTTTTTGATTAATTAGACTGGTTTACTTGTTATGTAGAGAGTTGTCATTATTTATATAAGAATATGCTCGTTCCATGTCTCCTTAAATGCTTAGTTACAAATAAAGTCAGAGTGAAACCCCTATAAAAAAAAAATTTAGATTAAATCTTGCAAAAAGAAAAGAAAGAGAAAAATTAGAAAATGCAAAAAAAAAAACAAAAAAAAACAAAACAAAACAAAAAAAAACAAAAAAAAAAGAAGAGAAAATGTTGAATAAAGGGGTATTAAACAGAATAATTATAAACTCTTGGCTATATGACTGGCACGTATTCTTAGACATGAGTAGCTTTTGGAATTCAACCGTCTACAACTCAGCCAAAGTGTCTAGAATAATTGTGAAACCGAATCATTAATTGAGCATATTTGAAGACGGGAATAGAAAAGCATATTTACATTATTCACTCTCCCATTTCGAGTTGCTATGTGTGATTGATCCGCCTTTTGTACTGTAAGTACTTTGGATATCTGGTTTAGACAGCTGATGCATGACAATTTACCTTGTTCTAGCACATTAAACTTTTGAACTCTTTAGCTCATTGCGTTGTTGAAATCTATGATTTGGCATAACTGTAGTGACTTTATCCTTATTATCTTGATTGGCAAGTGATGTGTTAATTGACTTCATTGCTCAAGGGACGAGCAATATTTAAGTGTGAGGATGTTGATGCACCCTGTGAAACCACACTTATACAAGCTTGAATTGTATCAAAATGTGTCCAAAATGAGTGCATTTTTACCTTAATTCATTGCACTTTTATGTGTATTTCATGTGTTTTTATTTTTCAAGTGATCATGGTTAGATTTGGCTTATTTAGGTTAAATTTACCATGTTTTTATGTGTTTTTAATAAGACTTTGGCAAACCTAATGCATTGCAATATTGTTTCAGGCATTTAAATGATGAAGAGCGATGTTTGAAAGTTTTATTTTGGAAAATAAGGAATATCTAATGTGATATGTGCCAAGATTCAGAAAAAAAAAAAAAAAAAAAAAAAAAAAAAAAAAAAAAAAAAAAAAAAAACTTGAAATCTTCCCAGAATGCACCGCACAGGCATGGCGGAGCATAAAAGTACTCCGGAGCGCCGCAAAATGCGCCGCAAGCTGAAATTGTGGAAAAAGCTTCAGGATGCGCCGACTCTTCTTCGCGGCGCCTAAAACAGGTCCTGAGCGCCACTTTGGGCGCCACAGTCGCGGTTGAGCAGTTTTCTAACCTCCCGAACACGGTTTTAAGGTCCGTTTTTCTTCATTTCATCAGACGAGACTTACCATTCATCGACAGAAACACTCTGAAAACATCTGCTAATGGGAGAAGAAGGCCAGAAACACAAAATCATGCCGGAGGAAGTGATCAGAACGTCTTTCTGACTGTGTTCTTCGCATTCTAGGTGTTGTTTTTTCTTTTTCTCGCTTTGTAATGTTTAGGATTTGCTTTTAAACATAATTTCCTACTATTTTCATGTTTGTAAATGGATTTCTATGTTGTTCATGTTAGAAGTGTTCTAGAACGGGAGTTCGGAATCACTTTGAAGTATGAATCTATGTTTTATGGAAGTAATTTAATAAATGTCGATGTTTATCTGTGTAATCTGGATTAATCTGCTATGATATTAGAATTTGAATTTGGATTATGTATTGGATGCCTGCAATTGATCGATGATTATGTTTTGGCAAAAATTCTGGAATCTGCATTTTTAATCTGCTAATCTGAAATGATCGATCATTCTGCATATTTTGTCTACAGTAATCTGGCAATATCCTAATCTGTTCACATTCTAAATTTAGTATTAAAATCCATTTTACCATGTTTTATCAATATTTTACCATAATTGTTAGATTATTTACACTATTCTGCATAATTAAATGTTAGAATCTAATCTGTATGATTTCTGCTTTGCTAAATCGGGAGATAAAAAGTGGAAATTAGATTTTAGTACCGGTCTTGGGAATAAATCACATTAAAATAGATTCCGGCATGTACACGCTGATTTGGGAAATGAAATGTGTCGTTTAATCACAATAGGAAAATTTGTATGCTTGGGAAAGACTCAAATTTATGCCTAGACTGATGATTGCAGAATGTTAGATAATTTAATTTGCTTCCATGAAGTCTGTTTTTACAAATTATGAAAATTAGGAAATTGGCATATATTTATCTTTATAAAATCATTAAATCTGTTGAAATTGATCTTTTTAGACATTGGGAAATGCTAAATCATTATGCAATTTCACTTTTATATAAAGATGACATGTCCTAAATCATTACAAGCATATATCTTATCTTTATTTTTATTATTTTAAATTTTTAACTTGCTTTATTTTTGAATTTAATGCTATCATTTTAATTTAATCACCATTAGAATTAATCAAACTCTTTTCAAAATATAATATATATTATTAATGAACTTAAAATGACTAAGTTTTCTCCAGAATGAAATAATATTCTGAATTCCCTTGGGTTCGACCCGGTATTCACCGGTTTTTATTACTTGATGACAACCATCCGCTTGTGGTAAAATATGAGTGGTGAAAATCACCCATCAAGTTTTTGGCGCCGTTGCCGGGGAATTATTGTGAAAATTATGTTGTTTTAAGTTTATTTGAATATATTTATGTTATTTCTACTTTTTAAATATTGTTATAACTTTTTGCTATTCTATGTCGTGCAAGGGCATCGAGCTAAATCAGTGTGTGATCCAGAAATTTAAAAGAATACTTAGTTTCTCATCTAAAAAAGAGGAAGATTTGCAAGAGAACAAGTGTGAGGAGGCGGCGCGTTGTATACAGCATATACAATTGAGGATTTCAAGTGGATAGCCTCGATTGAAAAGCCACCTACACTTCATTTAAAGGTATTAGCACCACACTTGAGGTAAGTATTTCTCAATAAATTAGATTACTTTTAATTAAATGCATTACATCAAGTGTTGAGAACGGATGCTAGAGCTAAAGTTTGAGATTAAATTTCACCTCTTGACAACATTACAACTTTACTGAGTTTTTTTTAAAGGAAATGCTGGATATTTTAGAATGTTTATCAATAATTTTCCTATGATTGCATTGCCTTTATTTAAATTGTTGTATAAAGATGTGCAATTTGACCCTATAACTCATGAATGACAGGATCATGGAAGTGCACTCACCATTCAAAGTTTTAAAATTTTTAGAAAATGGTGCATTTGTCTTTGAAAGCTAATTAGGAAAGGGAATTCGCATACTGCCTTTGCATGCTTAGCAATAGTTTTTTATGTCTTTTGCTTAATATGTTTGATTTTCTTTTATTTTAGTTTATATATTTTACTTACAACAAAAAAAATATATATATATATAAAAATGGTTCTTGCATGACTTTCATTATATGTAATTTGAAATGATTCTTATGCAATTGAACTGAGACGAGATAAGAATTAGAGTGATCAATAACTGAAAAAAATTTTGTGGTGATTTAAATAAAATATGAGAAAAGGCTGAAATTAATTGATAGAGGGATTGATGAAAATGAACAGAATTTCATAAATATTTATAGGGAATGATTAGAACTAATTAGGGTAATTTTTCTTACGATGAATAGGAAAATGGATGGAATATTATGTTTCGATTAAGCAAATCACACCCTATTTCTGCTACAAGATTTGTAAAAAAAAAACTGAGTTTTAGATGCCACTCTTCGTAAATGGTTTTCGAAAACTCAGTTAAGCACCGAAAGTAGCACAAACAAGGCATTTTGGGTTTCTTTCATACTAATAATGCGTAAAAACTTGTTTGAGCACCACATGTAGTATAAAATGGGAACCACTGGGTTTTTGCCAAACTCGGATTTTCACAAACTTTTATGCTTCAAATCCATTCCAATTCATCCTCAATTCGCTCAAAATTAATCTTTGATCCTCTAATTGGGTTAAAAACCTACCCATTTAATGTAAACCTTAAAAAGAAAATAATAATAATAATAATAATAATAATAATAATAATAATAATAATAATAATAAATAATAATAAAAATAAAAATAATAATAATCTGTTTTTGTTTGTCTTTATTATCATATTTATGGTTTATGCATGTTTTTATTTCGATTTTATATGTCACGTTATGCTTAATTGTTTAGGTCTTTAATTTTGTTAATAAAATATGCCCCACCATATTTCTAATTTAATAATTAAGTAGTGCATGTTATGTGGTGAAAGTAGAAGCTGAAATGTACTCGATAATTGAAGCTGAAATTGAGGCTCGAGAACCCTAGCTTCTCAAATTTGGGGATTTCTTGTTAAAGTGCTTCAAAGCTTCAATTTGGGGTAAGTATAGCTATCCCAGTTCAATAATTTGTCCAATTTTGTGATTGAGAATGCATTATTGTTGGTATTTGTGTTGTTGCTTTGATTTTGGGTTATATAGAATGTGGGATAAAATTTGGTTTAAGTGCATGAATGTTAGGTTGAAGTGAACAATATGGTATTAGAACATGTTTTCAAGCTCAACTTCAAAAGTTTCAAATTATTTATCAAAATTTTAGGATTGCAGTGTTCTAAAAACTGAAATTACAGCTTGGGAATTCTGAAAATTTGTTTAAAATGAGTTAAAATAACATGTTTAATCTTTTAAGTTGATCTATAAATATTGTTAACCATGTTGTTTTAATCTACATTAATAACTTTTGGTAACATTAAAGCTTGAGACTGCATTTTTTCTTTAATTTATGAAAAAGAAACATTTTTATTATAAAAAAACTCATCCTATGAATTTTTAACTAAAAAGGCAAACTTATGTTATTTAAAACAATAAACTAAAAGTTCTTGATCATTATTTCGAATCATTAATAAGAACTAGTTTGCAAATTAGCTTTAAGCATTAAATCTGAAATTTTTAACAAAAAGGGTGTTTTTATAGCTTAAAAATGTGTTCTTTTTAATACGTTTTAAGTTCTAAAAAGGTGATTTTCTTAAATTTGTAAGAGGCTTAGAACTTATAGCTTGTAAAATAAAATATATTGGTGTTGTTTAGATCCCACATTCTAGGTTGATATATGTTTGCTTTATATATTGCACTTAAGTTAAACTTTTGGTTTAAACTTAAGTGTGAGGATGGGGAGCAATGCATATATTTAACACTAACCCGAAGTTTTTGTGTAACCAGGTTCCACAAATAATGTATAAGAAATACCTTTGTTACTTAGTTGGATGGTTTTGCTATGAATATTGGTTTGCTCTGCTATGCACTACTTAGGTGTTTTATTTATAGTGAATATGGTAAGCATGTGGTTAAGTTTATATTATGTTTAAGTTATGTTTATGCATGTTTTTAATTCTAATAAAATAGCTCTTACTTAAATCATGTTAAACTGGAATGTTGTGAGCTGTTGATTTGATAATAGGAAAGTAAATAACCATGATAATTGATGAAAGAAGCGGGATTAATATTGTTGAAGTGTCGAATCTTTATGATTTTACACAATGCATGCATTAAAATCAATAAATTATGATGTATCGATCATATTAAAAAAGCTGAAAATTTTTATCTATTTAAAAAAGTATGATCTAATTCAGTCTAACTTTTTAAATGCATGCTATATTCTTATTTTTGAAATTAAAAAATTTTAATCCCATATTTTAAATCTTCCATTATGCACTTAAACTAAACTGGTAGTTCAGTTTAAGTGTGAGGATGGAGGAGTTTCTATTATGATCACATTCCCGAAATTCTTCATCAACAGGGTTGAGTTATCATAAAGAATGAGGGTATATTTTGCTATAGCTGTTGGCATTTTGCTGTAAATTCTGCTCTAGAACTTATGATGTTTTGCTTTTGGTGAATTCTGAAATTTATTATCGATCAAATCTGTCCATACTTCTTAAAATTGCTGGAAATTGTTGTTAAAATGTTATAATTTGAGTTATGGATGGTGTTTTATGATTCTGATTACTTTGGAATTCCCATATGCACTAACAATCATATTTTCTTGAGTAATTGTTATATATACATATTAGAAGCAGGATATGCCAACATAGGAGCAAGATGACAGCTGTGATGATGAAGTGAAATTCAAAGCCCCAAACATTCCAGGTGTGATCTTTTCATGTTTTATGTTTACTAAATTGCATGGGAATAAATTGGTAAGAGCTTAGTTATGTTTTTAATATCTCCTTATGCTTTAGAATAAATATGGTAAATGCTTTAGGTTGGATATGTTGAATATGTTAGATTAAATTGTGTTTTCACAGTGTGCTATTATTTGAATTACCACATCACAACCAATCTTAAGAGAAATCTGAATAAGTCTAATTGTTCTGCTTAGATCCGATTTTACAACTTAATGAGCATTATGATTCTTAGTTTAAAGTCCTAGACTTTGTTAAATTGTCATGCTAGTTGTTCGAACTTTGGTGACGATTCTACTTACCTTGCAGAAAGCTTTTTGATTAATTAGACTGGTTTACTTGTTATGTAGAGAGTTGTCATTATTTATATAAGAATATGCTCGTTCCATGTCTCCTTAAATGCTTAGTTACAAATAAAGTCAGAGTGAAACCCCTATAAAAAAAAATTTAGATTAAATCTTGCAAAAAGAAAAGAAAGAGAAAAATTAGAAAATGCAAAAAAAAAAACAAAAAAAAAACAAAACAAAACAAAAAAAAAACAAAAAAAAAAGAAGAGAAAATGTTGAATAAAGGGGTATTAAACAGAATAATTATAAACTCTTGGCTATATGACTGGCACGTATTCTTAGACATGAGTAGCTTTTGGAATTCAACCGTCTACAACTCAGCCAAAGTGTCTAGAATAATTGTGAAACCGAGTCATTAATTGAGCATATTTGAAGACGGGAATAGAAAAGCATATTTACATTATTCACTCTCCCATTTCGAGTTGCTATGTGTGATTGATCCGCCTTTTGTACTGTAAGTACTTTGGATATCTGGTTTAGACAGCTGATGCATGACAATTTACCTTGTTCTAGCACATTAAACTTTTGAACTCTTTAGCTCATTGCGTTGTTGAAATCTATGATTTGGCATAACTGTAGTGACTTTATCCTTATTATCTTGATTGGCAAGTGATGTGTTAATTGACTTCATTGCTCAAGGGACGAGCAATATTTAAGTGTGAGGATGTTGATGCACCCTGTGAAACCACACTTATACAAGCTTGAATTGTATCAAAATGTGTCCAAAATGAGTGCATTTTTACCTTAATTCATTGCACTTTTATGTGTATTTCATGTGTTTTTATTTTTCAAGTGATCATGGTTAGATTTGGCTTATTTAGGTAAAATTTACCATGTTTTTATGTGTTTTTAATAAGACTTTGGCAAACCTAATGCATTGCAATATTGTTTCAGGCATTTAAATGATGAAGAGCGATGTTTGAAAGTTTTATTTTGGAAAATAAGGAATATCTAATGTGATATGTGCCAAGATTCAGAAAAAAAAAAAAAAAAAAAAAAAAAAAAAAAAAAAAAAAAAACTTGAAATCTTCCCAGAATGCACCGCACAGGCATGGCGGAGCATAAAAGTACTCCGGAGCGCCGCAAAATGCGCCGCAAGCTGAAATTGTGGAAAAAGCTTCAGGATGCGCCGACTCTTCTTCGCGGCGCCTAAAACAGGTCCTGAGCGCCACTTTGGGCGCCACAGTCGCGGTTGAGCAGTTTTCTAACCTCCCGAACACGGTTTTAAGGTCCGTTTTTCTTCATTTCATCAGACGAGACTTACCATTCATCGACAGAAACACTCTGAAAACATCTGCTAATGGGAGAAGAAGGCCAGAAACACAAAATCATGCCGGAGGAAGTGATCAGAACGTCTTTCTGACTGTGTTCTTCGCATTCTAGGTGTTGTTTTTCTTTTTCTCGCTTTGTAATGTTTAGGATTTGCTTTTAAACATAATTTCCTACTATTTTCATGTTTGTAAATGGATTTCTATGTTGTTCATGTTAGAAGTGTTCTAGAACGGGAGTTCGGAATCACTTTGAAGTATGAATCTATGTTTTATGGAAGTAATTTAATAAATGTCGATGTTTATCTGTGTAATCTGGATTAATCTGCTATGATATTAGAATTTGAATTTGGATTATGTATTGGATGCCTGCAATTGATCGATGATTATGTTTTGGCAAAAATTCTGGAATCTGCATTTTTAATCTGCTAATCTGAAATGATCGATCATTCTGCATATTTTGTCTACAGTAATCTGGCAATATCCTAATCTGTTCACATTCTAAATTTAGTATTAAAATCCATTTTACCATGTTTTATCAATATTTTACCATAATTGTTAGATTATTTACACTATTCTGCATAATTAAATGTTAGAATCTAATCTGTATGATTTCTGCTTTGCTAAATCGGGAGATAAAAAGTGGAAATTAGATTTTAGTACCGGTCTTGGGAATAAATCACATTAAAATAGATTCCGGCATGTACACGCTGATTTGGGAAATGAAATGTGTCGTTTAATCACAATAGGAAAATTTGTATGCTTGGGAAAGACTCAAATTTATGCCTAGACTGATGATTGCAGAATGTTAGATAATTTAATTTGCTTCCATGAAGTCTGTTTTTACAAATTATGAAAATTAGGAAATTGGCATATATTTATCTTTATAAAATCATTAAATCTGTTGAAATTGATCTTTTTAGACATTGGGAAATGCTAAATCATTATGCAATTTCACTTTTATATAAAGATGACATGTCCTAAATCATTACAAGCATATATCTTATCTTTATTTTTATTATTTTAAATTTTTAACTTGCTTTATTTTTGAATTTAATGCTATCATTTTAATTTAATCACCATTAGAATTAATCAAACTCTTTTCAAAATATAATATATATTATTAATGAACTTAAAATGACTAAGTTTTCTCCAGAATGAAATAATATTCTGAATTCCCTTGGGTTCGACCCGGTATTCACCGGTTTTTATTACTTGATGACAACCATCCGCTTGTGGTAAAATATGAGTGGTGAAAATCACCCATCAAGTTTTTGGCGCCGTTGGCGGGAAATTATTGTGAAAATTATGTTGTTTTAAGTTTATTTGAATATATTTATGTTATTTCTACTTTTTAAATATTGTTATAACTTTTTGCTATTCTATGTCGTGCAAGGGCATCGAGCTAAATCAGTGTGTGATCCAGAAATTTAAAAGAATACTTAGTTTCTCATCTAAAAAAGAGGAAGATTTGCAAGAGAACAAGTGTGAGGAGGCGGCGCGTTGTATACAGCATATACAATTGAGGATTTCAAGTGGATAGCCTCGATTGAAAAGCCACCTACACTTCATTTAAAGGTATTAGCACCACACTTGAGGTAAGTATTTCTCAATAAATTAGATTACTTTTAATTAAATGCATTACATCAAGTGTTGAGAACGGATGCTAGAGCTAAAGTTTGAGATTAAATTTCACCTCTTGACAACATTACAACTTTACTGAGTTTTTTTTAAAGGAAATGCTGGATATTTTAGAATGTTTATCAATAATTTTCCTATGATTGCATTGCCTTTATTTAAATTGTTGTATAAAGATGTGCAATTTGACCCTATAACTCATGAATGACAGGATCATGGAAGTGCACTCACCATTCAAAGTTTTAAAATTTTTAGAAAATGGTGCATTTGTCTTTGAAAGCTAATTAGGAAAGGGAATTCGCATACTGCCTTTGCATGCTTAGCAATAGTTTTTTATGTCTTTTGCTTAATATGTTTGATTTTCTTTTATTTTAGTTTATATATTTTACTTACAACAAAAAAAATATATATATATATATAAAAATGATTCTTGCATGACTTTCATTATATGTAATTTGAAATGATTCTTATGCAATTGAACTGAGACGAGATAAGAATTAGAGTGATCAATAACTGAAAAAAATTTTGTGGTGATTTAAATAAAATATGAGAAAAGGCTGAAATTAATTGATAGAGGGATTGATGAAAATGAACAGAATTTCATAAATATTTATAGGGAATGATTAGAACTAATTAGGGTAATTTTTCTTACGATGAATAGGAAAATGGATGGAATATTATGTTTCGATTAAGCAAATCACACCCTATTTCTGCTACAAGATTTGTAAAAAAAAAACTGAGTTTTAGATGCCACTCTTCGTAAATGGTTTTCGAAAACTCAGTTAAGCACCGAAAGTAGCACAAACAAGGCATTTTGGGTTTCTTTCATACTAATAATGCGTAAAAACTTGTTTGAGCACCACATGTAGTATAAAATGGGAACCACTGGGTTTTTGCCAAACTCGGATTTTCACAAACTTTTATGCTTCAAATCCATTCCAATTCATCCTCAATTCGCTCAAAATTAATCTTTGATCCTCTAATTGGGTTAAAAACCTACCCATTTAATGTAAACCTTAAAAAGAAAATAATAATAATAATAATAATAATAATAATAATAATAATAATAATAATAATAATAATAATAATAATAATAAATAATAATAAAAATAAAAATAATAATAATCTGTTTTTGTTTGTCTTTATTATCATATTTATGGTTTATGCATGTTTTTATTTCGATTTTATATGTCACGTTATGCTTAATTGTTTAGGTCTTTAATTTTGTTAATAAAATATGCCCCACCATATTTCTAATTTAATAATTAAGTAGTGCATGTTATGTGGTGAAAGTAGAAGCTGAAATGTACTCGATAATTGAAGCTGAAATTGAGGCTCGAGAACCCTAGCTTCTCAAATTTGGGGATTTCTTGTTAAAGTGCTTCAAAGCTTCAATTTGGGGTAAGTATAGCTATCCCAGTTCAATAATTTGTCCAATTTTGTGATTGAGAATGCATTATTGTTGGTATTTGTGTTGTTGCTTTGATTTTGGGTTATATAGAATGTGGGATAAAATTTGGTTTAAGTGCATGAATGTTAGGTTGAAGTGAACAATATGGTATTAGAACATGTTTTCAAGCTCAACTTCAAAAGTTTCAAATTATTTATCAAAATTTTAGGATTGCAGTGTTCTAAAAACTGAAATTACAGCTTGGGAATTCTGAAAATTTGTTTAAAATGAGTTAAAATAACATGTTTAATCTTTTAAGTTGATCTATAAATATTGTTAACCATGTTGTTTTAATCTACATTAATAACTTTTGGTAACATTAAAGCTTGAGACTGCATTTTTTCTTTAATTTATGAAAAAGAAACATTTTTATTATAAAAAAACTCATCCTATGAATTTTTAACTAAAAAGGCAAACTTATGTTATTTAAAACAATAAACTAAAAGTTCTTGATCATTATTTCGAATCATTAATAAGAACTAGTTTGCAAATTAGCTTTAAGCATTAAATCTGAAATTTTTAACAAAAAGGGTGTTTTTATAGCTTAAAAATGTGTTCTTTTTAATACGTTTTAAGTTCTAAAAAGGTGATTTTCTTAAATTTGTAAGAGGCTTAGAACTTATAGCTTGTAAAATAAAATATATTGGTGTTGTTTAGATCCCACATTCTAGGTTGATATATGTTTGCTTTATATATTGCACTTAAGTTAAACTTTTGGTTTAAACTTAAGTGTGAGGATGGGGAGCAATGCATATATTTAACACTAACCCGAAGTTTTTGTGTAACCAGGTTCCACAAATAATGTATAAGAAATACCTTTGTTACTTAGTTGGATGGTTTTGCTATGAATATTGGTTTGCTCTGCTATGCACTACTTAGGTGTTTTATTTATAGTGAATATGGTAAGCATGTGGTTAAGTTTATATTATGTTTAAGTTATGTTTATGCATGTTTTTAATTCTAATAAAATAGCTCTTACTTAAATCATGTTAAACTGGAATGTTGTGAGCTGTTGATTTGATAATAGGAAAGTAAATAACCATGATAATTGATGAAAGAAGCGGGATTAATATTGTTGAAGTGTCGAATCTTTATGATTTTACACAATGCATGCATTAAAATCAATAAATTATGATGTATCGATCATATTAAAAAAGCTGAAAATTTTTATCTATTTAAAAAAGTATGATCTAATTCAGTCTAACTTTTTAAATGCATGCTATATTCTTATTTTTGAAATTAAAAAATTTTAATCCCATATTTTAAATCTTCCATTATGCACTTAAACTAAACTGGTAGTTCAGTTTAAGTGTGAGGATGGAGGAGTTTCTATTATGATCACATTCCCGAAATTCTTCATCAACAGGGTTGAGTTATCATAAAGAATGAGGGTATATTTTGCTATAGCTGTTGGCATTTTGCTGTAAATTCTGCTCTAGAACTTATGATGTTTTGCTTTTGGTGAATTCTGAAATTTATTATCGATCAAATCTGTCCATACTTCTTAAAATTGCTGGAAATTGTTGTTAAAATGTTATAATTTGAGTTATGGATGGTGTTTTATGATTCTGATTACTTTGGAATTCCCATATGCACTAACAATCATATTTTCTTGAGTAATTGTTATATATACATATTAGAAGCAGGATATGCCAACATAGGAGCAAGATGACAGCTGTGATGATGAAGTGAAATTCAAAGCCCCAAACATTCCAGGTGTGATCTTTTCATGTTTTATGTTTACTAAATTGCATGGGAATAAATTGGTAAGAGCTTAGTTATGTTTTTAATATCTCCTTATGCTTTAGAATAAATATGGTAAATGCTTTAGGTTGGATATGTTGAATATGTTAGATTAAATTGTGTTTTCACAGTGTGCTATTATTTGAATTACCACATCACAACCAATCTTAAGAGAAATCTGAATAAGTCTAATTGTTCTGCTTAGATCCGATTTTACAACTTAATGAGCATTATGATTCTTAGTTTAAAGTCCTAGACTTTGTTAAATTGTCATGCTAGTTGTTCGAACTTTGGTGACGATTCTACTTACCTTGCAGAAAGCTTTTTGATTAATTAGACTGGTTTACTTGTTATGTAGAGAGTTGTCATTATTTATATAAGAATATGCTCGTTCCATGTCTCCTTAAATGCTTAGTTACAAATAAAGTCAGAGTGAAACCCCTATAAAAAAAAATTTAGATTAAATCTTGCAAAAAGAAAAGAAAGAGAAAAATTAGAAAATGCAAAAAAAAAACAAAAAAAAAACAAAACAAAACAAAAAAAAAACAAAAAAAAAAGAAGAGAAAATGTTGAATAAAGGGGTATTAAACAGAATAATTATAAACTCTTGGCTATATGACTGGCACGTATTCTTAGACATGAGTAGCTTTTGGAATTCAACCGTCTACAACTCAGCCAAAGTGTCTAGAATAATTGTGAAACCGAGTCATTAATTGAGCATATTTGAAGACGGGAATAGAAAAGCATATTTACATTATTCACTCTCCCATTTCGAGTTGCTATGTGTGATTGATCCGCCTTTTGTACTGTAAGTACTTTGGATATCTGGTTTAGACAGCTGATGCATGACAATTTACCTTGTTCTAGCACATTAAACTTTTGAACTCTTTAGCTCATTGCGTTGTTGAAATCTATGATTTGGCATAACTGTAGTGACTTTATCCTTATTATCTTGATTGGCAAGTGATGTGTTAATTGACTTCATTGCTCAAGGGACGAGCAATATTTAAGTGTGAGGATGTTGATGCACCCTGTGAAACCACACTTATACAAGCTTGAATTGTATCAAAATGTGTCCAAAATGAGTGCATTTTTACCTTAATTCATTGCACTTTTATGTGTATTTCATGTGTTTTTATTTTTCAAGTGATCATGGTTAGATTTGGCTTATTTAGGTAAAATTTACCATGTTTTTATGTGTTTTTAATAAGACTTTGGCAAACCTAATGCATTGCAATATTGTTTCAGGCATTTAAATGATGAAGAGCGATGTTTGAAAGTTTTATTTTGGAAAATAAGGAATATCTAATGTGATATGTGCCAAGATTCAGAAAAAAAAAAAAAAAAAAAAAAAAAAAAAAAAAAAAAAAAAAAAAAAAAAAACTTGAAATCTTCCCAGAATGCACCGCACAGGCATGGCGGAGCATAAAAGTACTCCGGAGCGCCGCAAAATGCGCCGCAAGCTGAAATTGTGGAAAAAGCTTCAGGATGCGCCGACTCTTCTTCGCGGCGCCTAAAACAGGTCCTGAGCGCCACTTTGGGCGCCACAGTCGCGGTTGAGCAGTTTTCTAACCTCCCGAACACGGTTTTAAGGTCCGTTTTTCTTCATTTCATCAGACGAGACTTACCATTCATCGACAGAAACACTCTGAAAACATCTGCTAATGGGAGAAGAAGGCCAGAAACACAAAATCATGCCGGAGGAAGTGATCAGAACGTCTTTCTGACTGTGTTCTTCGCATTCTAGGTGTTGTTTTTCTTTTTCTCGCTTTGTAATGTTTAGGATTTGCTTTTAAACATAATTTCCTACTATTTTCATGTTTGTAAATGGATTTCTATGTTGTTCATGTTAGAAGTGTTCTAGAACGGGAGTTCGGAATCACTTTGAAGTATGAATCTATGTTTTATGGAAGTAATTTAATAAATGTCGATGTTTATCTGTGTAATCTGGATTAATCTGCTATGATATTAGAATTTGAATTTGGATTATGTATTGGATGCCTGCAATTGATCGATGATTATGTTTTGGCAAAAATTCTGGAATCTGCATTTTTAATCTGCTAATCTGAAATGATCGATCATTCTGCATATTTTGTCTACAGTAATCTGGCAATATCCTAATCTGTTCACATTCTAAATTTAGTATTAAAATCCATTTTACCATGTTTTATCAATATTTTACCATAATTGTTAGATTATTTACACTATTCTGCATAATTAAATGTTAGAATCTAATCTGTATGATTTCTGCTTTGCTAAATCGGGAGATAAAAAGTGGAAATTAGATTTTAGTACCGGTCTTGGGAATAAATCACATTAAAATAGATTCCGGCATGTACACGCTGATTTGGGAAATGAAATGTGTCGTTTAATCACAATAGGAAAATTTGTATGCTTGGGAAAGACTCAAATTTATGCCTAGACTGATGATTGCAGAATGTTAGATAATTTAATTTGCTTCCATGAAGTCTGTTTTTACAAATTATGAAAATTAGGAAATTGGCATATATTTATCTTTATAAAATCATTAAATCTGTTGAAATTGATCTTTTTAGACATTGGGAAATGCTAAATCATTATGCAATTTCACTTTTATATAAAGATGACATGTCCTAAATCATTACAAGCATATATCTTATCTTTATTTTTATTATTTTAAATTTTTAACTTGCTTTATTTTTGAATTTAATGCTATCATTTTAATTTAATCACCATTAGAATTAATCAAACTCTTTTCAAAATATAATATATATTATTAATGAACTTAAAATGACTAAGTTTTCTCCAGAATGAAATAATATTCTGAATTCCCTTGGGTTCGACCCGGTATTCACCGGTTTTTATTACTTGATGACAACCATCCGCTTGTGGTAAAATATGAGTGGTGAAAATCACTCTTCATTATACTGGAAGTAATGGCCAGGTTTTCATCAATAGGATCAAGGGCCGTAGACGAGGGATTAGGTGACTCGGAAGGGCCGGAAGAAACGGTAACTCGAGGAGCCTAGAAGAAAAGGAAATAAATGTTAAAGAGAAGATAGTAAACAAGGAAAGAAAAAAATATAGAAGAAAAGAGCGGCAAGAAACCTGATCAGCAGACGAGGCCGAGCTGGGAAGAGGCGAACGGGCCGAACGTCGCAGCGTCTTAGTTGCAGGTTCTTTTTTCGACTTCTCCGAACCAAAAGCAGCACGTTTTCGTTTTCCGGAAGTAGCGGGAGCAGACAAATACGCGGAGGAGATGGAAAAGACGAGACATCATCCAAAGCAGCCCCTGCAAAGCGAGAAAAAAGAGGAAAAAATCTGAGAAAGATACACGATACACAATAAGAAGAAAGCCGAAAGACTTACTAAGTAAAGGAAGTAGAGGGTCATCCTCTTGAGAAGAGCAGGAGTAATCAGGGGCTGAACCAACAACCGAAAACATCATAATACCTGGAAAGCCGCGAGAAACAAGGAGGCTCTGCAAGTTAGTGCCAAAATTAGCGTAAGAAAGAGCTTTTTCCCACCAGAACGCTCGGTTGAAAGACCAGGGCGGATGTCAAGAGAACGAACTTCAAAGTTGCAAATCCGGAGAGCCCAAGTACGACAGAGATTTCGGCTGTTCTCAGAGCCGAATCCTTTGAAGGATTTGCTGTATCGATTTGGGTCTCCATAGAGAGGAATGACCACATCCTGAACAAAGCCGAATTGACGGCTGACTAAGTGAGGATTGTAAACCTCAGAAGGGATAGAATGGTCAGGGGGAATAAAAAACGAGCAGTTAAAAATGTGACGAGGAATGATACAAGCATTCCAGACTTGAGCAAACGCCTTCGGAAGGGGTCTACCAAAAGGGGGAGTGTTGATAGCCGAAACCCAACTATCCGGAGTACCAGAATAGAGGTGGCAGGAAGAAGGACCAAGTGGGGATCGGTTCATGAAGTAGTAAATCCATTGTTCAGTGCGCATTTCGGGAAACCGAACCCCGAGAAGATCGTTAGCAGAGGGATGGGTAGTTTCAAAAGGTTGAGGTTCAAAACGGGACATATCCCTGAAATACCATACCAGCCAGAGGTGAAGGAACCAGAGAGGGCCATGAGATCGGCTAGAGTGGCCATCAGCCCATCCATGAACCAGGGAAGAAATGCCAGAATACAAATGCACCAAGAAATAGTCAGCAAGAGGCAAATGAGTCTTTTTCATAAGGGCCTTGGCCAGAGGGTAGGTCTCAAGAACAACATTCTTGGCAGGAGCGCACCAGAAGAATCGGCTAAGGAAGTGCATCATAAAAGCCACAGATTCATCCTTAGAAAATTCGGGCTTATCCCTACGGTACTTATTAATCCATGAAGAAAAGGTGAGCCCGGAAGCATAGCCGGTGTTTTTCGTGGTAGGCTTGTCGGAATCAGTAACACCTAAGACGGGCTTTCCAAGAGAGGGTAAGTCCAGAAGAAGCTTAACATCCTCAATAGTTGGAGTCATTATACCCCATGGGAAACAGAAGCAATTAATGGATGAGTTCCAGAAGCAAAGAAGGGCCTGGATGTAGTTATAGGTAGTAGGAAAAGGTTGTGAGCTCAGCTTAATCAGGTGAACAATACCAGAGTTAACCCAACCTAATCCACAATGAGGAAGGGCCCTTTCGTACCAAGCAACATGTTCCTGAGTCACCAACGGCCAAGTACTGAGAGGGCCGAAAAGCTTGACAGAGAAATAGTCCGAAAATAAGGGGATCGTCTTCGATTCCCCAAAAAGAGCAGAAGCAGAAATCGTGGCCTCAGTTGAAGTCGCAAGAGGCCCAAGAGTGACGAGGTCGTCATCAATGAGACGAAGCGAAGAAGTCTCAACTAGGGAATCTTCAGCATCTTTGATCTTTTGAGAGGAAGGGGAAAGAGTCGGTTGCGCCATCGATGAAAAAAGAAGCAAGAAGACGAAGGAAGAATGAGGAAAACAGAAAGGGGAAAATAGTTTTAAAAACGAAAGTAAAGGCAAATGAAAAGGCACAGAAGGACGTGGCCGAATATTAAGGAGGAGTTAGCGCACGAAGAGGAAGAGAGAGAGGAGTTACTTGGGCTCCTTCTCCTAGGAAAGAAATTCGCTATGAAATAATGGGCCGCGGAGAGCTATTGGGCCATAAGATATGGGCCAGAAGAAAGTGAGAGTTCAAAAGGAAGATGGGCTTAAGAGCAGTAAGGCCGATAGCCCAGAGTAAAAGTCGAAGGAAGGGAACCGAGATTGATAAAGATTTCGGCCGAAATGGGAGGGGAACAGCCGAAACCAAAACAACCGAAATGAAGAAAGAAAGAATTCGGCTCAGAAGGATTGGCCGGAGAGCGGTTACTCCAGCTCCGGCTATAAATAGGGGTCGACATACACAAAATCAGGGAGATCAATCCAACCCCCAAATTCCTTTTATCAAATTTAATTCCTTGTTATCTTTACTGCTTTCTTTACAGCTTTCCTTAGAATCTAGCCTAGTTTGTAGCGGTTACGATTTCCAAATCCACCGTTGCTCCTTAGCAGCTGGTAGTTTGGTTCCCTGTTTTTGGTGAATTCCGCCGTTGTTCCTTAACAACAGGCAGATTCTCCGTTGTATCTTGTTGTTTTTGATCAATTCAAAGAAGATTCAGTCAATTGTGGGCGCATTATTGTTAATCCGGACCCGTAATCGGTTTGATCCTTTTCCGATAGCCTCCCTTGAGGAGAAAAAGGTCATTGGCTACACCCGAGCCAAACAATAACAATCCATAAATTTCGCTGCATTTGTAAAATCCATGGATCATTCTAAATCCATATGAAGACTGAAGTCATATGGGTTTTTTTTAACTATATGCTAAAGTAAACAATTTGCTATATGCTACTATTAACTATGCTTGCAACCAACCAGCCTCATTTTCTCATGAGATCGGATTTCACGATGCACATTTTATATATAAAAAAATAAGTAAAATTTCACTTGAGTTATGAAACATTTGGACACTTGTAAATTGTAAGGCATATGTTAAAATCCAAATACCTTCCAATTTTAAAATAAAAATAAAAATTTCAATTGGATTCACTCATATTTAAAGTATTGTTGCTCGGCTAAAAAAAAAAATTAAAGTATTGTTTATAGTCCAATGGAATACCTTCAAATTTACATGATTATTTAAAATTCCAATTGAGTACTTACTGGTTTTAAAATTTTTAAAAAAATCTAATAAAATTTCAATTGAATATATATCCATAAGGTACTCCTTGAATCGACCAATATTAAATACTTGTCATTTTTAAATTTAATATCTAAAAAATACTTAAAGCAAAAATTTATCTAAATAAAATTATGCTAAAAATAATTTCTATACCACCAATCCAAATGAAATTTTACCATGCTTGTAATTGAGACGAGAGACTAGGGTGTCAGTTTTAGGTTTTGGGTTGTGTTTGTGTCGGGTGTGTCGATTTGTGTTTCAGGTTTCGGGTCGTGTTTGTGTTATGTGTTTAAGCAGGGGTATAATACAAAATCTGTAAACTCGAAGACGACCCGAAATCCGAAATAAATCTGAAATACCAAACTCAAACAAGACCTGAAAATTTTCAGGTTGGGTTTCGGGTCAACCTGATTTAAGAGAAACCTAAAATACTATACGCCCGATTGTAATTTTTCGCATCGATTGGTTCTTGTTTTCGGGTCGGGTCCAAATAAATACTAAACCTAACTGGGACTTTTCCTTCTCCTCGTTGTTTGGCTTCTACTTTTCCAATGGCCCAAATAAATACACTCTTATTTAATTTAATCAAATTTGAATAATAATAATAATAATAATATATTTATTATTATTATTATTATTATTATTATTTTGCACTCTAAAAAGCCTCTCCTGAGGATGAGGACTTGGCCTAGTGGTCAAGTTCTCTGAATTCCAAATTGATTTTTATTTACTTGTTAGATATATACGTAGTATATATTTTTATTCCTAAAATGACCTCTTCTTTTTCGGGATGTAACCCCGACATAATATAAAAAAAAAAAGTTATTTCGAATTCTATTACTCTTTTCTCTTTTGAGAAAAATCCAAACCAACAAATAAAATAATTTGAAAATAATTTTTGGGTGAAGCAAAAATCAAGAAGAAAAGAAAAATACAAAACAAACATGCTCTGTATGTTTAATCAATTTATTTTATGTATAAAGATCATACTCCATACCAAAGTTATCAAGATCGAGATCTTAGCTTGGATTGTTTTTTGTCTTTGCAAAATCGGAATTGTAGGATCGAATGGGATAAAAACCATAATGGTCCTGTAACTTACCCTTAATTCCAACGTCCAAAATGTATCTGAATTTCTCAATCGGGCCAGTAACTTACATAGTGATGACCAATTCAGTCCTCCAAACCACTAATAACAATTAATATGAAATGCAATACACATTTAGTCACATAACTTATATATAATGAACTTATTAAATAATACCAATTTGGTCCATAATTGTATTAAAAGTATATGAACCAAATTGGCATTAGAGATAAATTATGAGACCAAATGGTTGCATTTCACATTAATCATCATTAATAGGCTGGAGGACTGAATTAGTCGTCATTAGTGTAACTATATATATGAGCGATTGGGAAATCCAAATACATTTTGAACGATTTTGGAATTAAAGGTAAGTTATGTGATTATTTTAGTCTTTATCCTAATGATAGAATTTTTATCCTAAAATCATATCAAATTGAAAGAATAAATAAAAATAATTATATATATTAACAAGAAAAAGCATAAAGTAGAATATTATTAGATAAATGAAGCGATAAAACACTATAAACAGTCGAATATAAAATTCAAGATCTACTTAATGTTAAAGATGAGATTATGAGAGTATATTTAAAATTTTGGTAGGAACTGATCATATAGGATCGTAAGATCTTAAAATTAATATCGGGATTTTACAATCAAGATCGGGAGCATATCCAGATTCTACTAAATTTAGATCCTGTTTGTTTTGCTTTAATTTTTCTCCTTTTGACTTTTGCTTCTCCCAAAAGTCCTTTTGAATTTTTTGTTGTTTGTTTTGACTTTTTCTAAAATAAAATGAGAAGTAAAGTTAACATTCTACTTTTTTTCAAAGTAGGTAGAGGGTTACTTTTTTTAAAAGGAGAAGTCATTTAGTAATAAAAATACAAAATAACCCTTTTTAAAAAGGAAATATAATTAATTATAAATATACTTATAATATTTAATTATGTCCATTTTAGTAATTTTAATATATTAAAAGTCCTTCTACGTACAATTCATCCAAACATGTTTTCGTTGAAAAGCAACTTTAATAATATCCATCCAAACAATTATTTGATCTGCTTTTGCTTTTGAATTCTCCTTCTCCCTCATTCTCCTTCTTCTACTGACTTCTCCTTTTTTCACAAGCCAAAACAAACAGGCCCTTAATTTTTCTCCTTTTGACTTTTACTTCTTCCAAAAGTCCTTTTGAATTTTTTTAGCTGTTTGTTTTGACTTTTTTTTTTAAAATAAAAGGAGAAGTAAAAGTTAAAATTCTATTTTTTTTTTCAAAGTAGGTAGAGGATTATTTTTTTTAAAAGGAGAAGTCATTTAGTAATAAAAATATAAAAAGAACCCTATTTTAAAAGGAAACAAAATTAATTATAAATATCCTTATAATATTTAATTATGTCCATTTTAGTAATTTTAATATATTAAAAGTCCTTCTACGTACAATTCATCCAAACATGTTTCCGTTGAAAATCAACTTTAATAATATCCATCCAAACAATTATTTGATATGCTTTTGCTTTTGAATTCTCCTTCTCCCTCCTTCTCCTTCTTCTACTGACTTCTCATTTTTTCACAAGCCAAAACAAACAGGCCCTTAAAATTATACAAAGATTTGGATCATTTTTAAAGAGTAAAATCCTACTAAATTTAAGATCATACAAAGATCTGAATCATTTTTAAGGAGTGAGATCCTGAAATTGTAAGTTCTTAGTATGAAGATCGAGATCTTAATAACTATGCTCCATGCTATTAAAGTAAAGTATTAATAGAATTGTTCTTTTTAGGTGAATACCAGAGTTTTCCCATGTCTCATTGGATCCAAGATGGGATGAGCATTGAATAGTTGTCTTTCCCCAAAATAAAATTCTGCATACATAAAAGTTCGAACCCAAGATATTTGCTGTTGCCAGAGCCCTATACCAGAATTGTTTGATTATGTGTATAATTATAATTAGAAAGAAAATCTAGTTGCAACCAAGTGATTATATATAGTAATAATAATAGGAAAAAAATACTCCTATTATTATGAAGTAAATAGTTCAAGTAGGGGCGTAGCGTAAAATAAAGGGCGAAGAGTGTAGTGATGTGTGAGTGTGATGGGTGCAGTTGTTAAGCAGTTGCAGGCTGCGTGTGCGTCTCACATTACAAAACCTGTCACCATCTCTCCATACAAAACCTAAACCAAAACCAAAACCAAAACCTGGCACAATCATGCTCACACAGATACACATTATACTGTACAACCTCGCGGTCCAACCCTCCTCGCCCACGCCCACCGCCACGCCGGTCGCCATCTCCTGATTCCCTCCCTCTACAACTCTCTCACCTTTTCCCTATTCCCGAACGAACCACCCTAGTCTTCCCAATTTCGATAATTCTACAGGAAGGAACACACTTCTGCGCTACTGCCCTTGAAGGTGAAGATTTGGATGGGAGTGTGTCGGCCCGAGGCTCATGAGGAAGTCGTTCAAGGATTCTCTTAAAGCGCTCGAAGCTGATATTCAGCATGCCAATACCCTGTCAGTTTTCCCTTTTTTTTTTTTTTTTTTTTTAATCTTTGTTTCTGATCTGTGAGGATTTCTGGTTCTTTTCTTCTCTCTCTGTTTTTTTCTAGTCTTGCTGTATCTTTTCCTTCCGTTTTCTTGTAATCTTGGGGAAATTAAAATTGAAAATCGAAATTAAACAAGCACTTTTGTTTTATTAATCATGCCGTGTTTGAGTATCTGCTTTTCCAGCCAAATAATTGGTGTGGTTGATTAATTTCTGTGCCCTGAATTTCGGAATCATATTGATCGAATTTTCTATGAGTGAACGAGGGTTTTACTGTTGAAGGAATATTTCGTACATAGACAAGTCTTGATTTGGGTGCAACCAGTCAGAACTCGTCACAAGCTTCCTTTTCTTGTTGAAGCTAACAGACAAACAAACAAAGCCATGATTTTAGGGTTCCCTCTGCAAATTTGTCTATTAGCTTATTATGTCTCCCTTGCTATTCTGCTTTGGATTTGACACATTGTAATTGATGTCCCTTCTCCACTTTTCCATGTCCCAACTTTTTCAAAAAACTTTGATAGATTATGGTTTATACAGATTTTGAATTATGGCTTTTCTTTCACTGATTATGTTATTTGATATCTCTCCTGTTTCTTGAGGTGCAACAGGGCTTCAGATTACCCCTGGGAATATGATGGGGCATGCCTCCAGATGAGGCTATCATACAGCCCCTGTGCTCACATTTTTCTATTTCTAGTTCAATGGACTGACTGTCATCTTGCCGGTGTGCTTGGCTTGATTAGGATCCTTATTTACAAGGTGGGATCATCTTCTGTTTAGTGCGTAATGTACATCACATGTGCTTCACCAATACGTTCTGCTAAGAGCGTGAAAAATTGATGATATGGCTGCTTATTGTAGGCATACAAAGATGGTAAGACAACTATGTCTATTTATGAAAGAAAGGCTACACTACGGGAGTTTTATGGTGAGTGCATTTATGGCTCCAAGGTTACAGTAGTTTCCATGTTCCCATGATTGTTGGTTGACTGTTGTGCCTTCTTGTCCTGTCTAGAAGGTGTGCTGCTGAAATGTTTTGAGTTGCTTACATTAGTTTCTTATTTTGGTGTACATTTGGCCAGGTGTGATATTCCCTTCTTTGTTGCAACTCCATAAAGGGATCACTGATATTGAAGAGAGGAAACAGAGAGAAATTTGTGCCACAAAATACAGGCGGAAGGATGAGATGGAGAAAGGGAAGCTGACTGAAATCGAGATTGAGAGGGAGGAAGAATGCGGGATATGCATGGAGATGGACACGAAAGTTGTCCTCCCCACTTGCAGCCATTCCTTGTGCATGAAGTGCTACAAAAACTGGTAAGCAGATGCATAACAATGAACTTTGCTCAAACTTTGTATTGAATTTACGACATGTTTTCGATGTATGGGAAGGGGCCCTTGTGGCCTAAGCTTCAAGTTTCTGGCTGTTTTAAAACAATCTAAAATCTCCCCTAACACTTTATCCCTGAACCTCACCTGATGGCACTAAGCTTCTTTCCAACAGGCGAGCTCGATCACAGTCATGCCCGTTCTGTCGGGACAGTCTGAAGAGGGTGAATTCTGGGGAGCTTTGGATCTACACTTGTAATTATGATGTTATTGATTTGGCTGCCATAGCAAGGGAGAATCTGAAGAGACTGTTCATGTATATTGACAAGCTGCCCATCATTGTTCCAGATCCAATGGTAATTTCATGCGATCCTCACTTTTGACGATGAAATTATTGCGCCTTTGCTGCTGCTGCTGCTAATGATTTTCTGTACATAGAATTTAAAGGGCCAGTTGGTGTATATATATGACACAAGATTGCATTGGTTACATTTGGTTTGTGTCGTTAACAACATTACCAGCATTCATAGAAATTGTATATACATGTTTTGCATCATCGGCTGTCGCTCGGACGGCCAGGCCCCCTCCCCAGTAAAGCTACGTTCCTTTTTTGTTGTGGTGTTTTGAAGGGACCAGATCAACTAGGATAGCTTGCTGGATGGATGTTTCAATTTGCGCTAGTTATTATAGAACAGGTGAAGGAAATTTTTTTTGAGTTATTTTCATCCATAACAATGGGCAAGAATAAAATTAATAATGAACATAATAAACTCATCTAAAGGTTTTGAGCTTGAAAAAGGTTGGGAAATCTGTTTGGTTAAAAAAAGAAGATATAATTAAACTAAATAATGAATCAGCATGTTGGGCCCTTAGAATTGGACAAACCACAAACGTAGCCATTGTGAGACCATTAAGGGTTAGAATTCAACATCATATAGGCATAGCTATCCCAGCTGGATTATAGTACGAGATTTGAGGATGTTTCTAGTTGGGCTATGGACCAGTTACAAAATCGGTAAATTAGGGCCCAGACCCATTTTACAAAATTTTCCCTTTTTTAGGTCCCATTCCAATTTTATTACACTTTGCACTCCATCACATGTTTGACTTGGTTTACCACGTTATTGTATGTGCCTTACCCTAGATACTATATAATATTTACCAGGTTAATGATATGTGGTTTACCAATGTATTAGTATGTGTTTTACCATAGCTACCATATATTAGTACTTACCAAGTTACTGATACGTGGTTTACCACAGATACCATATGGTATTTACCAAGTTTTTGGTATATACTTTACCACAAATACCTTATGATGTTTACCAAGTTATTCCACATACAATATGGTATTTACCAAGTCTTGGTATGTGCTTTACCTAAAATATCTATGGTGTTTATCAGGTTATTGGTATGCGCTTTACCATAAATATTTTATGATGTTTACCAAGTTATTCCACATATACCATATGTGCTTTACCAAGTTTTTAGTATGTGCTATACCACGATTACCTTATGTGTTTACCAAGTTATTAGTATGTGGTTTACCAAGTTTTTGGTATGTGATTTACCAAGTTATTACATAGGGCCTAAAACACAATGTTTGAAACGGAGGAGCTTTGACTCTCATAATATTTTTTCCATAGGTACCGGGCCCTAGTTTTCCCTTACAAAATTTGGTCCTGGATTGGTTGGTACAAATTTTTTTATTTTTTATTTTTGTGTAAAACATGACGCCTATGCGTCGGCCAAGAAAAGGTTGGGGAGGAAAAAGGAAACTACAACCTAAACATGTAAAACGAAAAACTGAAAAAACTACAGAAAGGGGAGGAAAAAGGAAACTACAACCTAAACTCAAAACCGCGGAAACCAAACACCAGCTCTATCTGTCGCCAATGCAACTCGGGAATCATCTGGCGGAAACGCCCAAATATTGAAGAATTCCTCAGAACTAGCGCCAAGTTTAGCCAATGAGTCTGCAACCGCGTTTTCTTCACGAAGTATGTGTAACCAACGGATCCTTGGAAGTTGGACATATAGATCTGTAATGAGACTCACCAAAGGTTTTAACCAATGACCATTACTAATGCCGCAATGAATGATCCTCAAGGCTTCCATGGAATCAGTAAAACAAATTACTTTTTCCATGGTTGGTACAGATTTGAGAATGCTTATAGTACGAAGTTGGTACAGTATCTTATTAGCGAAATTGTTTCTTTTTATTAAAAAAATAAATAAATTGGGTTAATTTCCCATTATTATTATTATTATTATTATTATTATTATTATTATTATTATTTACTATTATTATTATTATTTGAATAATCAGATATCAGGTACCTCATTGAGTCTAAGAATAATCCCTCGATGAGCTTGAAGACTTGCTCACTCAAAGATGAATTTTGCATACACAAAGCCTCAAATCCGAGACATTTGCTTAAGTTGTCAGAGCCTCATATCACTCAAGTCTGCATTTGGTGTATTATTATTATAGATATTTTAGAATAGAAAGGAATAAAAGGATAAAAGAGCAATGATATTGATAATAGTAAGAATGAGGGGAGTAATTGTACTGGTAGCGAGAGTATGACATCAATTGAAGTCTCTTTCTAAGCCAAGCCAAGATGAGTATAGTAGTATATTATACTATTTTAGAGGTAAAAACATGTAAAATATACACCTTTTGCACCTTTGTTTGAGTGTGTGATATTGGACATTAATGAACAAGTGTACATACATCAACATGTTGTAGTAAAATGAAGATGCATGGGCCAAACCTAATTGCCCCCTTCCAAGTAGGGAGTAGGGACAATACACAATACACATTGCTTTCTTATTCTTCACTACTAGTAGGAGTAGCTAAGCTTTATTATAAACTTCATTTTCCATAGGAGTTTCATCTATCACCAACTCAATACCTCTATTTCAATGCAAAATTCAAATAAAAATATAAATATAGTATCTATTACCAAAATAATGATATAGATAGATAAAAATGTTATGCCTAAACACTGTGTAAGTTTATTTTGACATTAAATAATAAATATGGAATATTTTAAAAAATCAAAAACCATAACATTAAAAAAAAAATTAAGATGGGGCCCCCAAAATTGTGGGCCGTGTGCAGTAGCCCAAAAGACGCCTCTGCCGAGGATATCAGGACTTTAATTACAGCATCATTGCAGAACCAAAGGTAGATCAATGTGGAATAATGGAATGGAAGATCAGACAGGGGACTTGAACCACAGCATCATTGCAGAACCAAAGGTAGATCAAGAACAGGACTGTTTGATTTCAATCATGAGAATTGGCGTGGCTTGTTCGATGGAATCGCCCAGGAATCGGATGGATATTTCAGATGTTGTGAAGGAACTAGAGCTGATCAAAGACACCGTGTTTATATTTTGATCAATATTATGTTGTTCAAGTATTACCACTTGTATCAATGTCCTGTCTAAAAAACCATGTTATCCAACATTGATCATGAAAATCCCCAAATCAGGTTCATCAACAAAATCTGCATAACCCTAGTAGCTACACATTGTGATCATTTTACAACATTAATTAATTCTACCTTTAATCATAATTCTCAACTTCCTGATGAACCTAAGCCTAAACCCAACTCTCCCACACCTCCAAAATCCAATCTTTGGCAATATCCTGTAAGATTTAGTCCTCATCAATCTACGCCTGCGCGGCTTCTTCCTTCGACAATCCTGATCCACAATGTCTTTTCCTCCAAAACTGCCCTGCAAGGAAACCATGGAAGCACAACCATCAACCTGTTTCACCCCTTTCCATGGATCATCCCAAATCCGACCGCCATCAACAACCTCATCATCCGTGTCGCTGCCCCACAGAAGAATAGGCTTGACCTCAGGCAACACGCTGTACTCCTTGAAATAATCTTGCAAGCTAGTGTGTTCCATGTCGAATAATCGTCTCAACGACGTGCTTCCTTCCCTCATCAAGTCCATCAAGCTGCTGCTTTTCCTTGATGAACCCGAGGAAGTTGCTGCTGCTGTCGCCGATGATGAAGACGAGGAAAACGAGGAAGAGCTGGACAATGATGCAAGAAAGAGGGATTTCTGGTACTCTATAATTTGTCTGATCCTCAATCCATGTTCCTCCTTGTAATGAATGCAGGATGGATTCTCATTGTCCTCCTCTTCTGTAATCTCAGAAGCCATTTGGGGAATAAGATTCCTTTTCCTTGAAGGACATGTATTTGGATGAACATGAAACAAGAATATATGGAATTCTGACACTACAAGAAATGGAAAAAGCCGGCCGCACAAAATTTTGTGTACAATTCTTTGCCTCAAGGTATGATTACAACACTATTATATTAGTTTATGTAGGAGATGATGACAATTCTTTGTGGGCTGCTTATGCAATTTGACATTTATTAATTATTAGTGGAAATAAAGTAAAACAAAGAAAACCCCATTAAATTTGCAGCAGCAGGATATCCCACAGTGATCCTTAAAAATGATTCTCTTTATTTATTTTGGTATTGCCAACAAAAACAAAAGATCACCTTCGACAGTGAAAATCTAATCTTTCCTTTCCTGAGTCAAAAAGCTATTCGAGTGTATGCCTGAATTTATTTACCACTGTGAGTTTTTTTTGTTCCCCCTTTTTTTTTTCTTTTGTCGTTGATGACCTAATACTCGATGTTGATGGGAGATATTTATTACAGAAACAAATTATGATCAATCAACACCTTATTATTATTACCATTGCAATTTACAGGAACAAACAGTGTGCTAAAAATTCTCCATTTACAACAGTGATGATGTTGTCATCAATTCAAGAGCTGGAAACTGAATTGGATCTCTGGAGGGAAGCGGAAGAGTTCAGGAACTCGATGCAATCTTCGATGGCTTCAGCCCGCTGAGAATCGAGGGTTTCGGCATACGAGTGTGACCTCAGAAGAGTTGCAGAAGAAACCTTCCGACTGCAGCACCGTCGTCTCCTTTGGGTTTGGGTCAGCAGCAAGGGCAACGGCAACGGCAGGGCGCCGCTCATCTTCCCACCAATCCGCCGGAAGAAGCTCGCCGGCGAGAAAGCAGCAGTCGACCCTTTAGGAATTTTAAAAATCCAAACTTTCCTGGTGGCTGATTTCTGTTTGTTCTCTCCAATTCCATCATCATCAGGAGGGCCGCCGCCGTGCTTGGGAGGAGCTGCTGCTGCAGCTTCTGGACTGAAACTCACTCGCCTGCTCATTTCTAGAGTGAAGGGAGAGGCAGTAGTTGGTGGCATTATGATGATGGCCTATGGCCTATACAGGAGGGTATTTATTGGGAAGAAAAGGGGTTCCCGGGAGAGAATGATATTCATGGGAGCTCCTGGAGCCCAACAACACCCCCACCACTAAGAGTGGTGGGCATTTGATGTGGAGTTTGGGTCCCAGGAGCGCCCCCAAGTGTTTCCAGGGGAAATGGCTAGGCTAGGCTCCTCCTCTTTGTTAATGGTGAGAAGGAAAAGCTTTCTTAATCATTCTGTCAACATAGTATAGTGTTCTTTAAAAGAAGTAGTGATTAATTGGGAAAATGATTAAGGTTGGAGTACAAGTTTGTTTATCTGATGATCTGCTGTTGGGTGCTGAGAGTGAGTTTATCTCATTTTGGGGGAATTGGGGTGCTTAATTTTCTTACCTACTACAAAGTTGTTGTCTCTGATGTTGCAATTAATAGACAGTTTAAGATTAGTACATAAATGACAAAAAGGAGAGTAAGATAGATAGAAGAACAAGAAGAGGAAAAGGAAGAGGAAGAAAACCTTGGAAACTGTGGGTTGTCAAAATGTCAGTACTGTTGATTTAATAATTGAATTAGTTAGGTCAAAAAGGAAGAGATGCTATAGGATGGGCCTCCTGACTCCTGAGTGAGTCCGGGGAGCTGAGAGGAGCTGCACAGTGCAGCTCAGTTTCCTGAGTCTGACTGTGCCACCAATTAGATGGTACATCTTTGATCTCTACTATTAGATGCACAAATTAAAAGGGGTTCTTTTTGTTCCTTGGCATGGAGCCCTGGCCCTCCCTGCTCCACACACACATGTACGATGATGATGTATCATCATCTACACCATACAATTTCACTACTACTACTACTGTGAATAATGATCATATGGATGCATCTGGGAACTGATGGGGTCCCGGGAGTTAATTCCCACTCAACAATGAGAATTCAGATGGGGGCAAGTAAGCCCACCCTTCATCAGATTTTGTCTCCCCTTTCATGCCTATTTCACCTTCAAAGTTTTAACGCTTCTGCTGCCTGCCCATTTAGTGTTATTATTAGTGTATACTAGTAGTATGCATGCACTTTCTATGTAATAATACTATTCGAATTACTCCCTCCGTTCCAAAATAGTAGTCTTTTTAGAGATGAAAAAGTGTTTCACAATAGTTGTCATTTTTAAGTAGTTTTAGGTAGTTATGTTATGTTTTTACTATAATGTCCTTTACTTTACATAAATGCTATTTCTTGACATTTATTACGAAATGGTTTAGTTGAAGGGTAAAAATGGAAATTTATGAGTTAATTAATGCATATCTTGGTTATTGAAATTGAGCTGAAAGAGACAACTAAAATGAAACGGAGGGAGTAGTATACTAACATTTTGGCCGCCTAGGAATCGGAAGTTGGTGATGACTGATGAGTGTCCGAGGTTGGATGTTTCTGTTTGAATTTGTTAATGATGTACGCCATCAGTTTAATTTGATTGATTAGTGCTTTTTTCATGGATATTTATTAACTCTCACTTAATTGGTCTAATCGAATGAAATCCTCATGATAAAACTAGTCAAATGGGCTTTAATTTATTATTTTTTTTTTTTATGACAATGGGCTTTAATTTATTAATTGATCATTTTATTTTAATTACTTATAGAAGTAGCAATATTTAGTTATTGGGGTATAGGTTGAGAATGTGTTTGTAGTAGTAGTAGTACTTGTATAACTATTTTAATGTAAGGTCATGGGTTCTTTACTTTTAATCTTTTCTCATTGCAATAATTTTATCTGAAGCTCTTAGACTCTTATTAATACAATATTTTACACTGATGAGAGACTAATAAATAAGACCAATCAAATGAAGTCCAAATTTTTTTATTTATACATATTTTAATATATTAATTATTAAAAAAGTGCGTAGAAATCTGTGTTTTGAATAAAGAGAACTAATGTAATGGGACAGAGAGAGTATACTATCGATTTATTTAATTACACCGCAAGAAAAAAAAATGGATTCCCGACAGAAAAATGCGGTCTGTAATCATCTTTTATGAAAAAATATGTGCTCAGGAGGGCTCGAACCCAACACCTCACATCAACCAACCTCAACACTAACTATCTTGGCTAGCACCCCAAATGATCAATCATATTCCACCATATGTCATATAGTATAATATATTTTGTCAAATATGTTGAATGATTTTGCTGAAGAGAGAGCTCGAACCCAGGTCTCCCTTGTTATTCCCTCACGCGTGTGCCATCTGTGTACCCCATGTTTCATATCACTATATGGATTGTATTATATGTAACCTATATATATACATATATACATATAAATGTCTAAATTATAAACTAAATTAAATATAAAATAAAAACTAAAATTATAGTAATTAAATAAATTACTAAAATAAATTATAAAATAAAATAATTAATTAATTGGCTCAAATAAATAAATAATTAAATTATAAAAATAATCAAATTTAACCACCGCAATTGCGGTCGGTAAGAGAATTCAAAATACCAGTATGAATCTTGGAAGCCCTTTTGAGCTAAAAAAAATTGGAATAGAATTTGCGACCGCAATTACGGTTGGTAATGCGGTCGGTAAATTATATTTTTTTTAAAAAAATATTAATTTTTTTAAAAAAAAGATTAGAATTTGCGACCGCAATTGCGGTCTGTGTTTTGATCGCCCAAAAGCCCCCTACGAGGTAACGGATATATTTTTTCCGACCACCATTTCGGTACAGGAATACAGTCGGTAATAACGACCCGCCTTTGATCGGTCGGTAATTGCAGTCGGGGAATCTGCAAATTAGTAGTAGTATTATTTTCATTGGTAGATCAAGTAGTAGTTTGGAATTCAGGAATTGTGGGAACAGATTGTCTGACATAATGTGATTACATAATAAACGACAAATTCATAGAATTAAATACTCGATACAAAATTGATTTGATTTAAATGAATTTAAGTGATGTTCTAATGAGTCTGTGTCTGCTATATCAACTTTTCAAATGTGCTCAACTGTTAACATAAAACTTTAGGCAGTTCTGTTGGTAAAACCCATCAATTATATGGTAGCAGTCGTCTTGCCACAAAAATAAATATTTCTTACTCGAATAAAAATAAGATAGATAGCAGTGAGTAGGGTCGTCTCCTCAGGGATTGGATAGAAACATTAAACTTTGATTAGTTACAATAATATTAGGGGGTTTTTGATTAAAACTACTACTACTAAAAATAAAATAAAAATAAGTACATGAATAAAAATAACAAGCAGATGATGAGCAAGGGATGCTGATAAAATCTAATAATGAAAAATACCTAGCTTAGGACTTGAACTTGCCGGATTGGAATTGGATTTATGTTGATCATAGACGAATATTCCATTTTCTTACTAAATAAATTAGTTATAGCCATTCAGCAACCGCCTCATGACCAACTTTTCCTTACTTACTTGATGAACAAGGCACGACCGTTATTCACTTCCCTAATCAGATTAAGAACCTAGGTACAACCATAGATTTACTTATCCAATTGCATTAAGTTCTAGAAAAGCCTAATTCAATAGGACGATTCTACCTACGCGGTGACGCGGACATCTCTATTGATTCCATGATTCCCTAGAGTTTAATCGTCTAGTTGTTATCCAATTAGATTAAAGTGCAATTACACGGACACCAATCTAAGCATAACAATATAACTCCTAAATCAATTAATTATGGGGCCCTTCACAACCAATCAACAAAGGAATTAATGGCTTGCAAACAGAAATCATGAAAATACTTAATAATCTAAGGAAAATAAAACATTCAAAACATAACGAGTCTCACAACGATAATCCAATCCCAACATGGGGTCCAATCCTAAGCTAGATAAAAGAAACTACTCAATAGTCATGAAAGAAATAACAAAACATAAAATAAAAATCATCCAAACACTATGTTAATAGGAAGAATGAACTTCAATGAATCTTCAAGTTCTCCAGCCCTTCGTGTCTTCCCCAGCAACCAAGTTAATCTCTCCAGTAACCAAGTCTGCTCCAAACAGCAACAATCGAATCAATTTATCTCTGTCCAAACCCCCAAATTCGTCCAAAGCAGCAGCGCCAGAAGTGGCAAACAAGAAATCACCAAATACTTCTAAGTTTTCTTCAATGCAAATTTGTTTCCTTCTTTAAAAATCTTTGCTCTCTCTTTAGAAAATGTGTATCTAGCCACAAGGTGCTTTCCAGGATCCGAAATCTCATGATATCAGCTCTCAATTCAGTCCTCATCACCATCCAAGTCGCACGGACACATCATCAACCAAGCTGGAAACACATCAGCAACAACATATTGACAGCAGGACTGACCACCGCCCTTGTGTGTGGGTATACGACCTGAAGCTTCTCCAAAATGTCACTAATTTGATGTCTTTCTCAAGCCAAGCTCATTTTTGCTCCGACAATCCAAAATACTTTAATAAGACACCAAAATGAACAAATACTCATCAATCAACCATATGGAATCATATAAAATATAGGCACAAAGGTGAATATCATTATAGTATCTCATACTTCCTCCGTATCACAGTGTTTATTACAAACTCACTTTTCATGCAGTCCAATATACATTTTAAACTATTAATAACTCAAGTTTGGTACAAGAAAAATTTTTAAAAGTTCGATATTTAAAAACTACACAACGAAACGAATTTAACAAATCCCACTTGGTTATATTTTAACTTGTATAACTATAATAAAATTATAAGTGAAAATATGTGGGCGAATAGTAGCACATTATCAAACGTAAGAAACATACGCATACAAAGTTAGGAAATAACAATTTCAATGTAATATACTACCTCCGTTCTTGTGAAATTGCAACATTTCACTTTTTGTTACTATTCATTGTTTAACTTTGACTCGAATTTTTATCATAGTTATATAAGGGGAAATATAGTCGAGTGAGATCTTGTTGTAATCGTCTTTTCTTGTAGTTTTATAATATCAACTTTTTATAAATTTTACTTATACACAATTTAAGTTATTAATCGTTGAAAATGTGCATTGGACTGCGTGAAATGAGTGAGTGTTGCAATTTCATAGAAACTGAGGAAGTATATTGGTGTGCCTAATAGCATTATCCATATATTCTTATTACACTTTGATTTAATTTTAAGTAATGGATTAGTATAAATAAAGCCTTCCAGTTTTTACCAGCAGATATTCCACTAGTTCCATAACATAGAAGTATTATTTTTTGTTAATTACTCCAATTTTATAGGGCAACAGGTCTTTTGTTTTGTAGTATTGAAGCAAAAACATTTTCGCTGCCTCTTTGCTCACTTTGTCTGTTAAGATTACCTGTTTCTTTTTCCTTGTTGGACAGAATGAAAGCAGCGGAATGAAAATGGAGTTAGGCTATTTTCCAAAAGGAATACAGCAGCAGCAACAGCAAAGGCTGCAATTGTTGGAAAATGACTTGGCAATGCTCACATAAAGCAATATACTACTTCTATACATATCTCAACATTCATTTCTGAATGCCTTTCCAGTTTCCCCTTAATTGCACCTTGAATATGGGATTAGGAAAATGCTGACATAACAAATCATTAAAGTTTATTTTTTTTATTTTTTTTATTACAAACCCCAAGCAAACAACTAGTAGTACATTATTGAGTTCCAACTTGAGCAAAACTTGTTCTTTCACTCAAGAAAAACAAATACACCACCAATCATTGCACTAAAGAGTAAGGGATTACTATAATGTTAAACACACAAATGTGCTATGTATGTATGGAATCTGTGACCCTGTTTCTCATCTGCTTCTTTAACCACTCAATCTTTGTTGTTCTTCTCTTCTTTTCTGAAATTCACAATACATTTGTTGTCTACCAAAAACTCAAAAAAAAAAAATAATCCCACTTTACTACTTGTTCTCATCAGCTTCAAATCAACATTTTGGCAAGTCTTTAGGAGGTGGCAAAAGTGACTGATTTGGGCCCTTTCCATTGTCCACCAAGAAAGCCATTTTTAAGCCCCATGTTGTGTGCACCTCCAAATGGCAATGCATAAACCAAACCCCTGCCAATTCCACACATTTTAATTACCCATTGAAAGGTGTTTGCTTTTTCATTTCTTAGATGATCATAATATGGAACAAAGTGTACCTGGATTATCAGCTCGGAACCTCATCGCTACCCATCCGCCCGAGGGCACTCCCACCGTGTTCCTTTCTGGAGGATCGACGAGATTGAAGTTCTTAGGATCTGTTTTCGGATCGAAGTTCCCCACTCCCCTGCCTACTATGAAGAAATTGAATCCGTGGAGATGAATCGGGTGGTTCTCGGCAACAATGAGCCCGGTGTCCTGCAGGATAACTTGGGCCGTGGCGTTGTACGGTAGCCTATAAAGCCTCGTCCCCGTGCTCGTCCCTGGATTCATCGTGATGTTGCCTGTGTAGTTGAAAACGGCCGGTGGGTTCCCGGGAAAATCGGTGGTGTAAACTCCCCTGATGTTGAAGTAGTGGGCTTGTAAAAGGGCAATGCTGGGCATCACAAAGGTGACATTGTTGATATCCGCCACGACACGGGTGCCATTCGTCGCCCTGCACGTCGGGCAGGCATTGATCCCCAGCCCGATCGTGAAGAACAACGAATGATCGACCGTTTTCGGAACGTTGGCTGGGTATTTAATGGAGTTCAGGCTCCTGAGGGAGTTGGCGAATGAGTCGGCTATTGGAGTGGCGTTCCGTGGCGGCGTCCAGGTGAAGGTTGTCCGGGCGGCGGAAAGCGTGCCGGTGTAATGCACCACGGCCGTGCCCGTTACGTTGTCGACCGCAACCAGGGGCGTGTCCATAAAAGGCGAGGCGGCCAACATGTACTTGCCGGCGCGCTTGTCCGCCGTGAGGATGGCGGTGGTGGTCTGCCCCGGCGCGATTACGATAGTGTCCGTTTTGAACGGCTTGACATAGGTGGCGTCCACCTCCACGATCGTCAGATTGTGGCCGGCGATCTTGAAGAAGAGCTCCTCATTAAGCGCGGCGTTGATGACCCGTAGCATGTACGATTTCCCCGGCGTCACACCCAGCGTGTACCCATCTAAAAATATAGTAGTAATTCTCCACTATTAATAATAACTAGTATTCGATTTTCATAAAAGCTTTAACATTTCATTATTTATATATACTCCCTCCCTTTAAATTTTTTTTAAGTGTTACATTTTGATTTTTCCTATTGGATATTATAGTACTTTTGATTTCGATTTTTATTATAGTTATACAAGGAAAAAAATACAGTCTTATTGTAGTTAAAGTGAAATCTTATTTTTATCATACTTTTGATTTTGATTTCGATTTCGATTTTTAAGAAATCTTATTGGATTCGACTCGTATTGTAGTTTTCAGATACCAAACTTTTAGAATTTTTACTTGTATAGAATATGGGTTATTAATAATTTAAAATGTGCATTGTATGTCGTGTAAATGAGATATGTAACACTCAAAAAACGGAGGAAGTATATACTCCCTCCGTTTATTTTACTTGTTACAGACCCACTTTTCACGCAGTATAATGCACATTTTAAATCATTAATAACTCAATATAAGTAAAAATTTTAAAAGTTCGATATTTAAAAACTATAAGACAAGACGACAACAAGTCTAATTTAGCTATATTTTAACTCGTATAACTATAATAAAAATTTAAGTCAAAGTGATATAATGAACAACACTAATATAATTCCCAAGTCATAGCAAGTATTAAAAAAAAAAGAAAATGGAAGACGCACTCCTTCCGTTTTTTTATATGTTCACCCTTTGCATAGTGAATATTGTTCATTAAGTAAGTTTGATTCGAGTTTAAACATAGTTATATAAGATAAAATATAATCAAGTAAAATATCGTTAGATTCGTCTAATTACATAGTTTTAGATTATTTAATTTTTATAATTTTTTGTTGCATAGAATTTGAGATATTAATCGTTAAAAATATGTATTGAAGTACGTGAAATGTAGAAATGTATAAAATATAAGAAAAATGGAGAAAAATGGAGGGAATATATAATTAACTTGCCTGTTGAAGAACACCCGGGAACGGGACCGGGGTGGCCGTTGATGGTGTGGGCATCGGAGACATTCGGCGCGAGGCCGGACTTCATGGCCTCATTGACGACGGCCTCCGTGTCGGACTTCCACCATTCACCCAAGACTATGACACGCTCGTGGTCGGGCTTGGGGAAAGGATAGGGGACGCCGAGCCTGGGGAGGATGACGAGGGCGCCGTGGACGGTGGCGCGCAGCCACAGGATGTGGGCGTGCCAGAACAGGGTGCCGCGCTGGCCGGTGACGGTGAAATTGTAGACGTAGCTTTGGCCGGGAGGAATGGGGCACTGGGTGATGTAGGCGGGCCCGTCGGCCCAGCCCGTCCTGAGCTGTCTGATGCCGTGCCAGTGGATTGAGACATTGTAGTGGACATGGTTGACGACCTTGATCAGGACATTGTCGTCTTCCCGAGCATAAATTGTGGGGCCTGGAAATTTCCCATTCACCGTCACTATGGATTTTGTCGAGCACAACCTCGTGTAATTTTTCACAACCACCTGAGAAATAATAGTAATATATAATATATGTGTAAAATAGGATCATTTTAATTGCTGAAAGAATTGGGCAATTGGTCAGTAGTAGAATTACATACAGTTGTAAATTAGTTGTAATATTAGGTTATAGGTATTAGGGTTTTGGGACGTTAGGTATTGGTGGAGAAATTAATTGAATTCCAATTATGTAAGTGATTGTGATTGTTGATATATTTAATTAATTCCCAATATAGAAAAATGTATACTCTTTTATATATTTGCATGGTTGTACCTTCCATTTATATATAATATTGACTCAATATTCATTCTTTCATTGGTTTTTTCCTTGAATTTTTTTTATTTAATAATTGAGAGAATGGATTGGTGGGAAAATTTAGGCCAACAAACATAACTAATGTAGTATTAAGTAGTAATAATTAATTATTGTATCCACCCGAAGATGGTTTCAGTATCACAATCTAACATAGCTTTTGCCAGCCAAAAATATCAATATATAAATACTACTATAGCAGTATTTCTTGTTTTTAAATCATAATATCAATATCATACAACACTACATTTTCAAACAAAAAGGATAGAAAAATACATATACATATATATAGCGTAAAAACCTCTTAATCAAACGAAAATTTTGATTGCATTTGAAATGAGAAAATGAGAAATCCCTAATGAATTGAAGAAGGGATCGATGCAAGTAAAATTGGATTAGACAAATCGCAACATAGTAAATATATAGAGAGAGTGGAAGTGAATTACATACATTGAATTTGTAATGACGAACTCTGGATTGGGCCAAGAGAGGGAAGCATTCTATGAGGATGACGATATTCACAAAAGCGCGAACCCAAGAAAACCCCATTATATTTCAGCTTATCTTGTGATGATCAGTTGATGAATCGATCGATGTGTGTGTGTGAATTACTACTTATAAGTTATGGTGAAGGAAGGAAATGAAAGGAAAGGAAAGGAGATAGGCCAGGATGAGAAGCTGTGGGCAAAGCAGTGGACAACGTACATGTATATATATATGATAGTATGAGATTATATATATGATGAGATATGTTAGTTTAATTTGTTGTAATAAGGTAGGGTGTGAATGTCTATATATATATTTGTAATAGAAACAAGGAGAAGGAAGGAGTATTACTATTGACATGTCATGACGTTAGGTGAAACTGTACACCCTTCAACCTTAAGCTTCATCACTCCCCTTTTAATTTAATCTCATTCATTCTTCACTTGATCCCCTTTTTAACTCCTTATTCATCCATTTCCCTTTCAATTTCTTGCCTTTATATTACTCCCTCCGTCCCATTTAATGTAGTGGGACGGAGGGAGTATTATTTAGCTTTTCCACACTCACTTTCACATATATTTATATTTATATGGACTACCTCAAAACTAGCTCCTTTACAACTATCATGTTCACTTCCAATTCTAAATATCAAATTTTACTTGAGTTTTAAGTACAATTATTAACTTCATTATTTTTAGCAAGTGACAAAATGACATGTATGTATTTTAGCTCTACTCATTATATTAATTTTTACAGTACATGCATGTTAAATTCATAAGGGATTTAATTTGTCAAATTATTATTCCCCATAATTGTAATTCTTAGTACCTTACCAAAAAAATAAAATAAAATGGTATAATAAAATACATTTGTGATTTAAAAAAAATACTATATATATACTTCCTCCGTATTTAAATAATTCTAATATTTGCATAGAAAAAACTATTCATAAAGTTACTTTATTTCGTTGTTTTAACGTAGTAATAAAAGATAAAGTATAGTCAAGTGAGATTTTGTTAGATTCGTCTAATCACATACTTTTAGAATATTAAAGTTTTATAATTTTTTCTTTTATAAAATTTGAGATATTACTCTTTAAAAATGTGTATTGGATTGCGTGAAAATAAGAAATGTTAAATTTTTTTAATACAGGGGAGCATTTATTTGTATATATACACATAGATACATTCCAATGCCAGTTTCCAGGGTGTGTTGTGTGCGAATGAATTGCACAGGGCTCTAATCCCAATAATAAATACTACCTCCTTATTCATAGGTTTGCATTGTTTGACACATGCACGCATGTTGATACACATTTTCAATGATTAATAGCTTAAATTGTATACAATAAAAAATTATAGAAAGTTAACATTCTAAAACTACAAGTTTAGGCTACGGTCCTCCGTTTACTAGGGTCTGTTATGCACGCAGAGCTGTAGCTGTGAGCTGTAGGGAGCTGTGGGAGCTGTAGCTGTCAGTTTTATTTAAGTGTTCTGTACAACTAGCTGTAGCTGTCAGAAAATGTATGAAATGACATAAAAGGACAAACATTTATGTAGATTATTGGGTAGTGAGTTGGTTATTGAGATAAAATTGTAATTGCTCAACAATAAGTTAGGAGATTATTTTTTAAAGCTACTACAAGTAGCTTCTAAAAAGAACCTTCCAAAAGCTCCCATAAGCTCCTAAAAGTTAGTGTGCAGAACGGGGCTTTTGTTTTAAAATAAAAGCTAAAGCTACCAAAAGCTCCCAAAAGTTGCGTGCAGAACAGCCCAAGAACTACAAGTTTAGACGAATCTAACAAGATCTCACTTGACTATATTTTTTATCCATAACTATGATAATAATTTGAGACAAACTTAAACTGTGAACAGTATAAAAAAAATACCAACATTGCAAACCTATGAACACGGAGTATGACTATACGAGGCTATTTTGACTATTTCATTTAAAAAAATTGAGCATATAGAGTAACTGAGTATAATCTTTTATATTCTAAATATTTGCTCCCAATTCTAATAAAATTTTCACACTGTCAAGCGTAGACTGGCGGCTTTGCCATTGTGTTCGATTTGTGGTGATGAGATTGATGATTGGCTCCATGCGCTGTTTAGATGTCATTGGGTAAAAGAAGTTTGGAGGTGGGGTAATCTCCATCAGATTGAGGTGGTCTCTTCTGTGCTGGACCAGAGATGCAGGTGTAACACCCCTGTTTTCAAGAAACTAACAACGGTCGGGATGCTACCGCCACATCTCCCCAATTAAGCTCGCCCTTGGCTAACTTAACTGGGAAAATGCTAAGGCTAATTTTTATCTTAACACATGCATAGGGATTTACTCAAAAGAAAATAATATACGGAAGTGTTAAAAAGGAGTAACATGTTTTAAAATATTGATTTATGCAAGGAAAAAAGAAATTAAAATATGCATCATGTCTTTTGAGAAACCATCCCCATGCAATGCTCCATGCTCCACCTTTTAAAACCATTCTGGAACACCCCGGTTTTCAAAACTCCAAAAGGGTCGGGATGTGCAATGGTTGCGATCAGCTGTAGTGCTTTGGGGCAACAAGTTTTTGGCCTTCCTGTGGATGGTGTGGTGTGAAAGGAATTTGAGGATATTTTGAGGGAGGTGCACGCCGATCCCAACGCTGGTATTTCAGGCTGGTAGCATGGTGAGGGCGATCGATAGACATGTTGGTCAGGTTCATAGGGGCATCAGGTTGTTCTAGTACGATGGAGGGAAATCGAAGTTCAGGGCTGTTGTATGCACTTGGATGGTTGTGTTTTAAGGGATCCCATCGTTCAGGGTTTGGAGTGGTCTTAAGCCATTCGAATGGTGCTTGGATTGGTGGTTGTAGTGGTCAACTTGGGTCGCGTAACATATTGGAAGTGGAGCTTACAGCGGTTTGGCAAGGCCTCCTTTTGGCTCGACAATTGGGAGTCTAGGTGGTTGTTTGTTATGTTGATTCTTAGAGGTCACTCGTTTGATTAATGGCGAGGTTCCTATTCGTCATGAGCTTTGGGCATTAATCAAGGATACTAGAGAAGAGTTAGAAAGTATGAATGGATGTAGGGTTCGGCATGTGTTTAGGGAGGGTAACCAAGTAGCGGATGCTTTGCTAACTTGGCCGTTCGGGCGGAGGAATTCTTCACTACATGAGCTTTCCCGCCAGATTCGATTTCGCCTTAGTTGGAGAGAGACAAGGAAGGCACTGAATTTGTTCGATGCTAATGGTTTTCGGTAGTTGGGTGAGGGGTGTACCTCTTGTTGCCCCTTTGTGATTTCGGTTTGCTTGTTGCCTTGCATCTTCTTTTATTTTTCTTCTTATTTGCTCGCCTTTTTAGGCTGTTTCACCAAAAAAAAAAAACCTAAATAATTTTTCCAAAGTAACCCTCTATATATTCTTTCAATTTTCTCTCTTAGCCAGTATTCGAAGACAGCAGTGCACAACCCTTCTCTCTTTTATTGAATACTAGTATTTTTGCCCGTTCGTTACGCACGGGCGATGTTTTTTTTTATAAGTAAAAATAATAATTTGTTAAATTAATTAACAAAATAAAACCGTTACATCAAGAAGTCACTTTTGCAAGTCAATTATGTCAAAAACAAAGGAAAAACCAGAAAATGAGTAAGGTCCTGTTCTCTAGGCCTTAAATAAGCTGTTCTAATATGAATTTATAAGATCTGATCTGATCTGATCAAAATTTGTATGGTCTGGTCTGAATATTTCTGATCTGATCTGTAACACCCCCGCTTTCCACTCTCAGCTTCGCAACGGAAGTTACCAACGGGAATCCGAGGTAGTTACCGCCACGCCTCCCGATTAAGCTCTCATCTGAGCCTCTTTCCAAAATGCTTGATTGTTTCAAAAAAAAAATACACTTATCTCAAGCTTTTGATTTACCTTGCATTTGCTGACTTAATCGAAAAGCGCTAAGGCTAATATTAAATTAAGTCTAAAAATACTTTAAACTGATTTATTATTTATTGATCTGATTCAATTTGGTCTGATCTGATATGTTTGAATTGGTATGGCCTGGTCTGGTATGATCTTATCTATATACTATAATTTTATTATAATTGTCTGATTTGGTCTGGTTTAGGGTTTAGGGTCTGATCTGAATGTTTCTTATCTGATCTCGTCTGATCTGATTTTAATAAAAATAAGTAATAAGTCCTGAATATAATTTCTAGAGAATGTAGCCTAATTACTTAGATTATAGCCTATTATGTCCTAAAATTATCTAATTAAATTGGGCAACTAAAGCCCTCTAAGCTAGATAAGCTGTCAAACCATCATAGCCATTTGCAGAAGAGAGATCAACAACAGTGCATCCTCCATGGGGTTGGATCTGTAACTAAGTTTGGTTTAGCACAAGCAGATAAATAAAGTGCCACCATTGTCTTCCTGAAAGATTATATATGTTGAACATTTTTGCTCACTAAGAGCCTGCTTTTTTTGGCTTTTGAAAAAAATGAGAAGTTAGTAGATTAATGAGAAGGAGAGAGAATGCGAATTCAAAAGTAAAAGCAGCTCAAATAATTGTTTGGATGGATATTATTAAAGTTGTTTTTCAACGGAAACATGTTTGGATGAATTTTACGTAAAAAGGACTTTTGATATTTAAAAATTACTAAAATGGACATAAATATTGTAATGATATTTACATTATATTTTATTTCGTTTTTAATTAGAGATATTTTTGTATTTTTAATCTTAAAATGACTTCTCCTTTTTCTAAAAGAAACCCCTACATACTTTGAAAAAAAAATACTTAGCATGTTAACTTTTGCTTCTTCTTGGGAGGGGGAATTCAAAATCCACTCCCCCCCCCCCCCCCCCCCCCTCACCCTTCCACCAGTTAACGGCGGTTCAACGATTAACTGTAATTTTTATTTTTTTAATTTTTTTTAATTTTCAAATTTTCAAATTCAAATTTTTCCCACATTAACCGCCAGTTCGGTTGAACCGGCCATGTCTAGTTATATACTCCCTCCATTCTTTTTTAACTGTACCATTTGCATAGTAGATACTATTCGTTAAGTAACTTTGATACAATATTTTATGGCGGTTATATAAGATAAAACATATCAAGTGAGATGTTGTTGGATTCATCTAATCGCGTAGTTTTAGAATATCAAATTTTTATAAGTTTTTACTTGTATATAATTTGAGATATTAATGATTGAAAATGTGCATTGGATTACGTGTTGTGTAGAAATGGAGAAGTTATAAAAAAAAAAAAAAACAAAACGGAGAGAGTATTAATAAATAGCCAAATCCGTATGCCTTCCTTATGGGAAGCAAACAGCGGCGGGGAGGGCGGCAGCCTACAATCAGCCTCAGCCCCAACGCCCATACGGATGAAGTCCTCCTTGGAAAGTCCAGAATTCCGCATGAAAAGATCGGGATTCAACTTTTTCTCTTTAGAGAAATAGTCAGTTCCGCTTTGGCCATCTCAGAATAAAACTTTTTGCGGATCTTTCAAGCAATTTCTTCTTTCTCCATTTCAACTTGTAAAACGACTTCAACCATTATCCTAATCGTCGATGGCGGGCCGATTAGGATAATTATATGGTCGTAGTCGCGTAGTTTCATACCGAAGACTCTGTCACCATCTACGTCTAGAGTTTCGTAATTGTGTATAAAACTTATCTCCCTCGAAATGGGGAGATCTAGATAGGTCTTCACTCGGTTCTTGATCTCTGCGATCGTCTTCAATAGTCCACCCTCATAGTTGATGTCCAATTTCATGGCTGATTAGATGACAATGGGAGAAAAAAACAAGATTGAAAAATGTTCGAATGACTCGGTCGTTGATCTTCAATGTCCGAGATGGGGGGGTGGGAATTCCGGTCCCTCACTCCCCCTTTCTGCCGGTTAACCGTAATTTTTAATTTTTAATTTTTTTACTTTTCAGATTTTCAAATTCAAATTTTTCCCACATTTCCAACTATATAAATACCCCATGCACTACTTCAATTACTCACACCTTTCTCTTCTCAATCTCTCAATTCTTACTCTTAATTCTTTCAAAGTTTATAAATTTTCAAAGTTCAATTTTTTTAACATCACACAATTTATAATTTACAATTTTCAAACTCATTGCAAGAATTTATTATTTTTTTAACCTAAAAAAATAGTTTTTAACATTGTAAGGCTTGGCCCATTCGCATCCGTGATTTCGAAGTTCGTACTTTTGATATTTGCCCTAGTGTAGCAACGGATCGTTTCAAAGTTTGTTCGGAGAAAATTTACCATGTTCATTTTGGTACCGATTTGGATATGCATTTGAAGGCTCATGGTCTGCCCCCCGCTATGATGTTTTCAGTGATAGGATCCGCCATTGATCCACGATCAAGGAAACAGAGGCAAATCTCCAGCCCCTCATCTTCAATTGAGTAAGTCTATCTCCGTTCCCCCTACATCGGCTCCCAGCCGAAAGAGGGCTGTCTCGGGCTCATCCGGGTCTGGTATCATCCTTTCCCCTTCCAAGGTTCAAAAGCGGTCGGTCCATTCACCGCTCTCAAAACCATCCAACGTGTCTGACCAGGTACATACTTTTTCTTTGTCTGGTTAATTATTCTATGATTACCTTGTTGATTTCCTTATCTATCCCTTTCAGCCTGCTTCTGACAACCTGGCTGAAGCATCTTTCGAACCTCAACTTTCGCAGATCCGTCAGCCTTCCGTTCCATTCGTAGAATTAGGCTCTCCTATTGGTTCAGCTAAGGCTGACGAAGTGAACCTGCACTCTGCTGACAGATAGGATGCTGAAGCTATCACTCGTCCTCCTTCGACTCCGGTTGTTCCATCAGATATGGCTTTAGTTGGTTCTGCTCCTGACCCATCCACTCTTTCCGCTGATCATCTTGCTCTGGATCCTTTAGGAGCCGAACTACCACAGGATCCCCAGGCCACCCTTCTCAATTGATCTGGGGTTCAAAATCTCGTTCGACCCTCTCTTCATGTTACTTCTGTCCAGGAAGATCACACACAGTAAGTACCGACTGTTCTAGTTCAACAAGAGGGGACTTCATTCGGTACCTTGATTCCTCCTTCACCCTTCCCAAATAGAGAAACTCTGGATAACTTCTTCTCTCCTCCGTCAGCTCGTCTACCTGGCCATTTGGATCACCTAGGGAATTGTCTAAAGCAGCTATATTTTCTGGTTATGCGTCAGTCGGATGTTGCGTTTGTTTACCCAAAGCCTATTCTCATGCTTATCTCTCATGTTGAGCAGCATTTTCCTGAAGATATTTTTTCTCTGAATGTAGAAGCCGCTCTCCAATCCATCTCCGGTCTCGCCCTATCTTTATAACTAGAGCTCCCCTCCGTTCGGGCTTCTCAAGAGAGACTTACAACCGAGCAAGGTGTCGTTTCAACTCAACAGGACGAATTCAACAAATACATGGCTGAATATCAGAAACACATGGAGGGCCTATCTGAGACGGACGAGCTCAAGCACAAGTATTTGAGGATCTTTCTATAATTCAGTCCCAGATTGCTAACCTTCAATACAGGGAGAGGTGTCTTCAATTTACCTTGGCCAAATGTACTAAGAACTCTGAGAATATGAAACGCACCATCAACCAGCTTCAGAAATCGGCCAAAGGTCCTAAACAAAGTTTTCCTCTCTTCAAGAGGATTCGAAATATATTTCTATGAAAATGGGATACGTAGATCATGTCTTAGGTAATTTTCAAGGCAAGTGGGTCGAGACTCAAGTGAGTACTCCAATGGTCGTAAGGTCACTTGATATAAAAAAAAATGATCCATTTAGACCACGAGATGAAGGTGAACAAATTCTTGGACCAGAGGTCTCATATTTAAGTGTCATAGGTGCTTTAATGTATCTCGCAAACTGCACTAGACCAGATATATCATTTGCAGTAAATTTATTAGCGAGATTTAGTTCATCTCCTACAGACGATATTGGAATGTAATTAAACATATATTTCACTATCTCAAAGGAACTATTGATCATGGGTCATTTTACCCAAATGATTCCCGACATGAAATAATCGGATTTGCTGATTCTGCATATTTGTCAGATCCACATAAAGCCAAATCTCAAACTAGCTATGTTTTAACATGTGGTGGTACTGCGATTTCATGGCGATCAATGAAACAGACTTTGACTGCTACTTCCTCAAATCATGCTGAAATTTTAGCAATCTATGAAGCTAGTCGAGAGTGTGTATGGTTGTGATCTTTAATGCATCATATATTGAAAAATTGTGGCATAGCGACTAAGGAAAAAATACCCTGAATAATTTTATACAAAGATAATGCAGCCTGTATAGCACAATTGAAGGAAGTGTATATTAAAGGAGATAGAACGAAACACATTTCACCAAAATGTTTCTACACTCATGATCTACAGAAAAATGGTGAAATAGATGTGCAACAAATCTGTTCAGCTAATAATCTTGCAAATTTATTTACCAAGGCACTACCAACATCAACATTCGAGAAGTTGCTAAAAGGTATCGGGATGCGTCGACTAAAGAATCTCAACTGATGTTTTGATCAAGGGGAGAAGTAAAAATACAAGAATCGTGTACTCTTTTTCCTGACTTGGTTTTTTTTTTCCCACAGGATTTTTTCCAAGTAAAATTTTAACGATGCATATTCTTTGTATTGAAGACATTAAATGGGAGTGTTATAAATACATACCACCTACACACAATTATTTACAATTATTGATGTCTTCCAAAATCAATTATAGTTTCGTCGGTAGTACATACGAGTGTCGGCAATAGGCTTCACATTTTTGCCTATAAATACTTGTGCACATACCCCCCCATTATTGATCAGTAATAACACAACTTCCTTCTCCATTTCTTCTATCCATTTTCTTCTATATACATTTATTGCTTTCATCACCTTATACATATTTATATATTATATATATACACAACAATTAGCATGTTTGCCATGTAGCATTTTAGCTAGTGAGGGAATGCATATACTATATTAGGGCTGGTAAAAATACCGAAAATACACTATACCGCACATATCGTACCGAAAAAATACCGCGAATATTAAAATTTTCAGTATACCGTAATTTCAGTACGGTATCATACCGTATCGTAAGATTTCGGTACGGTAACGGTATGAAATTTTTGATACCGTGGTATACCGTTACTATACCGAACTTCGGTATATACCGTGGTATCGGTATGTACCGAAGGTTCAGTATATCGGTATATACCACGATACTGATATGTTGATATGTACCGATGGTTCGGTATATCGGTATATATCGAACTTACCGAAAAATATACATAATTTTACGTATTAAACCCTATACATCAGTGTGTCAGTATGTACCAAATGTTCGGTATATCGGTATATACCGTTATACTGGTATGTCAGTATGTACCGAATTTCGGTATAGCGGTATATACCGAACTTACCAAAATATCGGTAGAGTAACAGTAATGAAATATTTCATACCGAAATCTTCGATATACCGATCTTCGGCATACCGAAAGTTTCGGTACAGCAATGGTATGAAATTTTTCATACCGTAAATTTCGATACGGTATACGGTACGACAAAATTTTTTTGGTATACCGTACCGATCCACCCCTAACTATATATAGGGGTGGCAAAAATCGGTATACCGAAATATCGATACCGATACCGTACTGTACCGAAATTTTCGGTATGGGTAAAAATTATAGCAATACTGATGCCGAATATTTCAGTATATTGATTTTCGGTATACCGAAAATATCGGTATCCTATAATATATACCGTTATCAAACTGAAAATTATAACGTACCGAATTTTCGGTTTTTGCCGAAAAATACCGAAAATTTTGCATATCGAAATTTATACCGTACCGAATTTTCAGTTTTTAGCGAAAAATACCGAAAATTTTACTACCGAAAGCATTATATACCGTTATAAATCGGCATACCGAACTATACCGAAATGCCGATGATGAGTTGAGCTTTAAGAGTTGGGGTTTAGGGTATTACGGTATACCGAAATACTGAAATACCGAAATACCGACGATAGAATATTGAGAATTTAAAATAATGTTAAAATTAATGTTTCGGTATTTCGGTATACCGATACCGATGATAGAATATTGAGAATTTAAAATAATATTAAAATTAATGTTTCGGTATTTCGGTATACCGAAATGCCAAAAATCCCGTATGCTCCTGTTACCGTACCGTTTTTTTCGCCATACCTAAATTTCGGTATACCTAAATTTTGATATTTTTCGGTAATTTTCGATACGGTAAGCTCTATCTACCGAGTTTTCGGTAATTTTTCCGCCCACTAACTATATACTTCATTCGTTCCTTATTTATTGACACATGCTTCCTCCGTTCTTGAAAATTTGAAACACTTATGCATTTCACGCAGTCCAATACACAATTTTCACTCTTAATATCTCAAATTGTGTAAAAGTAAAAAATATAAAAATTTGATATTTCAAAACTACGAGATTAGACGAAGTCAACAATATCTCATTTGACTATGTTTTATCTTATATAAGTGTGTTAAAAATTTGAATTAAAGTTATTCAATGAATAGTAGCAACTATTCATCCGTTTCAATTATAGGAAAACGGAGGGAGCATGTAGTTTTGTCACTGTTTATTGAGTAAATTTGATTTAACTTTTTAATACAATTTTATAAGATAAAATATAGTCAAGTGAGATCTTATTAGATTTGTCTAATCGCATAGATTTATAATATCAAATTTTTATAATTTTTACTTGTATGCAATTTGAATTATTAAGGATTAAAAATATGTATTGAATTGCATGAAATTTGGATCGTGGCAATTAAAAAGAAACGGAGGAAGTATATAAGTAAAAGAGGATTTGCAATTACAAGAAAATAAGGAACATTTAAACTTTGCAAATGGGAGAAAAGAACTAATTAACTAAACTTGAAGATAAACTAAAGTGCAATCTAATTCAACCAAATTGACAGCCACAATTAACAATAGAAAAAGACAATTCAATTCTAGTATTATATTACCTTTTTGGTGATCTTCATAATTAACATATTTCTGATAAATTGAAAGATTAAGAGCTCGCCAATTACCATCTCCCACAAATTAATAATCACTACTACTCTTTATTTTTTTAGATTAGCACTACTACTCTTTATTGAATACTAGTTTCATTATGTATATGTAAACATGTTGAATTGACACTCATAAGTGGTGAAATTTCACTTAAAATTGTTGAATATAATTTTCAAACATTAACTAATCGGGGTTGGAAATACAAATTTAATATTTTGAAGTGATAATTCAACGTCGTGCACATGCTTAATTTTTACATATTTAGCACAGTAATTATATTGATGATAAGATGATCTACATATTGAGACATAATTAATAAATAATTAGTCAAATTGCAATAATTCTTTATAATTTCACATGCATTACTAAAACCTAATAAACCATTTCAAAAGAAGTTTTAAAAAAATCAATAAATTACATAAAGACCCAAATAAGCTCATTTCTTAGTCAAAAAAATCAATTAAAAAATGTACAAATTTGTTTTTTAAAACATTGACACTCGAGTGTCGGCAAAGATGTGTAGGAGCCCAAATCACACAAATTACCAATAAGATAAAGGGGATAGGGTGGCGGAATTGAAATGAACATAATTAACAATTATTAAAACCCATTAATTAATTGTTTATTAATGAAATGAAAAGAGTAGTAACAAAGGCAAGTAAATTGAAAATGCTTAGACGTTGGAAGAGGGCTGTCACGTACATTAGTATCAAAATATAGTCAACAAATAAAAATCTGCCACATATATATACATACCAATTTGAAATTGTTTCAAAGCTAAGATTAATACACTGCCCTTACATTTTATCTAATTCAATCCCTCAGAGTAACAAATTAAACCAAACCCATTTCAATAAACATAAAAATAAAAATAATTTCAAGTAACAACAAATTGATAGAAAAATCAGTCAAACTAATTTGGAATGAGTCTCTATCATGATGATGAGATGCATCTACTCACCATCTCTTTAATTCTTTATAATTTATCTTATATAGTATATAATTTTATTTTTGTGTAATTTTTTTTTTCTGGTTTAACTTTAATTTGAGATTCCAGAAAGATTAAGATAATTTTAAAAAAAATATATAGAAGTAGATGAAGTTGGAACCTAGGGTTTGGTGTGGAATGCATAGTAGATTGAATATGTGTGTTCTATTTTTCACGATTGGTGTAACCAATTTACTTTTAGTTGAATTTTTTGTCTCTACACTATTTTCTGATGCTACTTCCACCCGAAATTGTAGTACTACAATAAATGAAAATATTTAAATACTTATAAATAAGTTAAATGGACTTCATAAATGGGCTTTAATTTGGGGGAAGTATTAATTTTGGGCCTAGAACTAAACACTATGTTTAATTGGGCCAGAGTTATAAGGCCCATTTTCCTTAAAATGCCCATCATTTCAAAGGGCATTTTCTTTCCGTTTTTGTTACTACTATACTTCTTAATAATTTATAATAATACCACTCTCGGTTTCATATTAATATTATTATCCCTTTGTAATTTGTGTGTCATTGGCTCCCACCACTCATTTTCCAGACCTTTAATGGTTTCTCCAAAAAAAAAAATATTAATATTATTACTTTCCTACCACTGTTATTCATCTCTTTTTCATCCACTTTATTTTACTAATATAAGAATTGTAATTATTTTAAAACATGAAAAAGGAAAGATAGAAAAAGATCAGTTAATGGGTGTAGCACTTTTTAAAGGCAATGATAATATTTGGGGACTCACATTCATCACTCATCAATCTCATTTGTGAAGCAGACCTTAAAATAGAATTGTATGTATTGAGACAATCAAGTGCATAACCTTTTTTGACAAAGAGAAAGAGACCACTTTTTTTTGGTGAATAGACTGAGAGAAAGAGACCACTTTGAATCAACGAATACAGAAAATAAAATATAATTTTTTTTTGAAAAAAAGAAAAAAGAAAGAAAGGGGAGATAATTGCTCCAATTATGATGTTTAACTATTACTATAATGCCATTAAATATGACATGGGGTTTTGCTACTTTCGCTTTTTTTTTTTTTTTTTTACTTTTTTTTTCTTTTTTCTTCTCAATTTTGTCCTCACCTCTCTTCTTCCACCAACAATACTACCCACAAATCACAATGCCTCTAGTATAAATGTGTATATAGGTTTTTTGCGAAAAAAAAAAAAAAAAAAAAAAAAAAAAAAAAACTCTCATTTAACTATGCTACTTACTTCTCTTGGGCTTGGGCATGCATTTATTCATATAGAAGTATTTGTTTAATACTAATATTCTAAGACTTAACTCATTTGGTCAAGTTTCTTAAGTTTGAGGTTCGATTCCTCACTCGGCGCTCTATCCTTTCTCTATTTTTCTTTGTAATTTGTATGGTATGGGCGTCCATAAAAAAATCTAATAAAACCCACTTCACTATATTTTTTTATTATATACCTATAGGCTATAATAATAAAATTGAGTTGAAATTAAACAATAAGTAAAATGATTAGTGCCAAATCAGAATTTATAAATTTTAACTGCAGCCTGCAACTCAAGTTTTTCTGAACAACATTTGGAAATTCCAATTTTTCTAGTACAAAGCATTAAATTTTGATTCAAGGGTCAAAACCAGGCCACCACTACCACTACATTTCTTGCCATATCCGGGACTGAATTTCATTTAATTTCTGCTCTATAATAGCTATACTCATTTAATTTCATTACATCTAATCTAATAATGATAATAATACTCAAAGCCAAGAGAAGAATCAAAAAATGTTACTAATATCTAACAAATATAGTATCCTTTCTGTCAGTATACCAACCCTTTTAACTAACACCATAGCTTAGCTCATTCTCATCAGTCATTTAATTATTACAAGACCACATACCAGAACCAGGGCATTGATGTGGTTCGCTTTCGGAGTCCCCTACCCCTACCGCAGTCGAACCTGGAGCAAAAACATCTTTATGTAAGAAATAAAACATCTGTACGGAGTAGATAGAAAAGTAAACACAAGGGAGTGTTAAATCATTCTCCCATATCAAAGTTCAAGGTAACTTAAGGTTCTTTAAACTTAGAATGTGTTTGCTATAATCATCTGGAAGTAGAATCTGTCCAGTTTGGTATACATTCAAGAACCGAATAATTGCAACATATCCCTTTTTTCCCCGGTGGATGATCCACTTGGGTGTGTTTTAATGATAACGACGTGAAGAAATGAGTGATCCAACAATGAATGGAGGTATAATCATTGCTGATGAACACACAACCATCAAAGTCCTTTCCCAAAAGGCTAATTGAACTAGGTTACCATGGACTCAAGCTATGAACTTTAACACAAACATGGATGAATGAATATATTTGGAGGAGGAAATCGTTAGCAGAATGTGTTCATCGCACAGGATTTTGTCAAAGTTAATGAACTCTAAAAAGTAGTCTAGAATCCATATTCCTCTTCTTGCACTGAAGGTAAATGCCATTATTTGGCAAATCTAGCCCTTTGCAGATATTAGATCACAAAAGCACACAGACATTTAACTCAAACAACGAATGGAATTGTGCAATCATGAAAATGGCACATAAACCTATCATTTGAGAGGGTTAATTCGAAAGTCATCAATATCTAACAGTAATCAAACAGTAACTGAAGAGAATCCCGGTGCACAGGCACTGTATTATTAACCACATTTCCATATTTCTGATTAGATAAAAGCAGCATTTACCATGAACAATAAAGGAACTATCACTGGCGTAACCAATCCCAATCTTTTTTACTATAATAACAGTAAGGAACTAACATTGCAGTACCAGATAAAGATACCGATATTTGTCGTTATACTAATTCAGTAACGCTCATAACGGTAATGTATATTATCCTGATCAAAGCATCAAATGCAATGCAAGTAATAAGATATAGTTGAAAGATATACTATACGAAAAGTGCACAACGATTATTAACTTGGGTTCATAAGGATTTCAAATAAATGACCTCAATCTTAGTACAACTTCAGCACCCTCCTTGCAATTATTTTTGAACTATTGGACTTGATTTTACCAAATCATCTTCTACGGCTGCTCCTCAAAGGCGTCAGGTACAACCTCAAAAGACCATTGTTGACATAATTTGGGAAATACCTAGCACTCATGTTCCTTTCCATCACAAATTCACCTTTTCCTTTCTTCCCATGCCCATTGGTATCAACTCCCTGCTTTCTCCCACCTGGTACTGATTCTCCTCCATGGTGATTCCCATTCCTCCAATGCATGCTGCTGCTGCGATACATATCTTTATTGACTGAGCTCCTGCCATTGCCACGGCGATTACCTTCTCTTGTTGAGTTCTGCCATGATGCAGAATATGATCTAGAAATTCCATCCACTCTAATGTGTTTTTCGTCCTCTTCAAATTTATTCACAACATTAAGCCTCTGTATAAAACTCCATAATCTCAAACTCCATTTCTTAGACTTCTTTGGCTCTTTTTTCTCTACATTACCTATCAAAGTATTGCTGTCATCCATAACTACACTACCTAGCTCAAAAGCCTCTGAACCATCATCCCTTAAAGAATGCGAAGTTGAATCCCTCAAGTCTCTTTCCCTCACTGTATCTGCAACTTTAGGAGAAACCTTAACATTGGAGGATGTTTTCCATTCATCAATCTCAACGACCGTAGCAGCAGCAGCAGCTGCTGCTGCTGCAGTCTTCCTAGTGGAACTAGACCTATCAAGACTCTTTCTCCTCCTCGAAGAAGAATCCGAATAATACTCCCTAGTCTGCGCTGATCCTCCAGGTACACCATCATCTACCTCACTGGCACAATTCACTAACGGTTCCTTAGCTAGAATTTGCATATCAAGGCGTGGAACCGGCACAGCCAGGGCATCCTCCATTACAGAAACCATAGGTGCCATTTTTGGAAAACTCCTCCCCGCCAAATATCCATCCCAAGATGCTCGTGGTTCATCCAATGAATATCTCGCATCTTCGAAGCTGATTCTCGCATCATCAAGGGAAAACCTCGGATCTGTATCCCAGGACCTTGTCTCAAATCCATACTCAGCAACCTCAGATTGTGTCTCCCTAAAATGCCTAGAAATTAGCCTCTCTACAGGCATTTTGGCCCCATTGTTCTCCTTCTTCCTCTTCTGCTTGCGCCTCCATTTGTGCCATTTATTGCTGAACGCAGAAGCCTTAGCCCAAAATCCTCCACCCCTAGTCTTCTTCCCTTGAGCATTGACATCAATATGGTCCTTCATTGGCTTCAAATTGACAACACTGGAAGGTTCTTCTACAACAGTCTCACCAATGTTCATTACGCCTGCCTCAGAATTTCTCAAATTCTCCAAACGACAATCGCTATCAGGCCTAATCTCGTGTCCGTTACTGTCAATGTAATCGTCACATACGATTTCACTCTTGTCCGCATTATCGCTCGCTCTTAAACCCTCGTCCTTGTCTTTTTCCCCGAAAACGATCTTACCAACTACAGAAGGCTCCATCCTTTGGATGTTTTGTTGGTGTTGGCGAGAGGAGGAAGGAACAGAAGGAGGAATGGGGGAAGCCCTATAATCGCTCACGCCACTCGTGTTCTCGTTTTCGAGTCTAACAAGAGTCGAAAGAGTAGTCCTCACCCGTACATCGCAGGACTTTCTCTGAGGCTCAAACGAGGGCCCCAACGCTTCGTTTCTGGAAGCAGAGAAGGACTTGGTACGGCGGAGTTGAGAGAAGAACGAAGCTTGTTTTGTGGCCTTGGGAGGCGGCGGTTGAGGGGGAAGACAGTTGGCCGCCTTGGAGGTGGAAGTGAAGAAGGACTTGATAGCCGCGGTAGCGGAGGCGGATGAAGGCCGGCGCGAGGACGAAGGAGTGTTGGTGGAGGATTGATCCAGCGTTGTTAATCGCTCGCAAAGGCAAGAGGGGCAGAACCCCGTGAACACCTCCTCCAGATGACGGTCGCAGCTGAATGAAACCCTCGCCACCGCCGCTGGCGGCTCTGCAGAAATGGGATTCATAACCGTTACAAACTCAGAAGAATTCTAATAAATGCACAGGAAACCCCCTTCCTCCGATGTCAGTAACCGCCATTGCACTCACACCCACAAAATGCAGACGCAGACGCGCATTTCTGCAGAAACAAAGTGCGAGGATCCTTGGGAAAATCGAAAGCGGAGGAGGATTGTTGAGGAAGAGAGGTGAAAAATGGTGGTTCAGTTCACCGCTCGATGCTGCTTTGCCGCAGAGCAATAGTAGTAGTACTCCCTCCGTCCCGCGAAGATTGAAGCCTTTCTTTTGGGCACGGTAATTTAGGTAGTGGAGTTTAGTAATTAAAGTGGTGTGGGTATTTGTGTTTAAGATTATAATGAATTTTGATATTGTTTATTGTTTAACTTTGACTTAATATTATCGTAGTGATGTAATTTGAGAAAAATATTCAAATGTGGTCTTGTTAGAATCGTCTAATCGTGTAGTTTTAGAATATATATTTTATACAATTTTTATTTGTATCAATTTTGTAATATTAAGAGTTAAAGAAATATAAGGGACTTTGTGTAGGAAAGTAATAATGCATTGGAATTTGTGCAGAATAGTAAAAGTAAGTATTTTTAATGGGATTTAACAATAATTAAGATTCTAATCAAACTTATATTAATTTAATTTTTCTAAAAACGGAAAGGGTTCAAACTTCGTGGGACACCCCAAAAAGGAATAGGGTTCAAACTTCGTGGGACGGAGGGAGTAATATTTACTTTGCTTCTTTATTATTGTTGGTTGGAAATGTTGTTTCCTGTGTCTGTGTGTGTGTGTATCTGCGACTCCAATTTGTATCGTGGGGGTGCGGTGGAGTCGAAATGACAATTATAACCCTCATCGTAGAGGAATTTCAACACGTGTCACCACTGCCTTACATGACTCCGGTCCTCCGCCGGTCCGCCCTTGCCCACATTTATTGCTAATTATAATTCCTGTTATAGAAATAACTATATTTATTTATGTATGTGTACAATAAAATGGTATATGGCTTATTAGCTTGTGTTTATAGTGGAAGTATTGTAATGGAAATTGGGATTAAATGGTGAAAGAAAGTAAGTTTAAAGGTGGGATAATAAAATGGATAAAGTGTAATAATTATGGCTATGAAATGAAACAAGTATTAAGCTTGCATAAAATTTTTCTAACTTAACTTCTCAATACATTACATAGGCTATTTATAAACTTTTTTATCCTCTCACTATTTACTAACCTCATAATCAAGGCATATACATTTCAAGACTTTCACATGTCTAACCTTATGATCAAGGCATGAACATGGATGTTGAACACTAGACATTCACATGTTTTGTTTACATGCATAATACTCCCCCTTGAATGTCGTCAATACGAAGAATATGCCTCGTTAAAACCTTACTTGGAAAAAACCCAGTGGGAAAAAATCCAAGTGAAGGAAAAAGAGTACAGTATTCTTGTATCAGATGCTCCCCCTGATTTGGACATCATTTTAAATCTCGAAGCCGCCGCATTCCAATTTTCTTCACGAGCTTCTCGAATGTTGCAGTCGGCAATGCTTGGTAAATAGATCCGCTAAATTATTTTCTGATCGAATTTGTTGCACATCGACTTCACCATTCTTTTGAAGATCATGAGTGTAGAAGAATTTTGGTGAAATATGCTTCGTTCTATCTCCTTTGATATAACCCCCTTTCAACTGGGCTACACAAGCCGAATTATCTTCAAATAAAATTGTTGGGGGCATTTGTGGTTCAATGATTAAACCACAACTCTTCAATATATGTTGTCATTGACCTCAACCAAACACATTCTCGACTTGCTTCATGGATTGCTAATATTTCGGCATGATTAGAAGAAGTAGCAGTTAGAGTTTGCTTCATTGACCTCCAAGAGATAGCAGTTCCACCACACGTGAAGATATAGCCTGTTTGAGATTTGGCTTTGTGTGGGTCTGATAAATAACCTGCATCGGCATAGCCAATTAACTCATGTCGAGAGTCTTTTGGGTAAAATAACCCAAGATCAATTGTTCCTTGGAGATAGCGAAAAACATGCTTTATGCCTTTCCAATGTCGTTGAGTAGGGCAAGAGCTGAATCTTGCGAGTAGATTGACTGCAAACGCGATATCAGGTCGCGTGCTGTTTGCAAGATACATTAACGCACCAATTGCGCTTAAATATGGGATTTCTGGGCCAAGTTGCTCTTCATTATCTTCTTTTGGCCTAAATGGATCCTTTGCAGGATCAAGTGCCCGAACGACCATTGGATTACTTAGCGGATGAGCATAATCCATTCGAAATTGCTTTAATACCTTTTGGGTATAAGCTGATTGATGAACAAATATGCCCATTTCCAAATGCTCAATTTGTAGGCCAAGGCAAAATTTCGTTTTCCCGAAATCTTTGATTTCAAACTCCTTTTTCAGATATTCGACCGCCTTTTTCAACTCTTCAGGAGTTCCAATTAGATTTAAATCGTCAACATAGACTGCGACGATCACAAATTCTGACCCATTTTTCTTTATAAATACACAAGGGCTGATCGGGTCATTTGTATAGCATTCCTTTATCAAACTTTCACTGAGGCGGTTGTACCACATTCGGCCAGATTGCTTGAGCCCATACAACGATTTTTGCAGTTTGATGGAATAATTTTCTCTGGGTTTTGAGTTGCAAGACTCAGGTAATTTTAACCCTTCAGGTATTTTCATATAAATATCATTTTCCAATGAGCCATATAAATATGCAGTAACAACATCCATCAGCCTCATTTCGAGATTTTCTCGTACTGCTAGACTCATTAGATACTTGAATGTTATTCCATCCATAACTGGGGAATATGTTTCCTCAAAATCAATTCCCGGTCGTTGTGAAAAACCTTGGGCTACAAGCCTTGCCTTATATTTGGCAATTTCATTATTTTCATTTCTTTTTCTCACAAACACCCATCTGTAGCCAACAGGCTTCACATTTTTTGATGTTTGGACAATAGGGCCGAATACTTTTCGTTTATTCAGTGAATCTAGTTCAGACTGAATCGCATCTTTCCATTTTGGCCAATCATTTCTTTTCCGACATTCTTCAACTGATCTTGGTTCAGGATCCTCGTTATTTTCCATTACATCGAGTGCAACGTTGTATGCAAAGGCATTATCAACGTTTGTTTCTTTTCGGTTCCAACATTTCCCAGTATTGATATAATTGAAAGAAGTTTCAATAACTTCATTTTCTTCTGGGTGAATATTTTCAGGTTCAACCTTTTCGGGGGTTGAATCAATTTCTCCTTCGGGAGTATCATCTGTGATTGATTTATCACCCATATGGATAATTTTCTTCTTTCGTGGATTTTTATCCTTGGAACCCAAAGGCCTACCACGCTTCAGGCGTGCAGTAGGTTCATTTGCACTTGGAATTTGTCCTTTTGGGACATTTATATTGGCTGGTGCATTTGCTGCATCATTTATATATGATTTTGTGACTTTAGCAGCATCATTAAAAGCATCGGGTAATTGATTTGCAATTCCCTGCAAATGCACAATTCTTTGAACTTCAAGTTCGCATTGCCTTGTACGAGGATCAAGGAAATCAAATGGACTTTGCCAAGATATTTCCTTTTTCAGTTGATCATTTCCTCCCCCTAATGTCGGGAATTGAGTTTCATCAAAGTGACAGTCTGCAAATCTTGCAGTAAATAAATCACCCGTTTTTGGCTCAAGATATTTAATAATCGAGGGTGATTCATACCCGACATATATGCCCAACCTTCTTTGAGGTCCCATTTTTGTGCGTTGTGGTGGCGCAATCGGTACATAAACCGCACACCCAAAAATTCGCAAGTGGGATATATTGGGCTCCTTTCCAAACACAATTTGTGTAGGGGAGTAGCTATGATAGCTTGTCGGCCTTATTTTCACAAGTGCGGCTGCATGCAATATAGCATGTCCCCAAGCAGAAACAGGGAGTCTTGATTTCATTAACAAGGGTCTTGCAATTAATTGCAATCGCTTAATAAATGATTCTGCCAGACCATTTTGCGTGTGCACATGAGGCACAGGATGTTCAACAGTAATTCCAATCGACATGCAGAAATCATCAAATGCATGTGATGTATATTCTCCAGCATTATCAAGGCGTATTTTCTTTATCGGATGATCTGGAAACTGTGCTCGCAATTTTATAATTTGTGCAAGTAATCTTGCGAATGCCAAATTGCGAGTTGATAATAAACAAACGTGTGACCAGCGTGATGACGCATCAATTAATACCATAAGGTACTTGAAAGGTCCACACGGTGGATCAATAGGTCCACATATATCGCCTTGAATTCTTTCTAGGAATGTAGGGGATTCAATTCCCACTTTTACTGGAGATGGTCTGGTTATCAATTTCCCTTGTGAACAGGCTGCACAATTGAACTCATTTGGGTTCAATATCATTTGCCTTTTCAATGTATGGCCATTTGAATTTTCAATAATTCGCCTCAGCATTATACTGCCAGGATGCCCAAGTCTATCGTGCCAGGTAATAAATTCACTAGTAGCTTTCAAGCCTACTAGGTTATGTATTTCTGCGGCACATATTTTTGTATAGTATAAGCCAGAGGAGTAACATGGCAATTTTTCATTCACAAAATTTTTTGCCATTTTCAATTCGAGTTATCAAAAGATACTCGTGATCTGCCTCTTTTGAAGTTTCAATGTGATATCCATTTTTTCGAATATCATTGAAGCTCAGTAAATTTCTTCGAGCTTTGCATGAGAACAAGGCATTTTCAATTGCCATTTTTGTCCCTTCAGGGAGAAATATAACAGCTCTACCGGAGCCTTCAATGCATTTTGCATTACCGCTTATAGTTTTCACTGCGGTCTTTTCCAATTTTAAATTGGAGAAATAGCTTTTGCTTTTGAAAATGCTATGCGTTGTTGCACTGTCAATGAGGCAGATATCATCTCCGACTTTTGAATTTCCAGCATCCATTTCTTTACAAGAATATAAGAATGTTAATAAACATCAGCAATATAAATATTATTAATGCAAAAGCATATTTATATTATACATGGATAATAAAAGGGAAGTATAAGATATCATTATTTATATTAAACAGGAATTATAAAAGACAAGTAAAAAAAAAATATATATATATATAGCTATATAATATATTATTTAGTAACAGTATCTGGCTCAACAAAATCATCAGCTTCCAGGTGCGTGATATTATCATTTAATATATCATCATAAGTATCATCGTGGGCATTATGGTGTGCTTCAACACCTGGTCTTTCTTTTCGTTTCGAGGCCTGATACAGTTCAGCTAAGTGTTTAGCTGTGTGGCATGTTTGAGCCATATGGCCTTTAATTCCACAACGATCACAAATTTCATCATTTTGTTTATGCTTTCTTGCATAATTTCTTTGTTGTGGTTTGTAAGGCCTTCTGGTATCATATCTGCGATTTTGCTCAAATCGAGGCTTATTTCGATAATTATTTTGACGAGATGATTCACCTCTGCCTCGATTGTGATACCGATTTTGGCCACGATCATCATTTTGATTTTTAAAGTGCCCACGATCACGCACATATTTCGATGATTGAGCCGCGTTCACCTCAGGGAACGGTTTTGCACCTGCGGGCCTAGATTCATGATTTCTCAACAACAATAGGCTGTTTTGTTCAGCCAATAATAAGCAGGTGATAAGATCAGAATATCTCTGAAAACCTTTTTGACGGTATGTCTCACTCAATACTGTGTTTTTAGCATGAAACGTAGAATACGTTTTTTCAAGCATTTCTGCTTCAGATATCTTTTGCCCACATAATTGCAATTGGGCCGTAATTTTGAACACAGCGGAATTATATTCCCGGACTGTTTTAAAATCCTGAAGTCTCAGGTTTGTCCAGTCATCAAGAGCTTTTGGAAGCACCGTCTTTTTAAGATTATCATATCTTTCTTTCAGCTTTTCCCACAATGCCAGTGGGGATTCCACAGTCACGTACTCCATTTTAAGTGCCTCTTCGATATGATGGCACAAGAAAATCATGGCTTTTGCCTGATTTTGATGGCTGGGATTTTTGCCTTCAGCAATAGTATCTTCCAGACCCATTGAAGTAAGATGCATTTTTACATCTCGGGCCCAGGACATATAATTGCTTCCTTCAACGGTTAATGGAGCAAATTCCTGCTTTGCAAGGTTAGCCATAATCTTATTGAAAGTTTAGAAATAAGAGATTATACCTCAAATGATAATTTGGACAGAGTCTCCTCGTGCTGATAACGTGTTATAGAAATAACTATATTTATTTATGTATGTGTACAATAAAATGGTATATGGCTTATTAGCTTGTGTTTATAGTGGAAGTATTGTAATGGAAATTGGGATTAAATGGTGAAAGAAAGTAAGTTTAAAGGTGGGATAATAAAATGGATAAAGTGTAATAATTATGGCTATGAAATGAAACAAGTATTAAGCTTGCATAAAATTTTTCTAACTTAACTTCTCAATACATTACATAGGCTATTTATAAACTTTTTTATCCTCTCACTATTTACTAACCTCATAATCAAGGCATATACATTTCAAGACTTTCACATGTCTAACCTTATGATCAAGGCATGAACATGGATGTTGAACACTAGACATTCACATGTTTTGTTTACATGCATAATAATTCCATTATTTTTCCGGATATTACTTTTTTTTTTTCTTTTTTTTTTCCTTTTTTTTTTGGTACTATAACGTGGAAATTAGTATAAGCAAGTGTGGTAATTTGATGCTTTTGGCCATTCTTGATTAAAGATTTGGCCGGAGAAAAAGTATGTATTCTTCTACCTTATTACATAAATTTTCTTTTCTTCATAAGCACTAGGCTCACTCTCTATTAAATACTAGTACATTTTTCAAACTTTTTAAAGTCTAGATATTACTAAAAATGGGGAAGATTTGGTCGAAAAAAAGAACACTAGAAAAGGGTAAGATGGATTTTAATTTGAATATTTCCAATTTGCTTCTCAAGCGTGTTTTTATAAATCAAAGAGGCGCTCGTGTTATGCTTAAACAGGAATAGAAAAACAAGAAGGCATATCCGAAAACGATGATTAAATCAAAATACACAGGAATTTTAGAAGCACATATAAGAACCCCTAATATTAGCTATCATAAAAAGCCTTGGGACATCATGACAAAGACCCATGTGGTGAAGGATTTGAAGGTTTTTGCTCCTTTTCCAAGAAAAATGATATTAGCGATGTTTGGGAGTCAGCAGATTCGACAGCAGATAGTAGATTGGGAGAGGATATGCCGATTCAATATGCTATATGCTGCTAAATCCGCTAACAACCTAACACACACATTATCATCGACCATCGTCCACCTCTACTAACACCAAACGAATAGTTTGTTTGTGGAGTAACAATAAGCGTTAAGAATGTTGGGACTTTGAAAGTTGTTGAAGAAGCCGATTAAAGAGAGGTCATATAACAACTCTGCCTCTAAATTACTACTACTAACTAGTGCTCCGTGAAGCGTCTTTGATCCATCTACTTGAGCATTGTTCCAAAGCCCGTCGCCCATCTACAGTTTCCACACGAGCTTCCATCCACGGCGAAACTAATAATGCCATAGGAATGGCCTAGGCCCCTCCTTAAAATTGGCCACAAATTACAGTATATAGTATAAATACCATACACATACACTTATATTAATTGGTCATCCCTTGTGAATTATTTCTTCTTTTAAATTTTATTTGTTCTTTTAAATTCTAACAAGCCCAAAATTATATGTAGTCCAATAGTTCTTTGGCCTATTTATATTGAATTAAAACTAGTTTGCTCTATATTATGTTTTGTATCATCTTTCCCTCCACTAATTGTTTTGCCTTTCATCACCAATTCATCATCATTACAAATTAAATTTCAAAGTCTAATTATTTTCTAAACTATGAGTTTGAAGTTCTAATAATGCAATAAACAAAGAAAAGTAGAAAATAGGAGTAACTTCTAACTGCTAACTGCTATCCATCTCCATCTCGATAAGTTTTTTTCTTTACTTTTTCGCAAATAAAATGGGTTTTTCGCTGTGAAAATTGAAAATGAAGCTATTTTGCAAAGGTTTCAAAATATGGTGTCTCAAATATTACAATTACCACCTGTTGATTGTGGGCATTCTTCTCCCTCAATTTGAAGTTAGATTTGCATTTTATTTTGTATAACGATATTTTAAAATAGTTTGCATTTGGTTTTGGGTTAGTTTTTTTGTGAAATTTTTTTCATGAAATTGGCCCCTCCTTATTGAAATTCTTGGTTTCGCCACTGCTTCCATCAACAAACATCAAGTAGTACCAATTCTCAATTGTTCAACGGATTCCACCCAACAAGCCGAATGTCACATTTCTTCAACTCTTTGATGGGGTTCCTATCGTAGTATACTATGGAACCTAATCAATTTCCTTAATGAGACATTAACTCCACTTTTTTTGTAATCTCCAATTGAGTTGACTTTTCTTTTTTTCTTTCTTTCTTTTTTTTTTTTTTTTTTGGTAATGCTCAATATTAACGGATTGGATAAAAATAACCCATTTTAAGAGTTGGATTTTCTTATCCCCACCAAGTGAAGCGAATAAATGGAATTGAATGTTAAGAATCTCGGAAATATAAGGAAGTATTTCCAAGTGGAACTAGATAAATTGAACTAATATCTTCTAATCATTCCAAAGAAAGTGAATCGATAATGTGGCTAGACCTTATATTATAGGCCCTGTTTGGCAAAACAGCTAAATAGAATTAGCTTATTCTAGGCAATTTGAACTGAATTAGCTTATTTAAAAAGACAAAATAACTTAAAACAGTGTTCAATCAGCTCTTTTTGAAACCGCTGCAAATAGCAGCATTTTGGATTTTAGCTTATTCTAGGCAAAAAGTTAGTCTCGAAATTATCAAACAGCTAATTTTAACTAATTATTACTCACATAATTAGTTAACAGCTAACAGCTAATTCCCAAACAGGGCCATAATCTAAATGATTAAGGAGGCCCGTAGAAGATATTGTATTTTGATACTATAGAAATTTAATTTTTGCATTTGGGTCAAGTAAGCATTTTTTTTAGTTACATTATCCGTTTTGTGAATCTGTTTTTTCTCCTCGGATCATATATTCAATAATTGTGGTTAGTGCGCAATTCTGGTCGAAATCTTTGGTAAAGGTGAAAGTTATGATTTTTCTTGCCATTCGTTGGTTTGTTTGCCATCCATGCAATGAAGCATTCTTGAATGGTCATAATGTCTCGTTGGTTCAACACAGAATTGGGGTGAGGCATATGGTATTAATTGCGACAAATGTCTTATCCAATCCGATGATAGAAACCATGTTCTTCTCCCAAATCCACCCATTGGAATGTGTTATACAAAAAGGTTTTATCCTTAATGTTGATGGATCATCATTGAGTGGCCCTAGTCATGCGGGCTTTGGTGTTGTTATTTAACGTTAGAATGTTGGTAATCAAATTTATTTTATGACAGGTGGTTTTTGGATTGAATTATTGATGTTTTGAGTATTTTTTTTTAGCTGAACAGCCTTGCAAGGCTAGGAAAAGAGAAACGAAAAAAGCAAACCAAGAAATAAACGAAGCCTAGCCGAAACAGACCACCCTAGGGGGCAGATACGCTAGCGACGTGGAAACCAAGTGCCAATCGCGTCTGCCGCCAAGAGTATTTTGACATCATCTGGAGGAAAAGTCCAAGTTGTGTAGAACGCCTCTCCATCCGCACCTTTCTTAGCCAATGAATCTGCAACCGAGTTCCCTTCACGAAGAAAGTGTTCAAACCGACACAATCTAAAATCATTATGGATATCTCTGGTACGGTTAATATGACTTGCCAACAAATGAGAATGAGGAGGAGAAGATTGGAGCAAACGCAGGGCGTCCATAGAATCACAAACACAGTACACTTCCATAATCCCCAGACTCTTGGCAAGATTGAGGCCATGGAAAATCCCCATAAGTTATGCATGCAAAATAGAAGTATCCCCTAAGAAACCAGAAACTTCAACTAGCCATTTCCCGAATGATCGCGCACCACAGCTCCAAACCCCGCCCTATGCCGAGCAGCCAGCAAGGACCCGTCGGAGTGAATAAAGTGGTCGAGCCACCCAGCCATATTCCAGCAGATAAACCGTTGGGAAGGGGAGCCACGCTTTTTCATGCTGCCAACAAAATCCAAATCAATCATGAAATGTTGAACTCGTCGGAGAAGACTATGACATGGAGATGACTTCCCAGTAAATACCCGACCATTGCGCTCACACCAAATTATCCACAGACCCGCTGCAAAGGCATTGCCATAATACATCATCATTTTGCCAAGCCAGTGCTTGATGTCATTACGGTCCAATGAGTAAAGATCTGGAGGAATATCAATTCCCAAAGCACGCCATAGAGCCGATGCCAGTAACAGAGGAAGAAACAATGACACCAGTCTTCATCTTCCACACCACAAATCCCACATAGCGGGGAGGTTGCTAAGCGACGCTGGAACCTAAGGAGATTACACGGGAGAGCCGAATGTGCAATCAACCAAAGAATGAAACACAACTTTTCAGGCAGTGACTTATTCCAAATCCAACTCCATCCGAATTCAGAAGCAACATCCTCAAGCAAAAGTTTATACCCGATCTGGCACTATAGACACCAGAGCTGTCCAACTTCCAACACCAACCATCCCTGCTTGATGGGTGCAACACAGGCGGTGGATTCTTCAAAATAGCAAGCCTGATACTCTCTGGCAAGATGGTATATAAACTAGAAAGCTTCCATTCATGACCCTCAATGATGTCCTTAATAGCAAGGTCACGGTCACAAATATTCACAAAAGGAATTTGAGGCGCAATAGGACAGCCATCCAGCCATGGAGAATACCATAAAGAACTCTCCCCATTCCCAACTTGGAATTTAAACCCTTCCCTTAAATGCAGCAACTCCCGCCTTATACTTCTCCACGAAAAAAGAGCCTGAAGTCCGGAGATTAGAAACCGCCGGCCATGAAGGGCATTATTTTTTCCTCAACTCCCTGGTCCACAGCTTAGACCCATCCAAGAATATATCATATGCAAGCTTACCCAAAAGAGAAATATTAGCTTGGCGCGTTGTACGAAGGGCGAGACCACCTAACACCTTAGGCATAGCAATACGGGACCATTTCACCAAGTTGAGTCCTTTCCCATGTCTATCCTTCAAAACAAGATTACGGATACGACAATCAATCCGAGTACAAACTGACATCGGAAACCAACCAATTTGTATTGCGTAGGAAGGAATAGAGGCAAGCACATGGCGTGCCAAAGTTAATCTTCCGGCCTTGTTAAGAAGCCTCATGGGCCAATTAGAAATCCGTTCATCCATGCGTTCAAGAAGAAAATCATAACTGCTTGCCGAAACCCTGCCATGGTGAATAGGAAAGTCCAAATACCGTCCAATATTCGTCGTGAAAGGCACAACAATCTCCCTTTGGAGGAATTCTTTATAAGCAGCCGACACCAGAGGAATTCTTTAGATTTCGATATGTTTTTAGTGTTGATATATTTTATTATTTTAAATGTATATTTATAATTTTGATATTTTATAGTGAGGGTAGAGTTTTAATATTATATACATACAATTTTGACAGTAACAATCATAGTTATCAAAATCGCGATCCTGATCGTAGGATCGCACGATCCTACGATCCCACCCATAAAAAACGATCCGGATCGCCATAGGATCGTAAATATGGTAGGATCGCAGTAGGATCGGTAGGATCGGAGTAGGATCGTAGGATCGCTGAGCGATCCGATCCTACCCCTTTGGTTTTTTTTTTTTTTTTTCGGAGCAAAATTACTTATTATCTCTAGCTCTTTGTGATTTTGGTCATGATGTTATTTTTGTCAATTTTGTTTAATGTATCTTTGCATATATTGAACTCAAAATTGTTGGGTTCTATGTCAGTGTTTAACTTCTATTGGATCATTAATAAGCATACAATTAACTATCAAATTCTTGTTAAAAATTGATCTAAAATATATATTTTCAATTATACATGTCACCAGTTTAATGAGATAATTAACAAATATTAATTTTTAAAAATATAAATAATAATTTCATAGGATCTTAGGATCCCGATTCGATCCTACGATCCCGATCTTGCAAAGACAAAAACGATCCTACTTAGGATCCCGATCTTGATAACCTTGGTAACAATGATATATCTATGTGATGGGTGGTTTTGGCACTATAAAATTTTTTCCTTTTAGCTACCGAAGTTCTACAACCGAATTTACTACCAAATACTTCCTCTGCTTTTTAAATTTTCTACGAACCTATCTAGTGCACAGTCCAACACACATTTTAAACCATTACTAACTCAAATTCGGTACAAGTAAAAAAAATTTAAAAGTTCGATATTTAAAAATTACACGACGAGACGAATCAAACAAGATCATACTTGCTTATATTTTAACTTGTATAACTATGATAAAACTTTAAGTCAAAGTGTGTGTGTGTGTGAATAGTGTCACAACCCCAAATAGGGCAAACAAAACAAAACGGATGAAGTATATAAATTACCGAAATGCAGTACCTAAACAATATTTTCGCTAGCTAAACAAAAATATTGTTGTTGTGTGTGGGTACATTTACAGTGTTGCCACTTTTGTGACAGTACATGATGCCAAATCATCTTGGCCGTCCAATTTTATTTAACGGCGACAAATAATCTAGGATATAAGGGTTATAGTGAAAATTAACAAATATTTAATAATGTTTCTTACAGATATATATTACTTTTTTTTGGTAAACATTGACACCTATGTGTCGGTAAAGGTGTGTAGGAGTTCAAGCCACGTAAATTACAAAGGGGATAAAGGGAAGGGATAGGGGCTAGGTGGGAATCGAATCGGACCCCAACATATGATTGGAAGGTATGAGAGATGGTCACTGGAGTCAAATCTCATTCCCAAAGAAACATATTATTGTAAAATATATTTTTAAAAAGATATGGTAATATTAAATTTCTTTTCATTAAAGTGTATTAAAAAATATAAATTGATATTGTATTCTAGAATACCATAAGTAGTGATTAAGAGGTAGCAACTAAGAACATTTGAGGTGATGACTATGAATACTAGATGTAACGACTAATAAAACTACATGTAATAAATATGAATACTAGATGTAGCAACTACACCACAGATAGCGACTATGAATACCAAGGTAGCGACTAAGAATACCACAAGTAACGACTATGTATACCAGAAGTAGCAATTAAGAACACATATCAATTAAGGCAAAGTTAGCAACTAAAAAGAACAAAAGGTAACGACTATAAATACCAAATGTAACAACTAAGAATGTTAGATGTAGCGACTAAAAACCCTTAATGGTAGGTATCGACTAATAATACAAGAGGTAGTAAATAAAAACATCACGGTAGCAAATAAAAGTACTAGATAATGTGGCGACTAATAATACTACATGTAGCAACAAATAACAACACATATAGCAAATCAAGAACATCAGATGTAGTAGGGATTGAGACTTAGCCCTAGTGGTTAAGCCTCTGGCTCTCAACCTTTAGGTTAGGTTGAGGGTTCGATTCCCACCCGGCCCCTATCCCTCCCCTTTTCCCCTTTGTAATTGTGTGGCATGGGCCCCCACCACTTCTCTAGCCTGTATAGACTGTTCCGCAAAAAAAAAAAAAAAGAAAAGAAAAGAATATAAGATGTAGTGACTAACAATACCAATGGTAGCTACTAACAACAATAGAAGTAGCGACTAAAATATCATAGACAACGACTTGAATTTTTAATCCCTATGAATGAGGAATACGTATAACTACTAAGAATTTATTGAAATTACTAAAAGACTATTTATATAAATCCATATCACAATGTCGCCTAGGTGTCCTAGCGTTGAATGAGTATTTCCAGACAATGACGCCTCACCATCTCCAGGCATCCAGGCATCGCCAAGGCGACTCCATGAAGCACAAAATCCCTAAACCTTAATTTGTGTGAAATACCCGACCCGCCCACATGCACTGATACCCGACCAGCCCAGAATATTAAACCATAACCTCTCTTGTCGCAACTCGGCACAAATATGCAAGTAGGGATCATTTTTTCCCTCTCTCCAGCCGCTGGTCTCTGAGCTTCTCCCCCACTGTTGGGGCTGCTCCTCCTCCCCCCGCCACCATCACCGCCCTGATTTTCTAGTGAGTTTTGGCATTTTGCTAATTTATGGTGAAGGCAGCAACAAACACAGACTTGGGAGTTTTCTCTACTTTCTAGTATATAAATATTCATTGGACTTGGAGTTTGTTTTATATTGCTTTTATTTTTTATTGTTACAGTGGGAACTGGGAAATTGTGTTTTTCTACCATCTGCCTTTCCAGTGTACAATGAGTAAACATTATTTAAATGAGTAAAGAACCCTGCTTTATGTTTTTTCTTTCCCTGCATTATTTTTATATTACTTTCTCTTTTTTAAAAAAAAAACATATAGGAACTATAAAAGTGGCTGAAAATGAAAATAGAGAAAGATACGATCCATCCAAGAGGTAAAGAGGAAAGTAAACTCAAAAGATCCAGGATGGAAGTGTGTTTTTGGCTAGATTGGACCAACAAATACTTGATTGAGTGCTCACTATGCCACCGAAAAATGCATTATGGGGTGAAAAGACTCAAACAACATTTAGTTGGCAACTATGAAAATGTTGTTAAATGCCCTAAGTGCAATGTGGAAATCCGAAAGAAGATACATGCATTTATGACTAAAAAAATGGTAGATAAAATAGTACGCAATGGCAAAGGATATGTAGAATTTGACTATTTTGAGGATAATCAAGAAATTGAGGAGCATGCTGAGCAACAACATATCGGGGCTGGTATGCAATCACCTTAGCCTCCGGTCCCAAATTCTGGGGCAAGTAGCAAAAGAAAGCAAACTCGATCTAAATCAATTTTAAAGTTTGTAGAATAATCAAATCACTAAAAACAAAGTAAATCAATTGCTTCCATATTTTCGAAAGACTCCTGAAGAGGTTGTCGTATAAAGACATAAAGGATGATACGTTCAAGAAACGATGGAAGCCTCTACTAAAAGCAAATAAGTGAAGATAGTGTATATGTATTGTACTCTTGCGACAAATAAACCCTTTCCTTAAATTGTTTTGCTAATGTATCCATATTTTTCTACAGGCACATTGCCAAATTTTTCTATGAGTGTGGCATGCATTCAATGATGTAACTCAGAGGAGTTACAAGATCATGATCAAGGTTATTAGCAGTTTGGACAGGGGCTAAAACCTCCTAGTTTTCATGATTGAGAGTGCCACTTTCATGGTTAGATTCACACCAGAAAAGAAATAGATTGGAGCACAAAAAAACTAATGATTTGGTATATGTGCAATATAGCCGAAAGATTTCTCATCGGTTTGAACAGAGGCAGGAGGAAGGAACATACTCAATCACTTGGTTTTGGAAGAATTTCAATGGGATAATGGATGGGTTGACTCCCATATTTTAGTTAATGAGGACAAGGATCACACATGGTAAGATGTAGATGAAACCATGGGTGTTCCAACCAATCTCAATTGTCATAATGGAGGTGTGGGTGAATCGTCTGCTCCCCTATCTTGTATACGCATCGGCAAGAGATAGTGGATGATGATGATAATGATATGGATGATGATGCATTTGATATTTTTGACTATTTGATTGATGACAATATTTTTGCATGTTGAAGTTTGATGATGCATTTCATTTTTGACTATGTGAATATTGATGATATATTTATTTGCATGTTGATGTTTGATGATGACTTGGTGGTGTTATTTATGGTTATTTTATGTTTTTAGTAATTTAAAGGTAGAATTTCATTTGTTATTATATACATTAAATTAGATTAGATTAGATATTATTAATAAGTAGGGCGCCATGTCGCCAAATTGTCATAATGGCGGGCGCCATGCGGCTAAGCGAGATGGTGATACATGGGCATCGAGACAAAAAGTTTGTTGTGATAACCTTTTTAAGGGTAGAATTTAAATACATGGAATTATTTTGAGAAAAATAATTATAATTTAATTTACCAAGATGTTTTTATTTCACCCTTTTTAAAAATTATCTATACAACTTTATAAATTAGAAGTAATATGAGAAATTAATGTATAATTTAATTTCAAATGAAAATTTATATACCAAATGCAGTTGGCCTGAGTGATATGAGGCTCTAACAGTTTTGTTAAGGAAATATCTAGTGTGTTGTGAAGATGCTCGTTGTCACGCTGATGTTGAGACAACCCTCCAACAACGAGTACTCTGTGCAACTGGAAAGTACAGAAGGACAGTGACGTGGCCACTTCCCTTAGCAGACTTTTAGGGGTTTTTGATGGGTCTTGCACATCTATAAATACCTGTTTTCATCCTCCATTCTTCTCAAGACTTATTCCAACCGTAAAGGATAGAAAACAAAGCATATTGGAGAGGCCTTCACTGCCATTAAAAGCTAAGGAAGCTGGAGATTTAATTCCCCCGGTTTGTTGTTGACAGAAGGCAGAAACAACCATTTCTCAGCTGGTATATTTCTTGTTGTCTGCCAGCTGCATTCATATGGGATTTTAGTTTGTGTTTAAGCATTTCTTGACATATATCTTGTAAACACAAACCGTACTTAGATTGGGTGTTTTATCACCACTGTGCTTAATTAGTTTTAATTAGCTAGGTACCACAAACATCATTCTAACATCTGTTAGTGAATTGCTTGCATTTGAGTAGATAGTTGTGAGGCTCCCATATGTTTCTCTAGTCTATTTGGGTAGATAGGGAAGTTCACCGGAATGAAGGATGTGTAGAGTGAGTTGATGTGTATTTAACGTGTTTGGAGGTGATCTAGTGAAAATCTGGCTTGGAGCCCCCAGACGTAGATCTATGGATCGAAATGGGTGACCAAATTATGGTGTTCTTATTTTATTCTGCACTCTGTTTTGTGTATGCCTTGGTTGTTATTTTCAGGTTGTTTAGACTATGCTCAAACAACACTCACAGGGTTTAATATACTAGTTTGGGCCTGTCAATTGTTATCAGAGCAGGGCTCTAAAATTTATCTAAGTTCGGTCCAATATGAATCGAGAGAGTGCTGATAATGGCCAGAAATTTCCATTATTTTCAATCCATTTCCGTGTCTGAAACGGGCATTTGATCGCATTCCGGTCTTATTTTACATAAGAAAGCAGTTGAATTGGACTGATTTATGCATAATTGTAAAAATATTAAGCTGGTATGAAAAATGCATAAATATGTAATTTTACTATACAATTATGTTATAAAAATCCGAAAACATGAGAAAAAGAAAAGAAAAGAAAAAGGAATGGAAAAGATGGGCAAAAGAATAAATCAGCCCACAAAAATACAAAAAGATGGGAAAAGAAGAAAAAAGCCCACAAAATTGCAAATTAGGCCCATCTAGCCCAACCGGTCTCGACAATGGAGCACCCTGTCGCTAGACTCCCGTGGCGCGAAGCATGGTCTCGCGACACGGGAGGGGTTTAGCGACACAACAGCCCAAATGAAGGGAAGGCCAGTCCAGAAGCATCCTGTCGCTAGACCCGTGGCGCGAAGCATGGTCTAGCAACACAGGGTGGTCTCTCGCCACAAATACAGATAAAGAAGAAACCATGTCCTTAGACTCCTGTCGCCAGACCCCCGTGGCGCGAAACATGGTATCGCGACAGGGGTATGGCTGGCGACACAGAAGCAAATATTGAAGAGAACCAAGACCCAGTCGTGAAGCCTTGCGACATGCAGCCTCGTCTCGCGCCACATCGCGTGATATAGCGACACAGGCTGTGATGTGTGTGATGTCTTGCGACATATTGGGCCTCAGATTAAAGCCCATGGGCTAGGGTTTCATCTCTATAAATATGAGGTGATCCCCTTGTGCTCATGAGTTAGAAATTATTCTCTTGAAGACAGATTGAAGAATTCTCTGTAGGTAGCTAGTTATTTTTTTGTATTATTTAATTTCTGCCATAGTTTAGCTTAGTTTAGTTTATTTTTCATGTTGTTTTCTGTTTCGGTAGCCTAAGTAGCCAGCTTAATACTTTGTTCCATTTCAAAACTTTTGATTTAGGGTTTGTAATATCCACGTCAATGGATAATATCAAACCCACTTAATAAAATGGGAAAATATTCTTGATATGTGTCCCAAACATGAAATGGGTTTCACACCCCATGGATGTTACTGCTTTCATTTTATTTTGGGGTATTAAAAATTTTAAACCCCTTTATTTTACATTTTTATGCTTACTGTTTTCATTTACTTTGGATAATATTCATGTATGTGTGTGATCAAACCCTAGATTAGGTTTTACTTATTTTAAATGCTGTTTTAGTTATATTTATATTTTTGTCTAAGCATGTTCCTTTTAATTTCACTTATTGTTTTGTTATTTTTGGTTAGAATCACTTTTTGATCTGAAATAGAGTAAGATCACACTGTTTGCATGCTACTATTCCTTTTTACTTTTCTGACTTGTGTCCTGAACCACCCCCATGTCGCCAATCGTTTCCAGTCGCTAGACCACGTCTAGCGACAGGAAGGTTGTTTCGCGATATGGGTGCCTACGGACACTTGTTTTATAATTTAAAACCCTCAGTCGTGAGGCACTCCTGTCGCGAACCCACGGTTCGCGACACAATTTTTGCCTAGCGACTGGGGACCAAACACTTGGAATAATTTGTTAAAACATGCCAGTCGCTAGACTCCTGTCGTGGGACCATATCTCGCGCCACAATTCAAGTCTAGCGACTGGGCCTCCATGACAGCAAATTTTCACAAATTATCAAGTCGCGGGACCCATGGCGCGGAACCTAGGTTCGTGCCACAATTTATGGTTCGCGACTGGCCCCTCATCTATTTTGAATTTCAAAATTCTAACTTCTAAACCCCCTATCCTTAGACCACAGTCGCTAGACCACGTCTAGCGACAGGATTTCCATCTCGCGACAGGGAGAACCCTAATTTCCAGATTTACCCCTCTTTTATTATCCATCCCCATGTTCCAAGCCCCCATCGTGAACCCATGGTTCACGAGGCAATTTCTATCTTGTACGTGCATGGCATCCCCTTGCCAAATTTTATGTTTCTTCATATCCAACCATTAATTAGTTGAACCCTTTGGTCATTAATTACTTATGATTATGATTATCAATAATTAAAATCAATAATTACCATGATTAAAGACATTTGTTCAATTTTCACTAAAAGACTTTTCTATAAATAGAACCTTAATGCCTTAAGCAGATAATCTGGACTGTAATTAATTATGGTATGAAGGATTATTTAAGTCACTAAATATGGATTAATTCCATAAACCTTGTATAAGAAACCAATGTCTCTCATACAAGGCACTCTCTTTTATTTTGATTTGTTTTGTCTTTGTCGTGATGTGTGAACAAATAGTGAAAATATCATAGAATAATGTTGGCGAACAGTCTCTTTACCGGGAAATGAAGTAGCCCGTGGTCTGTGTATTAATTACTATTTGTTATTTTGCAAGGTTCGGATAGTGACTGACGAGGTCAGGCGAACGGTCCTCTTGCCGGGAAATGAAGTAGTCACTCAGTCAGTCCCTGTCTGAATACGGTTTAATTTTCTTATTTTATTTTCAAACCCGAATTTCAAACTATAATATTACCAGATCGTGTCAATCAACACTGTTTGACTTGTATTATAGTGAGAAAATATGTAGGTTTTTCTCTCATCTCACAGATAGTAGGAATCTTGATAATAGCGATTACTGTCAATTAAGGTTTCCTGCTGTCTAAAACCACTTCACGAGAAATAGTTGGGACCTGGATAGCAGATGTTTGCAGTCCAGATAACCCCAACTATTTCTGCCGTCTTTTTAGCCAAATTCTTCTCATCTCGGCTATTTCATCTCTGTGTTTCACTTCTGTCTAAACCCACTTTATATTTTGGGTTAATTTAATTTTACACCTCTCATATAAAATTATGCATGATAATATTATGTAATTATTGTGGTCAAATTATTTTGGGATCCTTCCATTGGACATAGAAGTCTTAATTTTTGGTCAGATGTCTCATAATAAATTTCCGATAAAAATTCATTTATAAAATCCGGATCTAAGTAAGAGATAAATTCCACAGTTATGACTAATTCACATCTGACTGGGGGTTGATTTTGGGGAATTAGAACCATAGTCAACGATTAGGTCTAGTGTAGACTGAAAGGGTCTGTGTTCTTATTGAGAGTCTAGTACCTATTTAGGGAATGATTTTCAAAGATTTATTATTTTCCGGAATTGCTATGAGTTGGGAATTTAGTAATAACTGTCACACCGAGATGGGACCCACTTGGATTCAAATACAGTGTGATAGGTAATTCTAGAGGAACAATGCGTAGGCCTTGGTTATTTTCAAAGATAGGGTTGAGTTCCTTCCAACTGCTATCCTCTTCTGCCAAAGCCTATTTTTGAGTCCTGAGTGAGTGCATCCGGAACGAACTAATTTATTAGTTCATTTCATTAGTTTGTATCTCATAACCACCCGGAAGGAAGTGAACACTGCGAGCGATTCACCGAGATCTGGGAATTCTTGATCCACATCCGGTCATCCTGACTGGAGGCTTTCTTTTACTACCAGTACGAAGCTTTTGAAACTCCCGAGTGATAGGATTTTAAATGCTTTCTTTACTGGTTTCTTTTAATCGCTTTCATAGAGGTCACTCGGATGTGTCACTAGATCTTCTAACTGCTACTAGGACTGAGAGTTAAGGGATAGTTCAGACTTAATTTTGGTCTTTGGGTGTGACCGGGGGAATGATGGGAGTACTTGGCATTTCAACTAATGAATTGTCAGGTGTTCCTTGTCCACCATAGATGACTAACATACTCCTGCAAGGCATTGCAAGGGGAGTTATGAGTATGTGGTATCTTAGAATTTGTTTTCTTAAGAGCATGTAAATTCTTACTGTAAGTACCTGTCTGTTAAAGGGAACACAGTATAGAAAACATGAGAGTTAGCTAAATGATGGATTATCCCAACCAAAGATCTGTGTAATAAAATGGAAGTTTAAATGTGTTTCACATGAATCTTGTCCAATTTTTTATTATTTTCTTCTTGTCCCTTCTGTCTCATTTTAAATCTGCTTTCTCATAATAATTTTAACCGCTTTCTTAGAATAATTTTATTCCTTCCTTAGATTAAATTTAATTCGCTTTCCAGAATAATTTTATCTGCTTTATTCTATTGCTTTCATAGCTTAGAAGTAAATTATGTCAAATAGTTGATAATTGAAACACAAACTTGAATTGAGTAACCGAGTGGAAAATCTTAGTAAACGATGTGGGCCCTGCAATTTTTGACACCGTGCGCTTTCGGGCCACAGTTTCCTACATGAGTATATAAAAAACGTGACAACCTGTAACCATATCCCTAATCCCAACTTCATCTTCATAATTGATTTCATTTAATAAAATTAGACCGGGATTATTATTTTTCAGAAAATACTCATATAGTGGGAAATTGTCAAAGTTTCATGGCGCCGTTGCCGGGGAGGATGCAGCGTCGTTTACTAAGAAAATTACACTCCTGATTACTCCTTGTTAGCTTTGTGTATGTATTTCAGAATAGAGAAGTACCCTCAAAATCAATTAAACATTTAGAGTACTAACACTTTAAATGTGAGGATGTTGATTTGAGGACTAAACCTAACCGATTTGGGTATTCTTTCTTGCAGAAATCATGGAACCATCAAAAAGAATGAGCAAAAAATTGAAGCAGAAAACCAGGTTCCTGGTTGGATTAACTCCACGAATTTAAGAAAATATTCTCAGACTTTAAAGCAATTTAAAATCCGGAATAAATTTTACAAATAAATGGAATTGATCCAACCTATTTTAAGCAAGTGGATTATTTTAATTACCAGCCCAGTATTTTGAATTCATTAGGACTGAATTTATTCATGTCCAAATCAAATAAAATGGGTTCAGGCCCATTATCACACTCGGGCCCAGTCCATAAAAATTTGAAAATTCAAATTCTGTATCGCGAAACCCCTCCTGTCGCGAAACCTAGTCTCACGACAGGGAGGGAGGGTAGCGACACGGTCCTCCAGATACAGTTTGGGACCTCAGTCGCGAGACTCAAATCCTGTCGCGGAACCCAGTATCGCGACACGGAGCACGTGTAGCGACAGGGTCCCTAAACTCCCTCTTTTCATATCCTGTCGCGGAACGAACCTAGTCGCGAGTCTACGTCTAGCGCCAGGGACCAGTTCTGCGACAGCAGTGGGAGGATCTAACCTATGTCTGGGGAAAAGGAAATTCGAGCATCACTAAATCCTTTCTGGATAAGGGGGTGGAACTACCGGCTGAGGAGGAGCTCGAATCTATCTTCACGCACAGGAAGTACGGGCAGTTCGGAACTTCGAAAGAAGATGAGCATCCTCGGCACATTGCTGTATTAAGGGATCAGTTGCTTGAGGACATACGCAGGGGTAATTGGAAGCCCATAAAGAAAGGAGAGAGACAGTTTCAGCTAATGTCAGAAGCTGAGGCTGGAACTTATCTCAACTTTAATTTTGCTCAAGACATGACCTATTTGAAGGACTTCAGAAAGATCTGGTAGGGGCTATGATGGACAAATATCGGAAGTCTTACCTGGAACTTATCATGGAAATTAACAGAGAAGCACTCCAATATTGCAATGATAAAACAAAGAAGAAAAAGATCTTACATTACAACTATAATATCCGGAGTAAGTTTTGCAAAAGAATAAAGGAAGGCTGAGAAACGCAGCTTGTGCGGATTACTCTTCGGAGTTTCATTGAAGACTACCTGAAACACGCTGAAAAGCAGCTGGGCTATGAAGATGAGTCCAACATTGAGAAGGAGAGACAGCATAAAGAACGCATGGAGAGTGAGGAGAGGCAACGGAAGATGATGGAGTTTGTACTGTCTGCATTGGTTAAACAGCTTCCGCAGCCACCACCTCCACCGAAAGACGATGCTGGTCGTTCCAATCAACCACAGGATCCGACTGAATGAGTGCGTCTCAATCTCATCATTGCGAGCTTGAAATGTAAACATCATATAAGAGAATTTTCTATCACCTATGCAAGTTCAATTTTGCTGCGTTGAAAATCTCTTGTAATTGATGTATTTAATGCTTTCAAAAAGGAATTTTGTTGTCCAAACAATCTTATTTTTGAGAAAAGATGTATGACAGTCCGAGATGAATAAGTGACTGTCAGGCCAAAAATATGTTGTTGACATACTATGTATGTTACCAGTGCCTCTTTTACTGCTTTAAATTAAATAATCAGCAAAGTATGCAAAAACCTGCTCTAAATTCACATGTTGAATTTAGGCTTGTGATTAAATTTTCAAACTTTTAAATTGGGATAATCTAATTGAAAACATGCATGAAATGAATTCCTGGGGTTTTGAACTATAAAAAGTTAATGATGCGATCAGCTTTTTGGGTAATAAATTTTCATGTTGAAAAATTTGATTGAATAAATTGTTAGAATTAAGCTTTGATTAATTTTGAGAATATTGTATGGCATGAATCAATCCAACCTTGTGAGATTTGAGCCATGAGTCACTTTTACTCATTTATTTTCTTTGATGTGTGAATCATTTTGATTAAAGGAAACTAGAATTTGCGATTGGGATCGATTCAAGACCATGCCATATTCCCGAAACCGAGCATATGATCGAGGCACTTAGAAAAACCCAAATTTTGGCCTTCGTTTGAAATCTAAACCCAAAAAATATTTTTTCCTTAGGAGTAACCAATCTGAGCCTTTAAGCCTAATTTTTCTTTGAAACCACTATATTTTCCTAGCCTTATAAAAAGACCAATATATCAAACCCAAGTGTGCATGAATAAATTCTAGCAAAGACATTAAATTTTATGATCATCAAAAATGCATAAATCGGTATTCAATAAACCGATCCAAAAAAAAGAAAAAGAAAAGAAAAAGAAAAAGAAATAAGTTGAGATCCATTCAACAAGAATAAATTGCAAATAACAAAGCAATTAGATAAAGTCTAAATGTCATGCAATGGAAGAAAGAGTAAAGCAAACGAAAGAAAGAAAATATTGATGATCATAGATTTTAAATAAAATATGCCAAGTTAAGATAGAATTAATTCTTGCCACTATTAGCCCAATAATTCCCTTTCTCACCTATGTTACAACCGTATGCCCCATTACAACCTTTGAATAAGACCTCGGGATCTCGATTTGAGGGAATGAGTCGGTGGCGAGTTGGTCTGATTGCAAGCTTATACGATAATTTAATTAAATTTGATTTTGAGCGTTCAATGATTAAACCCCATTTGAGAGTGAGTGAATTTTCCGATTCTCTTATAGGTGAGGCTTTGTTTCATCAAATATGTTCATGTCATACCTTAATTCTGATTTTTAATCTTTGCATCTCTCGAACATGATATTCAGGAAGGGTTGACAATAATGCTTGATTTGTAGGCCCGATTTAGTGAGCAAGTATCATTTTATTAAACACTGCAATCAAGGGAATTTAACACTTGTAGTTTTTTATTGTCTTATCCCAGTCCATAGAGGATGTAATTTATGAAGTCACGAAAAATGAATTGAATATGCAGAGTCCGTGTTCCGAGGAACATTGACTCTGACTGCTCGGGGACGATCAGTATTAAATGTGAGGATGTTGATAATGGCCAGAAATGTCCATTATTTTCAATCCATTTCCGTGTCTGAAACGGGCATTTGATCGCATTCCGGTCTTATTTTACATAAGAAAGCAGTTGAATTGGACTGATTTGTGCATAATTGTAAAAATAATAAGCTGGTATAAAAAATGCATAAATATGTAATTTTACTACACAATTATGTTAGAAAAATTCGAAAACATGAGAAAAGAAAACAAAAGAAAAAGGAATTGAAAATATGGGCAAAAGAATAAATCAGCCCACAAAAATACAAAAAGATGGGAAAAGAAGAAAAAGACCCACAAAATTGCAAATTAGGCCCATCTGGCCCAACCAGTCTCGACAATGGAGCACCCTGTCGCTAGACTCCCGTGGCGCGAAGCATCATCTCGCGACACGGGAGGGGTTTAGCGACACAACAGCCAAATAAAGGGAAGGCCAGTCCAGAAGCATCTTGTCGCTAGACCCGTGGCGCGAAGCATGGTCTGGCGACACAGGGTGGTCTCTCGCCACAAATGCAGATGGAGAAGAAACCATGTCCTTAGACTCCTGTCGCCAGACCCCCGTGGCGCGAAACATGGTATCGCGACAGGGGTATGGCTGGCGACACAGAAGCAAATATTGAAGAGAACCAAGACCCAGTCGTGAAGCCTTGCGACATGCAGCCTCGTCTCGCGCCACATCGCGTGATATAGCGACACAGGCTGTGATATGTGTGATGTCTTGCAACATATTGTGCCTCAGATTAAAGCCCATGGGCCTAGGGTTTCATCTCTATAAATATGAGGTGATCCCCTTGTGCTCATGAGTTAGAAATTATTCTCTTGAAGACAGATTGAAGAGTTCTCTCTAGGTAGTTAGTTTAGTATAGCTTAATTTTTTTGTATTATTAATTTCTGTCATAGTTTAGCTTAGTTTAGTTTATTTTTCATGTTGTTTTCTGTTTCGGTAGCCTAAGTAGCCAGCTTAATACTTTGTTCCATTTCAAAACTTTTGATTTAGGGTTTGTAATATCCACGTCAATGGATAAGATCAAACCCACTTAATAAAATGGGAAAATATTCTTGATATGTGTCCCAAAAACATGAAATGGGTTTCATACCCCATGGATGTTACTGCTTTCATTTTTATTTTGGGTCATTTGACCTTTATTTTCCATTTTTATGCTTAATGTTTTCATTTACTTTGGATAATGTTCATGTATGTGTGTGATCAAACCCTAAATTAGGTTTTACTTATTTTAAATGTTGTTTTAGTTAGATTTATATTTTTGTCTAAGCATGTTCCTTTTAATTTCACTTATTGTTTAGTTATTTTTGGTTAGAGTCACTTTTTGATCTGAAATAGGGTAAGATCACACTGTTTGCATGATACTGTTCCGTTTTACTTTTCTGACTTGTGTCCTGAACCACCCCCATGTCGCCAACCGTTTCCAGTCGAGAGACCACGTCTAGCGACAGGAAGGTTGTTTCGCGACATGGGTACTTAGGGACACTTGTCTTATAATTTAAAACCCTCAGTCGTGAGGCACTCCTGTCGCGAACCCACGGTTCGCGACACAATTTTTGCCTAGCGACTGGGGACCAAACACTTAGAATAATTTGTTAAAACATGCCAGTCGCTAGACTCCTGTCGCGGGACCATGTCTCGCGCCACAATTCAAGTCTAGCGACTGGGCCTCCATGACAGCAAATTTTCACAAATTATCAAGTCGCGAGACCCATGGCGCGGAACCTAAGTTCGTGCCACAATTTATGGTTTGCGACTGGCCCCTCATCTATTTTGAATTTCAAACTTGTAACTTCTAAACCCCCTTTCCTTAGACCCCAGTCGCTAGACCACATCTAGCGACAGGATTTCCATCTCGCGACAGGGAGAACCCTAATTTCCAGATTTACCCCTCTTTTATTATCCATCCCCATGTTGCAAGCCCCCATCGTGAACCCATGGTTCACGAGGCAATTTCTGTCTTGTACGTGCATGGCATCCCCTTGCCAAATTTTATGTTTCTTCATATCCAACCATTAATTAATTGAACCATTTGGTCATTAATTACTGATTATGATTATCAATAATTAAAATCAATAATTACCATGATTAAAGGACCATTGTTCAATTTTCACTAAAAGACTTTTCTATAAATAAAACCTTAATGCCTTAAGCAGATAATCTGGACTGTAATTAATTATGGTATGAAGGATTATTTAAGTCATTAATTATGGATTAATTCCATAAACCTTGTATGAGAAACCAATGTCTCTCATACAAGGCACTCTCTTTTATTTTGATTTGTTTTATCTTTGTCGCGATGTGTGAACAAATAGTGAAAATATCATAGAATAATATTGGCGAACGGTCCCTTTACCGGGAAATGAAGTAGCATGTGGTCTGTGTATTAATTAATATTTGTTATTTGGTTCGGATAGTGACTGACGAGGTCAGGCAAACGGTCCTCTTGCTGGGAAATGAAGTAGCCACTCAGTCAGTCCCTGTATGAATACAGTTTTAATTTCTTATTTTATTTTCAAACCCGAATTTCAAACTGTAATATTACCAGATGGTGTCAATCAACACTGTTTGACTGGTATTATAGTGAGAAAATATGTAGGTTTTTCTCTCATCTCACAGATAGTAGGAATCTTGATAATAGCGATTACTGTCAATTAAGGTTTCCTGTTGTCTAAAACCACTTCACCAGAAATAGTTGGGACCTGGATAGCAGATGTTTGCAGTCCAGATAACCCCAACTATTTCTGCCGTCTTTTTAGCCAAATTCTTCTCATCTCGGCTATTTCATCTCTGTGTTTCACTTCTGTCTAAACCCACTTTATATTTTGGGTTAACTTAATTTTACACCTCTCATATAAAATTATGCATGATAATATTATGTAATTATTGTGGTCAAATTATTTTGGGATCCTTCCCTTGGACATAGAAGTCTTGATTTTTGGTCAGATGTCTCATAATAAATTTCCGACAAAAATTCATTTATAAAATCCGGATCTAAGTAAGGGATAAATTCCACAGTTATGACTAATTCACATCTGACTGGGGGTTGATTTTGGGGAATTAGAAGCAGAGTCAGCGATTAGGTCTAGTCTAGACTGAAAGGGTCTGTGTTCTTATTGAGAGTCTAGTACCTGTTTAGGGAATGATTTTCAAAGATTCATTATTTTCCGGAATTGCTATGAGTTGGGAATTTAGTCTTAACTGTCACACCGAGATGGGACCCACTTGGATTCAAATACAGTGTGATAGGTAATTCTAGAGGAACATTGCATAGGCCTTGGTTATTTTCTAAGATAGGGTTGAGTTCCTTTCAACTGCTATCCTCTTCTGCCAAAGCCTATTTTTGAGTCCTGAGTGAGTGTATCCGGAACGAACTAATTTATTAGTTTGTATCTCATAACCACCCGGAAGGAAGTGAACACTGCGAGCGGTTCACCGAGATCCGGGAATTCTTGATCCACATCCGGTCATCCTGACTGGAGGCTTTCTTTTACTACCAGTACGAAGTTTTTGAAACTCCCGAGTGATAGGATTTTAAATGCTTTCTTTACTGATTTCTTTTAATCGTTTTCGTAGAGGTCACTCGGATGTGTCACTAGATCTTCTAACTGCTCATAGGACTGAGAGTTAAGGGATAGTTCAGGCTTAATTTTGGTCTTTGGGTGTGATCGGGGGAATGATGGGAGTACTTGGCATTTCAACTAATGAATTGTCAGGTGTTGCTTGTCCACCACAGATGACTAACATACTCCTGCAAGGCATTGCAAGGGGAGTTATGAGTATGTGGTATCTTATAATTTGTTTTTCTTAAGAGCATGTAAATTCTTACTGTAAGTACATGTCTGTTAAAGGGAACACAGTATAGAAAACATGAGAGTTAGCTAACTGATGGATTATTCCAAACAAAGATCTGTGTAATAAAATGGAAGTTTAAATGTGTTTCACATGAATCTTGTCCAATTTTTTATTATTTTCTTTCTGTGCCTTCTGTCTCATTTTAAATCTGCTTTCTTAGAATAATTTTAACCGCTTTCTTAGAATAATTTTATTGCTTCCTTAGATTAAATTTAATTCGCTTTCAAGAATAATTTTATCTGCTTTATTCTATTGCTTTCATAGCTTAGAAGTAAATTATGTCAAATAGTTGATAATTGAAACACAAACTTGAATTGAGTAACCGAGTTGAAAATCTTAGTAAACGATGTGGGCCCTGCTTCTATCGCACATCCTCCAGTGAACGATCCGGTCTTACTATAAATTAATGCAATTTTTGACACCGTGCGCTTTCGGGCCACAGTTTCCTACATGAGTATATAAAAAAACGTGAAAACCTGTAACCATATCCCTAATCCCAACTCTATCTTCATAATTGATTTCATTTAATAAAATTAGACCGGGATTATTATTTTTCAGAAAATACTCATATAGTGGGAAATTGTCAAAAGTTTCAAGTGCTCAGATTTCAAGGCCTCCGTTCTTTGATGGTTCAAATTACTCATACTGGAAGAGTCGCATGAGCATATTCATTCAGTCAGTATGCATGGAGGCTTGGAATGTTGTTCTAACACCCTGGGAACAGCCTATGAAAGAGGTTCGCACACCTGCCACTAAAACCTCTGCTGCCATTGTTACTCATGTTCCATCTACTCAGGCAGAGATGAACTACTTAGAGGAAGAGCCTACTTGAAATTTGGCTTTCAAAGTTGAAGATGAAATTCAGTTTAGTGATAATGATGAATATGCTGTCTCTAGGGAAGATGAGGAATATAGTGATGAAGATGAAGTTGTAGCTTTTACTGTTCAGTATGTTGTTCCAACAACCACAGAATCCCAGTCTGAAACCTTATCTGATACTGATACTCATGCATTTGATAGTGAAGGAAGTGAAGTTGATCATGAAGAACTTCTTGAAGCATATGAAATTTTGAAAGAGGAATTTGTTTGTGCAGCTGGTGAGCATAAGAAGCTGCTAGTACAGAAAGGAGATCTGTTGATTACTATTGATGATAAAGATGTTGAAATTCTTGAGCTGAAGAGATCTATGGCTATTATATCTGTTGAGAGGGATAATCTGAAGGAAGAAAATGTTCAACTTACCATTAAGATTCAGAGGCTGGAGGCATGGTAAAAGGGAAGGAGAAACTTGATGAAATTTATTCTAAAGGGAAGCACATCTATGACTTGACTGGACTTGGTTATGAGCACAACACACCAATAACACAGAAAGCTGTAACCACTTTTGTGAGTGTAGGTATACTTGGTGAAGACACTTCAAAAGAACCAAGGGATGATCTATAGGTGAAATCTCCAAAGAAAAGCCAAGATTGTGCATATTGCAAGTTTCAAGGTCATTCTGTTGATATCTTTATGAAGCTTTCCAGAGATATCCTTGGTGGTCGACCCGTGTTTGGCCATCCCTCAAACTACAGAGACAGGTCAAGCTTAAGATGATGTGGATTCCAAAGAACAAGATTGTTTGCTTGGCTGTCCACACTGCTCAGAAAGGTACAAATGATGGTTGACGGTATTTTGATAGTGGGTGTTCTCGTCACATGACTGGCCAAAAAGATCTTCTTATGGATTATGTTGAAGAAGATTGTGGAGAAGTCTTATATGAAAATGTGCTAGAAGTAAGATCCTTGGATATGGTAAACTAAATGATGGTAAAATATATTCTCTCACTAAAGTTTTCTATGTTTCTGGATATCTACAAACCTCATATCTATTAGTCAATTGTGTGATGATAAATTCTTTGGTGGCTTCACTGAAGATGCTTGTGAAGTGGTTGATGCGTCTAAGAATTGTGTTTTGAAGGGAATTTGGTCTTCTAACGATTTTTATGTCTTGGAGAAATCTGTGCAAAAAACTTTATTGACTCAAGATGACACTGCTTCTGGAGTTGTTCAAATGATGTTGAAACAACGCTTTACTGGAAATTCTGCTAAAGGAAAACAAGTCCACTTTTCTCATACATTGATAGATCATATTCAAAATTCTAGATGCTTGGAACTTTTTCATCTAAATCACATGAGTGTTAATCGAAAGCTATCTGATTTAAATTATGAAATCATTGGTAAAAGAAGCAAGCTGCCAACAAGCCTTGGTTTTGTTCCTGATGTCTATTGGTGATCCTGACCCTTGAGGAACAACCAAGAGTAACTCATCTTGCTGAAGGGATGAGAAGTTTGATGGGCATGGTTTTCATGATTATCTATTTGCCCAATCCAGCTTGGTTCTTAGTCTTCATTGAGTTTATTTGTCTTTGGCACACTGATCTGATTGGTTAAGGGGGAGAATTGTGGATACTGGTTTTCTTTTTAGTCTACTTGTCGCCATATTCAAGTTGTTATTGCATTGTTGGAACATCCACACAAGAATGGTTGTGCTGATCAAGATGAATCAAGAGATTATGGTCTAGTAAATTAGATTCCATCAGGCAAATATGTTGCTCCCGAATTCTTTTGATGATGAGCCTGAGGGGGAGTATGATTTTGAGGAGACATAATGATCTGCCAAGCAAGAGGGAGTACAGTGGAAAGGTTTAGTTGTCTTAACAACCCTGGAACAACCTCTGTCTGTTACTATTGAATAACTTGGATTTCTGGATGCTGTGATGGTTTTAGGCGTTGTCTTCTTGATATATCTCTTATGGCATTCTGAGATTGTAGTATGCATATTCTGATATGTTGATATATCTTGATGCATGTTTTCAGGTGATATCTTAGTCCCACTATGTTCATATCATTTTTTATGATATCTCGTGTTATGTCATGTACTTTCCATTTATTTGATGCTTGACCCGATCATCTCCACAAAGGGGGAGATTGTTAAGGAAATATCCGTGTGTTGTGAAGATGCTCGTTATCATACCGATGTTGAGACAACCCTCCAACAACGAGTATCCTGCGCAACTGGAAAGTACAAAAGGACAGTGACATGGCCACTTCCCTTAGCAGGCTTTTAGGGGTTTTTGATGGGCCTTGCACATCTATAAATACTTGTTTTCGTCCTCCATTCTTCTCAAGACTTATTCCAGCCGCAAATGATAGAAAGCATATTGGAGAGGTCCTTCACCACCATGAAAAGCTAAGGAAGCTGGAGATTCAATTCCCCCAGTTCGTTATTGACAGAAGGCAGAAACAACCATTCCTCAGCTGGTATATTTCTTGTTGTCTGCCTGCTGCATTCATATGGGGATTTCAGTTTGTGTTTAAGTATTTCTTGACATATATCTTATAAACACAAACCGTGCTTAGATTGGGTATTTTATCACCACTGTGCTTAATTAGTTTTAAGTAGCTAGGTACCACAAACATCATTCTAACATCTGCTTGTGAATTGCTTGCATTTGGGTAGATAGTTGTGAGGCTCCCATGTTTTTCTCTAGTCTATTTGGGTAGATAGGGAAGTTCTCCAGAATGAAGGATTTATTGAGTGAGTTGATGTGTATTCAACGTGTTTGGAGGTGATCTAGTGAAAACCTGGCTTGGAGCCCCCAGACGTAGATCTATGGATCGAACTAGGTGACCAAATTATTGTGTTTCTATTTTATTCCGCACTCTGTTTTGTGTCTGTCTTGGTTGTTATTTTCAGGTTGTTTAGACTATGCTCAAACAACACTCACAGGATTTAATATACTAGTTTGGGCCTGTCAAGTTTAAATAAAGGTCTCGATTTCGAGCCTTTGTGACCTGGATATACCTGGTACACGCAAAAAAAAGTGAAAATTTATAGTATAAAATTTGGGTAATGTCTTTTACAATAATTTAATAGAAAATTTTATAGTTGAAAAAGGCATAAAATGTATTTTAGTATAAAAATATGAAGCTTTAGTACATTGATTTTTCTATTATACTATTTTCTTAGCATAAGGATTTTGAATTTTTTTGAGTTCATATTAAAAAAAACCCAATTTAAAAATTATGCAAAAGTTATATCATCTACGTTTCTTAAATTATAATTGCATTATTATTATTATTATTATTATTATTATTATTATTATTATTATTATTATTATTATTATTATTTTGCGGGAATAATTGTATTATTATTGTTTCTATTGGAAAATTAAATACCCGTGAGATAATAAAAGTGAAAGGAATGTGTAATTAAATGATTTTTGTAATACATTATAATTATAATTTAATTCTTAATAAATTTAGTTAAATTTTTAATTATAATAATAAAATTTTATCACATTTTTTTTAAGTTGATCAATATATATCTATATACTGTGGATAAGGACTTACCCAGGTGGTAAAGTCCCCAACTCCTAACTTGTAGGTTGAGGGTTGGATTTTTCAATCGGCCATATTTCTCTCCTTTATTCCCATTACTCATTTCCTAGTCTGTTTAGCAAATATATATATATATATAGTTATATACTACTATTCCACATTCTACCTAAAATCCGATATAGAGTGGATTAACGTTTCATATTTTTAAGTAAAAAAATATAAATTTAAAATTAACGAAGGAACGATCATTTAACCAATTATTTTTTTTTGGACTTAGCAAATTAATTAAATAATTGCTGGGATGAGGACTTAGCCCAAGTGGTTAAGTTCCCTGACTTCCAACGGAAGGTTGGAGGTTCGATTCCCACTGGCCCCCTATCCCTTCCCTTTATTCCCCTTTGTAATTGTGTGGCATGGGCTCCCACCACCCTTTCCCAGGCCTTCAATGGCTCATCAAAAAAAAATTAAATAATTGTTTACAAAAATACTGAGTCATATTATAAATAATACTCCTATATAGTTAAATTTTAAAAATTTAAGTTTTTGAATTTATACTAATTAATTAGGTTATAGATTACTTCCTCGGTCTCACAATGTTTTTGACGGCCCTATTTTTCACGCAGTTCAATACACATTTTAAACTAGTAATAACTCAATTTCGGTGCAATTAAAAATTCTAAAAGTTCGATATTTAAAAACTACACGACGAGACGAATCTTACAAGATCTCACTTGGCTATATTTTAATTTGTAACTATAATAAAACTTAAAGTGAAGGTCTGTATGTAAATAGTACTACTTTACCAAATGTAAAGATCATCGTGAGACAGTTGAAGTATATACATCTATATCTATATAATATATAAAAAAAATCCCTTATGAACAGTAACCTACTCTTATGAACAGTAACCTATCAATTTTCACTCAAAAAAATATCTTATAAACAGTAACCTACCTATTTCCTCAACATTCACTTTCTGCACGCAATCCAATACACATTTCTAATGACCAATAACTCATCAACAACTCAAAATGTGTACAATAAAAAATTCTAAAAATTTGATATTTTAAAACTACATGATAAGACGAATCTAACAAGATCCCACTCGACTATATTTTTCTTATATAGATGTTATATAAGCATTAGTCAAAGTTGAATAATAAACAGTAGCAAAAGTCAATTCATTTTCATTATTAAAAAAATAATGCACTTTCAAAATATAGGAGAACCATATTTGAGCGAAATTCACGTTGGATAATTTAATTTTATTAATTATTATACATAAACAATACTACCAAATAAAAGATGTAAAAAACACTTTATGGGTTTATAATTGAATAATAACAGTAGCAAAAATAAATCCATTTTCACTATAAAAATGAAGAAATTATACTTACATATATATATGCATTATATATATATAAACATCCACGTGGATGTTTATATATATATATAAACATAATGCATTTTAAAAATATATGAAAACCAAATTCGAGCGAAATTGATATCAGATAATTTAATTTCATTAATTATTATAGATAAAGAATACTACCAAATAAATGATGTAACAAAAAATTTATGAGTTGATATTATATTTATTCTTTAAATATAATTTCAATATTTGTTATTATTCTTAACCAATACTTTATTAATTGAAATTATACTTAAAGAATATATATTGTAACTTACTAATAAGTACTTTATAGATTCATATTTTCGAACTCAGGGGCGGCCCCCCAAGCCCCCATGTAGTTCCGCCACTGCCCGTGCGCAGCGGATGAAAAAAATCTAGTTCATTAATGAATAACAAATATTAGTATTAGATAAATTAAATAAATTAGATAAATTGTAATACGACAATAAGTTGATGGAATTATAGTATTTTAATTTGTCAATGGATTTTTTACAAGAGTATTTCTTATATTTTCTAATTTAATTTGGAGATATCTACATTTTTATGAAATTTTTAATATCTCAATGCTTCAGGGTGTGATTCAATATCAATAATCAATTATCGAGTACAATACAATTTCACGTATTTTCTTTGATAATGTATGACATTAGAGTGGAGGTAGAAAGATTTTTATCTTTGCTTTTTCAATTTTTTTGTCCTATTATTTGTAGTATAAGTATTTTTTTAAAATACTAAATTGTACTAATATATAAATATTGGTAATGACATATGTTGGTCGATATCTTTGCAATGTATAGATGTACTCAAATAATGCTTAAAATAGTTTAAGTAGATTGGAGAATATAATTGCAATGTATAGATGTACTCAAATAATGCTTAAAATAATTTAAGTAGATTGGAGAATATAATTGACATAATAAAATTGAACAATTTTATTTGTTAAATTGAATAATTTTATTGATATTGTCCATAATTTCCGCTGTTGAGCGGGGCTAGTATAAATAAATACTGCCATCAATCACTGAGTCGCAAAATTTCACTGAAAAAAAAAAGACAAAAACGAACAAATTCTTGTTTCCACTCTGCCCCCAAAACCTACACCCATATCACTGTTCCTCAATCTTCCTCTTTTAGGGCCTCTTTACCATCCGCCGCCGCTGCCGCCGCGGCGTCCATTTGCCATTTGTTTATCTGAGTTTCCATTTTGTGTGTCACTTGAGTGAAAAATGGATTCGCGGGAGCTTACGCGGGAGGAACTTGAGAAGAAGAAGAAGAAAGAGGAGAAGGTTTGAGCGATAGTAGTTTCTGATATAATTATGTTGTTTGTTAATCACCAGTGAAAGTAGAAAATTTTCGACTTGGCACCGGTTATGTTGGCATCGAAGTTATAGTGTTTGTTATTTGATTTCTTGCATATCACTCAGAGCACTCTTTATTTCGATGGCACAATCAAAAAAATGTTGTAGCAAAGAATGAAGATATGTAATTAGCTTGAAGAAGAGGCTTGATTTATTCTATTGAGGACATTATAGTTTTATCAAAAATGTAGATTACCGGCCTTGTTTTTGTGACGCCAATTTTTCCATGAATTGTTTCCCTTGATTGTATGGCTCGGCTGGGATTCTATATCGAGTTTCTTTACATTTTGTTGCATTCAAATTTCCTGATGTTGGTTTCTGCTTTTGCTCTATAATAATCTTGGATTACAGGCCAGAGAAAAGGAGTTGAAGAAACAGAAGGCAGCACAAAAAGCAGAGGCAGCTAAACTTCAGGTGTTCATCAATGATAGAAATCATGAGCACCCATATTGTTTGCATAATAACGACGCCCTACTTTTTTCATCTCTAATCGCTATTAACTTTTAGATGCAAAAACCACAAAATGCTTCAAAATCGGAGAAAAAAAGGACTGCTAAAAGAGAATCTGAGGAGGATAACCCGGAAGATTATATTGACCCTGCAACACCTATGGGTGAGAAGAAAAAGTTGTCTCGTCAAATGGCAAAAACTTATTCTCCCACCGCTGTTGAGAAATCGTATGCTTTAATTGATTTTATTGGGTTTCAATACTCTACATGGAATGCTTCCTTCTTCATGTTTGTGCTTCATTTTCAAATGTAGGTGGTATGAATGGTGGGAAAAATCTAATTTCTTCATGGCAGATGCCAAAAGCTCGAAACCACCTTTCGTAATTGTGAGTTATGAGTTATTTACTATAAATAATACTCCCTTTATCTCCAAATCTATGTCCCCTTTCATTTTTGGGCTGCCCCTTATTATATGCCCAATTACTTGTTATAGCAACTGATTTTTATTGATCATACTCAATGGTGACACGCCATAAGTGTAGCTGATCTCACTTAGTGTTAAGGATTAAATGATGATGACTTAAATATCTATTTCTTGAATGAAATATTTATATGATTGATCTAATGCTTGAGTAATTAAGGGTAAAAAATTATTTTCATTATCTACATGAATTTTTCAAGGGACGTGTACTCGCGGGATGGAGGAAGCAATAAATTTGAAAATAAAAACCAAGTGGATTAGGAACATTTACATTGAACACATATGCCTAGACATTTTCATATTTTTCATGTGTTACTCAATTCAAGCTTTCATGTGTGAACTGTTTACTGTTGTACATTTGCTAGGAAATAGTATCTAATTTACTCTACTAGTTGGTATTTATATATTTTAAATATAATTTTTAAATTGTTTTAACTTTAAAATATAGCATTCAAACCTTTTATTTATATAACATTTAATGCAAAGTCTGCAAAGCTTTTGTAAACTCTTTCGGAAGATTAGATAGAAAGTTTGTTGCATGACATTGAATGTAGAATTGTTGCAAATGTGTTTCATTGATAAAATCTCCTTAAAAGTGTATACAAATTCAAATGATCAAGTAAATGGCATTCACTAAGAACGCAGATAAACAATGGATAAATCCATCAGTAAACATTATATATATTTATATAAATTCTTGTATTTTCATAATTCTATTTTTATTTTAATTGATTGTTGCAAGTTCAGTTTGCAAATTGAATTTGTTCGCATTCCATGGGTAATGTGAATGACCCTGCTTGTTTTTAAGGTATTATTTTCTTTCTAACGATGGCGCTGACATGGAGTCTTGTAAGAGTACAATATAGTTAAGACTCCTTGAATAAGTTGTGAGATTGCAAGGGTCATTTAAAATTTGAACCAGCGTATTCCGTTCATCCCTTACGCATCTATTGATAAACGTAGGTGCTGCCACCTCCTAATGTTACCGGGGCCCTACATATTGGCCATGCACTTACTGCTGCGATTCAGGTTTGTGGTTGAGACATGACAAATCTTTTTGAGCCAACTACAGTTTCATTTAACTTTCTTGCCATTATGGGTTGCATTTAGGATACAATTATTCGCTGGAGGCGGATGTCTGGATACAATGCATTGTGGGTGCCTGGCATGGACCATGCTGGAATTGCCACCCAGGTTACCTTTTGGTAGTTTTGCTTTTGTTTCCTCTATCTGTTTGTTTGTTGTGAACAAATTCTTCTTGGGTCAGTATGATGCCGTTTTACATTAATGTTGTAATTCTTAAGCTGCTCAGTGTCATCCTACTTGGACATAAGCCCAACCACGCTCATCTTTTTTGGAAAAGAATTTGAAAAATCATATCATATGTTGGAAAGCTCATATATTTTACCTGAAAATACTCCCTCCGTCCCATTTGAAATGGCTCAAAACTTTTGGGCACGGTATTTTATGTGGAGATAATTAGTATGTGATGTAGAGGTAGATTAGTGTTTAAAGTAAGGGTAAATTAGGAATTGAAGTGATGTAATTATAATGGATTTGAATTTTTTATTAATTTATTTGTATATGATGTGATGGTTGTGGGTTTGAATTTATTAATGGTAGTGAATTTGAAATTATAATATATTTATTTATTGATATGATGTGATGGGTAGGTTGGTGATTAAATATTTAATTATTTCCTAAAAAGGAAATGTGACAAAGTATTGGGACGTACGAAAAAGGAAAGTGAGACACATCAAATGGGACAGAGGGAGTAATATTTTTATATATTCCTCATAAAACCCCTCATTTTGGGAAATTAATTCTAACGATGTGCAAGATTCGCATCCAATTTGTGGTGTTGCTAAATATATTAAAATTTTAGTAATAGCCCAAAACTCTAGTTATTCATTTGGTATTAGAAGAATGTTTCAACTGACTTTATGGAAATGCAATTGTTAGCACATGTATTATGTATATGTTGATATCTTTATTAATGCGTGTGATGACTAGAGCTATAGTCTTTAAATGATTTTCTGATGTATTTGCTACCAACTCAGGTTGTTGTGGAGAAAAAACTTATGAGGGAAATGAAATTGACGAGGCATGATGTTGGCCGTGAAAACTTTGTGGCTGAAGTAAGTATGATGAGCTAGATCTTATAAAATTCAGATCAGACCAGACTAATTAATTATTATTAATCCCCCTTAAACGACATATATTTTGAAATGTACAAAGTGGCCGTGAAAACTTTGCATTGAAATGTACAAAGTGGCATATTTTCTGAAATAATAATCCCCCTTAAACGACATATATTTTGAAATGGAGGGGAGTATCTTTTTAATACCATTATTTTGAAGTTCATTTACTTGTGGTGACTCACCTGCACAATTTGGTTACAGGTCTGGAAATGGAAGGAGGAGTTTGGGGGAACCATATTGAGACAACTTCGGCGCCTGGGTGCATCTTTGGATTGGTCTCGTGAGGTGATAATTCAGCCTGCAATTTATTTATTTCCTACAGATATTGCTTGTGTTATGTTTTGCAGTGATGAATTGTATACTTATCGCCCATTAAACTTGCTCTTTGATAGTGCTTTACCATGGATGATAAGAGATCTGTGGCTGTGACTGAGGCTTTTGTGAGGCTTCACAAACAGGGTCTCATATATAGGTACATTAGCAGTCCATGGAATTTTGGTTTCCTGGTAATGTGGTTATTGACTTTGTCAGTATCTCTGGAATCCTAATTGGGAAACTCTCTCGTTTAGTGTTATGTTTTAAAATGAAAATAATTTTATACTATTGGTTCAATGTTCATCAAATGATACTCGTGCACTGGACAAAATACTTAATTGGCTCACTGCTGAAATTGTAATTCTTACTGTAATATCTGATATCTGATGTTAGTTGACCCTTTTAACATGTAAGAAGTTGAGCTGTCATTTTATGCTCAACTTTATTCCTGAAATCAAAATTGATTAATAGTTTTGTTATATTACGGTTTGATGTTTCACACTGTCTACATTTGATTGTTTGGCTAATAAATTAATCATCACTTTTATTTTCATTTTAGGGACCTACGATTAGTGAATTGGGATTGTGTCTTGAAAACAGCAATATCTGACATAGAGGTAAGATAAAGTTAACTTTACATCTTTTTCGTGTATGGGGCATGCACATATCCTCAAGTTTTGTGAGTTCTTTTGCATTTTAGGTAGAATATGTAGAAATCAAGGAAAGAACTCCATTACGGGTTCCTGGATACGACAACCCTGTCGATTTTGGAGTGTTGACATCATTTGCTTATCCATTGGAAGGGGGTTTGGGTGAAATTATTGTGGCAACTACTCGAGTGGAAACAATGCTGGGTGACACTGCTGTTGCCATACATCCTGAAGACCCTAGATACACTCATCTTCATGGGAAATTTGCTATCCATCCTTTTAATGGAAGGAAACTTCCTATAGTTTGTGATGCATTGCTTGTGGATATGAACTTTGGGACTGGTGCTGTCAAGGTAAAAAAGTCTCTTGGTGTTAAGATGCTGATCTGTTTTCTAATAATTATTTGGAGAGTTGGATGCAAATGACTTGTGAGTATGTTTTGCAGATAACTCCAGCTCATGATCCTAATGATTTTGAGGTTGGCAAGCGCCACAATCTTGAGTTCATCAATATTTTCACTGATGATGGAAAAATAAATAGCAATGGTGGTTCAAATTTTGAAGGGATGCCACGCTTTAAAGCTCGTGTGGCTATTACTGAAGCCTTAAAGGAAAAGGTATTTTTTTTTATTCTCTTATCAATTTAGTTGCCTAGTTAAAGTGCCAACTCTCAGACGAGATTTTATAAACTTGTACACTCTGTTGGTGGGGAGAAGTTGCTAAGTTGTTCAAAAAGGTCTTTTTTAATACCTCTTTTTTTGTCACAAGTATGATAATAGTTATGTCCTTTTTCCAATAGGGACTCTACAGAGGTGACAAAAATAACGAAATGCGACTTGGGATTTGTTCAAGAAGCAATGATGTAGTGGAGCCTCTCATAAAGCCCCAGTGGTATGTAAACTGCAAAAGCATGGCACAGGAAAGTCTTGATGCTGTCTTGGATGGTTCAAATCCAAAGATTGAAATCATACCCAAGCAGTATGTTGCTGATTGGAAGAGGTATTCTATTCCATGACTAGATATCAGTTTTTGAGGGGGGTTTTCCCTTCCCCCCACCCCCCAAATATATGAAATAAGTTAAGAACAGCAGTTTGGTTGTTTACCTGTTCAACCTCTAATAAGATGTCACCCCAACCACACTGTTACTACACATTGATGGTTAAAGAGCTTTCTATTACAAATATGATGTCATCATATTTTATCCCATTTTGTTAAACTCATTTGATGAGTGCCATGTGCGTTGCAGATGGCTTGAGAACATTCGTGATTGGTGCATTTCAAGACAGCTTTGGTGGGGTCACCGTATTCCAGCATGGTATGCAGTTCTGGAGGAGGATGAACTGAAAGAACTTGGTGCATACAATGAACATTGGGTGGTTGCCAGGAATGAGGAAGAAGCTCAGAAGGAAGCAACCCAGAAATTTGCTGGAAAAAAGTTTCAGCTCTTCCAAGATCCAGATGTTCTGGATACTTGGTTTTCTTCCGGCCTTTTTCCATTATCGGTGTTGGGTTGGCCAGAGGATACAGAAGATCTCAGGGTCTTTTATCCAACATCTGTACTTGAAACAGGACATGACATCCTCTTTTTCTGGGTCGCTCGAATGGTGATGCAGGGTATACAGCTAGGAGGTGATATACCTTTCAGCAAGGTGCGCTAAACTTGACTTAAAATGTTAAATATAGCTTTATTATCTTTGTTTAGCCTTCTGATCTTTGGTCTATCATGCCTCTTTAAATCTTTTGATATGCCCTTTTAAGATTGAAGATGCCAAGTTTATTTTGATCTCTGATCGAAATTTTGGTTTAGTGTTCTGAAAGGGGCTAAAGATTTGTAAATCAATGGCTTCGGAGATATAGAAAAGTTGCTGTTTTCTTCATTGATCAAGTACTGTCCCTTTGAGGTTCGTGTGGTTTAAGATAAATTTGATAATGGCTTCAGAGTGCATTTTCAACGTTATGCAGGTTTACTTGCATCCTATGATTCGAGATGCACATGGACGCAAAATGTCCAAGTCATTGGGAAATGTTATCGATCCACTGGAAGTAATAAATGGAGTAACCCTTGAAAAGCTTCACAAAAGGCTGGAGGAGGGCAATCTGGATCCAAATGAGCTTAAAACTGCAAAAGAGGGGCAGAAGAAAGATTTTCCCAATGGAATAGCTGAATGCGGTGCTGATGCATTGCGTTTTGCCCTTGTTTCATATACAGCTCAGGTAATGTGTTTTATTATCCCTCTATATATTTCTTTGTCCTATATTTATATCTCTTCAAAACTTTGGCCTTAATGTCCTGTTATTCCAGTCAGACAAAATAAATCTGGATATTCAGAGGGTGGTTGGATATCGACAATGGTGCAATAAGCTGTGGAATGCTATTAGATTTGCCATGACAAAACTTGGAGATCATTATACTGTGCCATCGAAAATTGATTTGGCTGCCATGCCTTTCAGCTGCAAGTGGATACTTTCAGTTCTTAACAAGGCCATATCGAGAACAGTTCTTTCTTTAGAGGCCTATGAATTTTCTGATGCAGCTACTGCTGTTTATTCTTGGTGGCAGTTCCAACTGTGCGACGTGTTTATTGAAGTAATTAAACCATATTTTTCTGGTAATAATCCAGCATTTGAATCAGAAAGGAAATGTGCACAAGACACCCTGTGGCTGTGTTTGGATTTCGGGTTGCGATTACTTCATCCGTTCATGCCATTTGTCACTGAGGAACTGTGGCAACGCCTACCTTCTAAGCACGATTCTGTGAGGAAAGAGTCTATTGTAATTTCTGAATATCCGTCTGTTGTGGAGGTAACATTCATGCAGTCATTTCTGGATTCTTTAAATTCTGAGATGTGATTTTTACATATTCCTCGTTATGTAACTTATGTTTCTAGTCCGCTTAAACATTTACGTGGATAACAATGCATGAGCTTGAGAAATATGAAATATCTTTGACCGATTACTCATTTTTGACTGGTGCTTTTACCATTTCTCTGGGTGTTGTTATATGATGTCAAACAGACACGTAGTACCTGGTCAAAGTTGTTAATTTACATTTCAGTGTGCTTAGATGAGGTCAATAGAGCAGTAACCTTTGGCCATTACATTCAAAATTGCTTTGCATGTTAGCTGTTAATCACTACATTTTTGTGAAGTTAGCAGCACTGCAGCAATCAGGTGGAAACTTTGAATCATAACCTGTTTGGCTCTTAGAGAAAATGCATGGCATAAATAATATACAATCTTACATGGCATATACTTTCATTGTTGGTTGGTTTTTTTTTTTTGGCGGTGCTTCTTAATATACAATCTTGCTGGAGATTATGCTTCTTGCTCTTGATCAAATTAATCCAATGCTCAAACTTTTTCTTTTTCCAGAGTTGGACTAATGATGATTTGGAGTCTCAGATGGATATGATTGAATCAGTGGTGAAATCACTGAGGTCTCTTCGGTCACAGCTTCCACCAAATGAAAGACATGATAGGTAACTCAGAAAATTACATATAACTGTGATTTGGAACATTCATTTTAATTAAAGTACAGTACATTTACTATTATTCTGACCTTTCCTGAAGATTATGAAGTCATTATATGTTTCTAAGCTTCTTACAAAGGGTAAAAGACGAAAGGAAAAAAAAAATGATAAGCAGGTCATGTATTAATTATTATCAATATTTGGTTTAATGTTTGGTTACTCTCTTACATGGTTATCACGGCGTCGCCTAGTCGACGCCTACGCATCCTGGCGTTTCCCGACGGCGCCAGGTGAGGTCGCCGCGCCGTTTGTTGCATTGGCGTCCCGGCGTCGCCATATGACGTCAAATTGATGCCAAGGCGACGCCATGTCGCCAGAAAAGATGAAGAACACAGTTACACAGTCCAGGGGAAGATGAGCGGGGTTGAAGAACCAGTTGTTTCTTCTTCCTAGGCGATTTAATTACATTTATTGCAAGTAGTAACTTCCCAGGCCACTTTAAATGGATCAACTTTTTACCCTTTACATTTATTGCAAGTGAATAAATTAATATATTTATGCATTAATGGAGCAGTTTTTTAATAGATGTATGCATTACTAAAGAAGACCACAGGTTATTCCTACTCACTTTCAATTCCATGTTACTCATTCAGCTTCTCTATTTTTAAGTAAAAGTTAGTAGAACTATTTATTTATAATAAATATTTTATAATGTTTAGTAGATTTTATAAAATAAAATAATAATAAATAGTTGCTGTGTCGCCAAATCTTCGTCAAGGCGCCTAGGCGTCCTGGCGTTCCGGTGGCGCCGGGATTTTAATATCGCCGTAATAACCTTGCTCTCTTATACTATTATCCATAATAAGCAGATGTGTTTATTTCTTTTGTAAGCTCATCAATTTAATGGTCCTGATATTAAGTGTATTTTGTTTCTAGGCGAGCAGCTTTTGTTCGATGCCGCACAAACGATTTATGTGATACTGTCAAGAGGCATGAACTAGAGATCACCACTCTAGCCACTCTATCATCTCTGGATGTACGAAAATATTTTCCCTGTCTTCTCAATTGCTTTGTTTTTTTCTCCTCATGACACTTCTCTTGCATACTAAGTACTATTTTAAGCCATCAAAAGACAGGCCAAGAGCATTGAAGGAATACATAATTAATTCGGTTCCACGCTTCTGTTTTAGGTATTAAACGAGAATAATGATGCTCCAGCTGGCTGTAAGGTAGATGTGGTGAATGAAGCTTTGCAGGTTTTCCTTCAACAAAAAGGAACCATTAATGTGGAAGCCGAACTTGAAAAGCTGAAGAAGAAAATGGAGGATGCACAAAAGTGAGAAATACCATATCCTCAAACTCACCACTGCAATTTTTTTTAGCATTACATTATGAATGCATGTTTCTTACAAGGGTATAAATCTATTTCTGATTTGATCAGGCTTCATGACACATTGGTGAAGAAGACTAGTGCTCCTGGATACAAAGAGAAAGTCCCGGCGCATATCCAGGAGGCGGATGAAACAAAACTGGCATCTCTGATGCAAGAACTCTTATCTATCAAGGAAGCCAGTGAGGTCCTACAACGTGAAAAATAGGATTTATTCCCCCATTTTCATATGTTTCGAATCTTAAATGATTAGAAATTGATTCCTAAAATTAATCACAATCCCTATCTGCATACATCAAATATCTCTTGTTCTTTTTTGAAGCATTAGCTTGTAACAAAACGATTTTATTGTTTTTGTAAGAATCTTTAGAAAGGATGCTTGTTTTGTACTCCATTGTTTCTGTGGAAGAGATTATACAGAAAGTTGACTTTTAAGTTTTAACATAAATTCCGACGTGTATTATTCAGCGATTATTACTTAGAATAAAGTTGATGAAAAAGGTTCACTTCAGAGGGTTAAGCAGATTGGATTTTTTAGAGGTTCCCTGTCTGACGATGCCTTGGTCAACTGATTATCGGCACACAGTGGGAGCCATGGATGACGGGCCGCGACTCAAACAGCGTGAAATGGTTGAAACCCTTATTGATGGCAGCATGAAAAAGAGTTCAAATTTATGGCCCTGTAAGAATCCGACCAACAAGAAGTAATGGAGCTGAATTGGGAATGAACTCCCACACTTCCGATGGAATGGGTTGTGGACTGTGGAGTGAGGTGGAAACCATCCTTTACTTTACAAAGCTGGGATTAGATGGCAATTATATACTACTATAATATATGGATTTTCTTTTGAGAATTGGATCTTGGTCCCTTACACAGCCACTTGCATTGCATGTCTTCCAAAACCCTTGCTTGATAGCCTTTCTATTGAGATATTTTTCAAATCTGACGCCACTGGAGTCTGGAAGTGATGTCAATCAAGGGGATGGCAGATAGAATTATTTGTATTGCCGAAAGAAACGGCTCTAATGTTTTGAGCGTGCAGTAAGGAGGGAAAGCTAGAGAGATAGAGATACTAGTATTAGTTAAAGGTCCTAAGACAGAATCTGTCTATAGCTAGAAGTGGGTAAGGTGAAGAAACAAACTCTAGAAGCTGAGAAGCAGCAACATACATGTTTTCTTCAGAAATCGGTTCAATGTCAATGAACTGAAGAAAAGAAAGAAAAAGGGGACTTGTACATTCCCTTGCTCCTTTGTCATCTCTTCAGCCAATCCACTAGGTGTGAGCCCAACAAATCCGCTGGCGAATTGGAGGAACAGATTGTACATCAACCATAGTCATTGTTCACCAAGATTGTATAAAATTATATGGGAGAATATGCGGGTTGGTTTATGAAGGGGGAGGTGAATAATGGAGTCAACGACCATTCCATAACACGTGTAAAAAATACTCCCTCCCTCTGTCCCAATTGAAATGCCTTACTTACTATTTTTAGTTGTCTCATTACTAATGTCTTTTCTATAAATAGAAATAATTTTCCCCTCTAACAATTATGTGAACCCTACCATATGCTCACAGATCAACTATACCTTAATTTCCTAATTTCCGTGCCCAACAGTAACAAGACGCATTGAATGGGACGGAGGGAGTAAAAATTACAGCAGAAAGTAAGCTGTGCCTTGGAAAGTGGCAATACAATGGTCAGGTGTGCGTGTATGAAATGTAGTAATAGTCTATATTCACACTAATTGATTGATTTCAAATTCAATTGTACTAAAATCTACAGCTCCCACAAATTGAGCAATATAGACTACCATTTAAGAGGGCCAAATGCCAACACAGCTGCTGATGAGAATCATTGAATATACAAGGATATCTATCTTCCTAATCCTACATCTGAAAAGGGGGCAAAGAGGGGGTGTCATATCAACTGCAATTTGAATTGTAAAGACCACAGAACCACCACTAAAATTCCTTGCATCATCAAGTGTGCTCACAGTTTATAGGCAGAAAGATTTTTTTAGGCCCCAGCTACACAAGTAATTGTGTCTAGCAATTCTGTTTCCATTCTGTCACCTACGACGTGAGTTGTGTTGGTGGGCTTTGCTTTCTGACTGTATTCTATCCGCATACATTGGCAGGCGGATTATCTCAGCAATCTCATTCAACAAGACTTCCTCTGTTATATTGTCTCGTATGCTTCTCAAAACCTGTTCAGTCATAAAGCAGCCATATTGGTCACGCAGACCTGGGGTAAGAGAACATGTAATCAAATCTAGGGTAGGAATGAGAGCCAGAGTATGTATACCTTCCTGTAGGTGTTAAATTCATTTGGGGTGCCCTTATCTGTCCTCACTCTCATACACACCCATACATCCTCCTCGGAATCCCAAGAACACTCAATAATCTTACCTGAATAAGTTGAGGGATCGCTCCCATCTGCGACTCAGAAAACAAGTTTGATAGAACAATTAGCTTTGCTTAGAAATAGAAGTGATTCAGTATGTCATAAGGTTGTGGACTGGGGAATGAAAATAAACTTCATAACCTTTGCTTAGATTGCTACCATTGTAACTTCAAGGTATGCGGAACCATACTACTAGAATTATTTTCTTTCAAAAGAGAAAAACAGTCTGGGCTAATTTCTAAAAAGTCCTATTAATTCAAAGTCTCAAACAAAGGCTCAAAAAATAGCAAATAAACAAGAAACAGATACCACAATGACATTCATGTCCACCTCCAACATCATATTCAATAAACTATGTATTTGAGGGAATCACATAATAATCCAGTGTGCACCAACTCATAAATATACAAACCCTAATAAGAAAATCAACTAAGATGTGGGAAAACACTAAATAATTCATAATACACGCAACAATGGAATCCTTCAAATATAACTCCTATTAGGCTTTTAGCACATTCATCAAAGTAACCGTTCCCTCAGTGAATTTAGTCTATTCTACTCGTAATAATCACTTCCTAATGAACTTAAGCCTCTTTGGATGTATGGATTTTGGCCAATTTTAATAGATCTTACAACTTTGTCATTTCAAATCTCCTTCCAATCCGCTCTAACTCTTATTATAACAAATTCATTTGCAAATTCACATCCGATTGAAACAACCGATTCTAAAATCACCATTTCTCAAGTACTTTATACCTTCATATACAAGTCATCTATAAATCAAATAAAGCCAATTTTTAATGCCTAGCATCTATCCAAAAATGGGAGCATAAGCAAAACAGTCCAAAGACTCACCAGGGAAGACAACCCTACTTCCGTCCATCAATTTCTTCTTCCCTCGCTCAAATAGTAAAAGTGATTCACGACCGTCAACTACCTGTAAGCACAGAGGATGCAATATATAAACATAATAAACAATTCTGTTCAACCATATTACTCTATGAACAGTGGAAGGATAGAAGAACAGTAATAGCTGAAGCAACCTCAAAAAGAAAATCCACTGAATTCATCTCTGGGTACTTCCATTTCAAAAGCCCTTCATGAGTTCTAGGAACATAAGGATCATCCCACCCCTAGCGCACAAATAAAACAATTAATTAGTGACAAGCTTACTAAACAGACTGCTCCAGCATGTCTTACTAGCATCTCCAATGAGGTGTAATGTAGTGTATATTACAACACAGATTAGCCGATCTAGATAATCGACTAGATAATTTGCTGGTAGAATGGAAAGTATTAGAGGAAGAAGGGATGAAAGAAAAAAGGATGCTGTGGTGAGACATATGGAATTGGCTAAGCATATTCTTCGAACAAACATAGAAATTAAACCTAACCTAATTGGAAGGCTTGAATGAACAGTGGAATAGATTGAGATTTGTAATACATATTGTAGAGTAATACGGTTTAATCAAGCAAAAGGTGCAAAAATGTAACTTATATGTGTGGGGCCCTCCAAGCTTAATTATTTAATTAAGCTGTATATTAATTCAGAGAGATACTTAACATATTTGTGGACCCATAGTTGTAAAAGGCAAATGGTGCAGGGCTGTGCAAAGCATGTGCAAGCTATATCTATGGCACATGGTGCGCCATAGCGAAATGTATATATGCATTACATATGTACCATGTGTTCTAGCCTAAAACACTACCAATATTAATAAAAACTGAAAATAAACAGCCAAAGCATATAAAAAGTCGCAAAACAATCAAAACACTTATAGACGCACTGAATGAAAACACTATATACATAATAAACAGATAAATAAATTCCTTTAATAACACAACAAAAAAGAGTCATCCAAAAAAAATGATAACCCAGCAAAATATTAAAGTAGAAAACAAAACAAATAATAATAATAATAATATTTAAGAAAGTTTAAAACTTAAAAATAATCGGATAATAAAATTGAATTTAACAATACAATATAAATTAGTATAATTCTACCAAATAACCCTGGAAGAAATCACATCGCCAACAGAGCAACTGTCAACCCTGAGGAGGGGGAGGGAGCATTCAGCAGTGGAAGGGGTTTGCGTTCAGACTTCAGCCGTTCAGCAGCAGGGAGGAACGAAGATTCTAAGATATGGTATTTTTCAGTTCAAATTTGAAATAGAAGTATGTAAAAAAATCGCTATTTATGTCCAAAAACAAAACACACACACACAAAAGCATTTAAAACTTTTCAAAAAGCGCTGAAATTACTTATATATCTTCTTTCCTCTTCACAGCGGAACATTTTCGTGTGCCATACGGCAACCATGCACCATGCCTTGCAATGGTGCTGACTTCATGCCACAAAAACTTTACAATTATGTGTAGCCACAAGCTATCATACCATTATGGTATAACCGGTGAGTGATAAACTGATAATAAAGGTAGACAGAATCAAATAGGCGAAATGGCATGTAAATTACAGTGGTGATGATGTAAACCACTCTACATACCCCAAGACAGAAGGCACATCAGAAACTTCTGAATTTCCTAAGTGAAATTCAACTAGCATCAGAAAAGTAAGGACTCTGGAATGGAAGGCTAAATATCAACCATTGATCTTTTAATTATCCATACATCATCCTTCATAATTTTCTGGAAATGCATGGAACGTGGTTAGATTTAACTATAAGCCCAAATGACTTGAGAAATCTGTGAATTAGCAATACCAAAGGCTAATACGCCAGGCAAAAGTACACCAGAAGGATTTTATACAAGTTTTCAGATAATTTTCTAGCACCTGAAATATAAGACCATCTGCTGCATGTGAGAGCTTTGGAATAAATCCCTTCAAAAGCTTTGTAACAGTAGAAAGCAGCCAAAAGTCCTTCCTCCTTACCTACAAAGTTTAGTTGGTATCTCAATATTTGTGAAGAAATAGATATAATCAAGAAACAGCAATGAGTATTCAAAGTGAGAGGAAGCAAAGACTTTTTTCCTTTCTCTTTCTTTTTTTGTTTTCCTTTTTTTTTTTTTTTTTTTTTTTTTTCGGGTTTGGGTGGTGGGGGAGGAGGTGGTTCTGAAACAAGGAAGAGCACAAACCCTGAAAGGCTCCAAGTCATATCTATAGTAAGGATTTTGGCTCTGGTACATTTGCTGCCTTTCAATATTCCGAGGTTCAATGACTTCCTTCTCAATCATATTCCAACGTTCATAAAATGGCCGCTGAATGCAAGCATACATTCGTTTAGGCGAGTAAGAGTATAGTCATCAAGAACCATAAAAGTTGATGGGCAAAGATTTTACAAACGAAAATTTCATTGTAAAATAAAACTAGCCAAGTTCTAACATTGTATCAACAATATAAGAGTAAAAGAATTGACCAGCGACTAACTTAGGTATAAAGCCTATTGAAGAGGAACTCAAATTGATTTTTCATATATTACCTCAACGATTGAAATCTGATTAATGGCCATCATATCATAAATGAGGTATCTTCTTTCTTGTTTACGTGAATCGGGCACCGTATCAATGATCATTTCCCCATCAAGTAAAGTAAAATGATGATACATTCTGTCAGCCATGCCCTTCTGGGAGAAACAAATTACCCAAATTTTAAAATCAGACAGAAGTATAATTAAATTTTGTATTTCAGTTGTAAAAACTATCCTCAAATATCATTACATTACATACTTCATTTGAATGCCTGAGGGGAAATCTCATCTGAACCCTACGAAAGGTAAAATGTCTATCGATCAAGTAACAACCATCCATAGTAATTAGCATCATATATCTTGTCCCATCAGCTTTCCATGTTGCATAATAGTATCGTTGCCTTAACAGTTGCAAGTTGTCCCTGGAGGATTGTAGTCAACAAACTTCAAAGTCATTAATATTTAGATTGTAAAATATCAACCTCAAGTACAGCGAAAATAGGACCTTGAAGCTTCCAAAATAAAATTCAAGGGAAAGAACACTAACTCTTTCATTTAGAGGGTCAAGAAAGATATATTATGAAATAAATCTTCAGGATTCTTGATTATCTTATTATATGGAAAAAAACCATTTAGCTTCCTTGTATGGACCGCCTGTATCTTCTACTGGGTGTCTCAGTAATTCCACTATATTATACATCACCCACTATATATTTAAAAGCCTCCGTACCAATGTAATATAGACAATGTGATATAGCCCAGGTTCATTGATATGGACAACTCTTCCCATCCATTCGTCAAACAAACATCTTGTTAGAAAACCCAATGTAGGTATTTAAATAATGCCACCATGCTTAACTTTACAACGCATGGAAGGGAGGCATGGAGGAAAAAAAACAAAAACAAAAAGAGGACTTGTTTTACCAATCAACCCTTACTGTGCCAATCAATAATTAGTTTTTGTTGGCTACATGTTTGAAATCACGCATCAAAATACGATACACTCTAATGCTTGGCATTATTTGTTGAAACTCCTGACACTTGACATCGTGTGAAGCAGTGAAGGTTGCACTTCAGAAACCCTTCACCGGATTCTCCACGATCCATACTTGCACCAACCTAAAGCCCTGGGATGGCACACATAGGACCACATTCATGTTGTGGTAATGGTGTCTTGCCAGTAGGCACAACACAAATGTAACATTTGGCATTGAAGAAACACCTATGTTAGATGAACCACATGAGACATCAGTGTACAACATGGGAGTTGGTCATTAAGTGATGCCTATTGGGTGGTGGCATGATCTTATGTGGTTTGCCATTGGGAACGGTACACACTAATTGAGTTATTGTCGGTGACCTTAGCTCAAGACATAAAACCTCACCAACGTAGAGCAGGCAACAAACACATGCATGAGATCGGTGTGGATTGAGTGGGGAGAATATAATGTGTCACACCTAGAGCACTTCCCCTTCTTCTTTGCGCTAGCAACAGCAGACAAAAGGCCCTCTGCTACAAAGACGAGGCTACCCCCCCTTCAGTTCTAATATTGGATTTCGACAGGAAAATGGGAACGCGTGACATTCGGTATCAAAGAGAACCTATGATAGGTGGGCCAACATGAGACCCAATGTTTGACCCAAATTAGTTAGATATGGAGTGGCGTTTCAAGAGTGGGGGGCACCATGATAAGTCACTACACATTTTGTGGAACCAACGTGGGTCCTCAATGATGTTGGCCTTTATGTTAGGCAGTGCTAGGGTTGTACCTTGTAAGCATCAGACAAGCCAAGCTCAAGCTGAGCTTTCCATTTTCTCTATGCTCGAACTTGGCAAACCCATTTTCCTTGAGCTCAAAGCTCAAATATATATTTATTTAAAATATCTTCTTTACTTAATAATTACTCTAAAAAAAATATTATTAATATATAAGACAATTTATTTCAAAAACTTACTAAAATATTCAAAAAAAAAACTTGCAAGATCATTACCAAACGTGTTGTAAGGCGTCTTGAATCAATCTCAAAGAGCTTGAGTCAACTTACTTCCATAGTAATGTTTGTGATCCAAAACCGTCAAGTGGAGTCTAAGTGGGTGTTTGGTTGGGGTCAAAGTTTTAAAGTACGTTTTTTGAGGCGGTACGATTTTGTGTCGCCTCATGAGGCATAAGTCTCGAGGCGGTCCGAGGCGTAAATTAAAAATTACGTAAAATTATATACTATATATATATATTAAAATAATTTAAGTAAATCAGCCCTTAGATTCATAGAAGTATTAGATATTTACATCTTTTCAAGTATTTTTAACCCTATTTATTACTATTCAGTATTCTCTACAACTATTTTAGCATAACCTGTTAGTAATGATTTATTACTCCATTTAATAGGTTATGTGGGGCCATTTGTTTAATAAATAAAAATATAAGATTTTTTTTTTCATCTCTATCAGTCTTCCCAATATCTAAAACCCTAGTACCCTACGAAAGAAAATGAACGCCCCTGGTCCAGAACCATCTCCAGTCGGGAGTTCTCTCTTCTCCAAAATCCTTACACCACGGCGCTGCTCCAGAAGACATTTGCCGCTCCGAATCGTACGAGGTTTCTGCTCCAGATGCGCTCTTCTTCGCTGCTCCAGAAGACCAGACGGTCTGCTCTAGAAGACGCTCCGCCTCGAACCGCCTCACCCGCCTCGTCAAAGGTAAGGCGCACATTTTCATTGTTGTGCTTGAGGCGGCACCTCAAGTTCGAAAACTCGCCGCCTCGAGTCGAGGCGCGCCTCTCTACCGCCTTTTAAAACAGTGGTTGGGGTCTTGGGAAGATGTGAGATTACCAGTGATTATCTAAGGTAGCAAATCCAATATTTCTACATTTATCCGGAGGAATCACACCTATGGGAATGCCAAAACTCAGGTTATGTGAAATTACCACGCATCTTTATATATATATATATATATATATACTTCCTCCATATTCAAAAAATATTAACATTCATTGTTTTCACGCAATCCAATACACATTTTTAAAGAGTAATATCTCAAATTTTATAAAATAAAAAATTATAAAACTTTAATATTATAAAACTACGTGATTAGACGAATCTAACAAGATCTCATTGACTATGTTTTATCTTATGTAACTACGTTAAAAAGTTGAATTAAAATTACTCAATAAATAGTGTTTACTATGCAAACGTTAACATTTTTTAAAACCGGAGGGAGTATATATATATATATATACTCCCCTGTTTTTTAATAACTTCTCTATTTGTGCACTGCACGCAATCCAATGCACCTTTTCAATCATTATCACATTATATATAAGTAAAAATTATAAAAATTTGATATTCTAAAAATACGAGATTACATGAATCCAACATCTCACTTACTATATTTTATCTTATACAACTTTGATAAAAAGTTGGAATCAAGTTACTTAAGGAATAATATCAACTATGCAGGGTGATGTTAAAAAAAATGGATGGAGTATATTATAGTAAATTGAATTTAAAATACTAAAGTTATAGACGGAAAAATTTAAAAGACAACCCCAAAATGCATACACTTTTTCTATTATTATTATTATTATTATTATCATCATCATCATCATCATCATTAGCTGAAAAAGGAAAGGGAAAAGGGGCGGGTGGAGAATCAAAATCCCGTTCTCATGGTTGGAAATAAGGGGATTTGGCCAATTCTCATCCCCTACCTCTTCATACAATTTTTAATTCATAAAATTGCAAAAACATAATTTTTATATGGAGGCGAATATTTAATTTGAAAAAAAAAATTAGAATATTGATCCTAATTCCTAAAACTTGTTATTTTCAATATATAATTTTCTCATATTCCTATTTAAAATTTATTCATGTAACATTGCAAAAACATAATTTTCAAATTGTGTGAAATTATATGAAGACGAATATTTAATTTGAAAAAAAAAAATCAAATTAAAATATTGATCCTAATTCCTAAAACTTGTTATTTTCAATATATATTTTTCTCATATTCTTATTTAAAATTTATATATATGTCATGTAGTTAATTGTGTTTATAAGGTGTTAATAATATTATAATACCAATAATTTAAATAAATTAAATTAATAATAATCATATAATAAAATATAAAGAATTAAGTTTATATATTTCAAAGAAAAAAAACTATATTTAAATATTATCTATGGTTGCGGTAGAATATCATATTTATAGAAATATTCATTCGATTGAAACTTGAGGGAATTATTATATGATTAATTTGAATAGAAAATCTAAAATTCTCAATTTAACCAAACACAAAAAATCTTAAGATGCCAAAAAATCAGATTCTTGCCAATATCATCTATCTAGTAATTGTATATTATTAGTTACGACATTTTCACCAGTAAAGTAAGATACCTCCAACTAAACACCCCCTATATGTACCAATGCAAAGAGAGCAACGACACACATCAAAATTACTATAGTGCTCATTGTTGTCCATTAAAACTACTCTGCTGCTTCACATTTGGTGATGTATTCAAGTCGTATGACTCTATAAAGTTTTTTCCCACGTTCAACTTTCAAGGGCATTTTAGGAAAGAATTAATTATGAAATAGTATATAATTAGGATTCATAATATCCTCATCAAATGCATAAAGTATCTAGCTTCCTTGTATGAATTCATTGAGTACCATTATACGCACCATTGCCAGTGGGTGCATTAATATATTTCAACTCTTATCTTGTGTACTTTTAAAGGAAAGCATTTGATAAGGAGTAGGGTCATTGGTTATCAAAGTATCATGAAGCAGCACGCATCTTAAAACAAACTCACGGAAACACAGTGACTGCAGTTTATAATAAGGCCAGTTTCAGATATCAATGCTTTGCCTGCACAGCTTGTACTTTAGATAAAGTTCACATAATCAAATTGTCTCCAATAAAGGTTTAAGAAAGATCGTTCCTGAGCTCCTGATCTTGGGCCTAAAAGCATATGGACGTGCTAAATTTACAATGGCACACTTATATGCAAATCCAAATAACAAACAAATCACAAGAATATTGAATGTGTACCTGTTGAGAGAAACTGGATGTGAGCCAGGAAACTGCTGAGGTCCTCTACCCTGTAGATTAATGAATTACAAATTACAAATTGCAAGAATACAATGAGGAAATCAGACCATAAGAAACTAAAAATTTTCAAATTGTTAAACCACTTGACAAAATTCAAATAAACTGACCCCTGGTGCCAGCTTCAGAGATTGATAACAAAACTGCCGCATTGCTGTTTCTTGGTCACTAGGAATTTTATCTCCTAGAATGTCATCATTCGTCATCTCAACCTGGATCTCATCCTTCACCTGAAAGTGAAACATTATGTTCAAATGTGATTGGAGAGACCTCAGGAAAAAATAAATCATGTAGATGAATCATCCACCACAGTTGGGGCACGGAAAATTACATAATGGATATTTGATTCATGATTAAATGTATAAATACAGGAAAGACCAGTACACGGCACAAAGCATGTGTCTCTTGAAAAGGGTGTAAAAGCATACATCTAGAGGAGCTGCAGGGTCGCCATCATCGTCATCATCATCTGGCATTACATCGCCATTGAGATCAAGATCAGAAGATCTTTTCCACTCTGGGGTTGGAGGACAAACCACCATATCTGGCTTCGTCTCATGATAGAAATTGTACAAAGCATCAATGTAGTCTGGCTTATAGATACCCGGTGGGCGAGCATCAGAAAATATTTTGATTGCCTGCAAAGAAAGAAACCAATGTAGCATACACCCTCATTATCTACTTCAAATTTATGCTAATACATAACATCCAGCTTACCTGGGTAACAGATATAGGCAGTGTTCTCATGAGATAGTGGATAATCATATATCCCGTACGATTATGCCCATGCGTGCAATGAACTAGAATATGTTTCTTTGGTTGCTTTTGCCGAGCCAGAAATTGTGCAACCTAGTACAAGCGCACATTATTCATAATGTCCATATCTTAGGATACCTTGAAAAAACACAATAGCAACATAAAACTCAAAAATACATTGCCTTAGGCATGCTATGTTCAAATCTAGGAAGGATGCTCAGACGTAAATGAGTATTAAAAGAATAAGGGATTCTATCTTAGCTCAAATTATCTCAAAACCTGTCCCACAGTAAATATTTTTCATAAATTAACAACCACAAGTAATGTAAAAGTTCAATCGGTGCAACTTATTTTACTTCAAACATCATTGCACAGAATTGTCCAACAAAATTCACTTTTATCAGCCACTTCCAATTCATAATATTTTCCAAATAAGGTTTCTACACACATATAATTATATAGAGAAAAGTGATAATAGTCATAAATTTAACCTTATTAATTGCTCCTTACTACGTAAGGATTACATTGAAAATGGAAAAGATTGATTTATTGCTTTCGCTTTGCAAGAGGGGTGGGCCCCGTAAGGGTAACATAGTAAAAATATGAATTTGTTTGCCTTCAAATGTGTCAATTAATTTGAAAAAAAAATAATTAAAATGAAATTTATTGTGATTTGTGAATCATTAGTGTTAACAGAAAGTGAATTCTCTCTCTCTCTCTCTCTCTCTCTCTCTCTCTCTCTCTCTCTCTCTCTCTCTCGCTCGCTCTCTCTCTCTCTCGCGCATGCACTCTATTGAGACAAGAAAGTGCCTCTCTTCAATAACAACGTTCCAGAACACCTCTTAAATTTTGAGGAAGTAGAAGTATAGAACCAATCTTGGAAAACACTATGCAGATTCCGCTGATAATTGGGTCTACAAGACATACCTCATAGAAAAACTTATTTACAGCCTCATTATCAGGGACAGAATCACGCCCCTTGCAAGCAATCTGAATTAGAAAGAAGTGGATCAGGAGCTGAAGAAATTTGACTCCGATAAATATAGAAAAAAAAACAATTTTTATCTACGCAGGAAGAGTGGATACCACACCTTGACATGCTTAATACCATCTCTCTTCCAATCAATGGAATTGTAGTATCTAAAGGAATTGGTGAGATCAATCACCAAACCAATCTGAAAGTAATCAGTAGATAATTTAAATATGCAACAAGCAATTAAAAAGGAGAAAAATTATCTAAAAACTGCAACATGGAACATTACTAAAAAAAAGCGCACCAAATAATATACAGCGTTCATGCACAAAACATAGATTGATATTGGACTTCCATAGAGATACAGAATGGGTTGAACAGAACAAACCGTTAAAAAGTTATTGCACATAGTGAGCAACACCAGAAAAATTGGCATGAGGACTTGCGTGATAGTTAATGATTGCTACTTCCACATTTCCCAGTTAATACAGCCAGCTCAATAAACCTTATTTCCAACCTCCCCAATCCCCCATCGATAATAAATCAAGCAATCAACCTATTAATAAGTTCCCTTCTTAATTCTTTACCTCTAATAAGTTCAGATAAGGCTTGAAAAGATAAGAAAAGTAATGTGGTGCATACATATAATCATTAGTCCACATATCCTGAATATGGCCAAATGTATTCTGAATTCAATTTAATTGCCAACTCAATTGCAAACTGACCAAGGAATATGTGGTAATCTAAACTAGTAGTCGCCATCCACCATCACATCACATCATATCCAATTGCAGGTTTGACATCCAGCATATCACAAAAAATAAATAAATAAATCTTGAATTCAACAGAATCTTAGTAATAATCAATCCTTACTAACCCCAGTGGTCAATCCAAGGTACCAACTCTATTCCTAATTTCCTATAAATTAAATAACATGAAAATTTATAAGTAGGAAAAGGATTTACTCACCTTTCTCCCTAAAACTCTTTGTTGATGTAGAACCTGCCTATAAGAGTATCTTCTGCCAGGAGGGATAGAGTCATTGAATCCTTCACCTAAAGGAACTTTCGAAGGAATCAAACCATATATTTCTTGTCCGGAGGCAGGGCAGTCCAACCAACCTGTCTCATGGGGAAAAGTTAAGCAATAAACATTACCAACTGATACAAACACTCGTTGAGATGGCAACGTAACGTAATTAAGATTTACACATATATTCATTCGTGCACATGCAGGAACCTAAAACCCAATACCCTAAAAGTATAATGCTCACGAACACACAAATACCATGTTACAAGGTCGAAGTTTGAACTCCTAGAAGAGTCATTGGAAATACAACAAAGAAATAGGCTAAAACTTATTACAGTTCAAATCTTGATATTAAGCTTATTTCATCATGACAAATGCATCAATTGAATTCATGAGTCCATTAAAATTTTGTGAATAACCCAAGACTAAGCAACATATGAGTAGTATCTTAAATCAAAACATGCTTAGATATAATCATTTTTGCAGGAAAAGAAAATTTACGCACCAGCATATAAAAATGAAAAGAAACTACAACCCTGCATTTGATAAAACTAATAGTGTCTCAGTGTATCTTTTAAGTGATGCATATCAATTATCAGCATATCACTTGATTATGAGATATTTTTTCGTTGTTGATAAAACTAACATTACTAGACAATTGACTGAGTTAACAATTATCATTCAATTGTTTAATGACTTTATCAAACAAAGCACAGAGTACCGCCAAGTTAACAATTATCATCCATTTTTGGGAATTTTTCACATCAAAAGCTTAAGGACAACAACAATTAATTTTGAACAAAAAGTAAGAACAAACTCAAACAAAAGTATTAAAAAAAGAATGTTTTGAATTGGAGTCTTCAGGATTCCCCATGTGAGGGTAACCACCCATCCCAACATAACCAATTGGATTTCCCTCACAAGTGAAAACAAAGGTGGAAAATAGACATTTCAGTCTCAAACACAGTTGATCAACAATTTACCCGGAGGAAGTTTACTATTAGGTCTTTGTCTTTTCACTTGATACCCATCAACCCGGTGACTTGACTGATATCCATTTGATGGCCTATCGTCAACTCGCTGTTTGCGAATGCGTTGAATCCTTTCCTCACGCTCCTGATGAAAAAGAATATAGTAACTACAATCATCAAATCAGCAAAGTTCATTCCAGATTACAGGGGAAAAAAATGTAGAGCAGATAATATATACTCCCTCCGTTTTTTAAAAACTGCTAAGGACCCACAGTTTACACAGTCCAATGTACATTTTAAACCATTAATAACTCAAATTCGGTACTACTAAAAATTCTAAAATTCGATATTTGAAAACTACACGACGAGACGAATCTAACAAGATCTTCCTTGGCTAAATTCTAACTTGTATAACTATGATAAAACTTTAAGTCAAAGTATTTGTGTGAACAGTAACTCTCAACCAAATGTTGCAATTATTAAAAAAAATAAATAAATAAAAAAAAAAAGGAGGGAGTATAAAAGACATGCATTACAACAGACTTCTTACACTGTTTCAAGCGCAATTGTGCAAACATTAATCAGTTGGGTACTCAACTAATCATTATCAGCCACCAAATCAACAAATGGATGCTATTGTAATAGAACATGGGATCAAGTAAAACAAACACATAAGTTTTATGCTTCCTTTATGTGTATTAAGTGGTTGCTAATACCAGTATTTTAGCAAAAAGGACTGCATATGTTCATAAGTATCCAATACATCATAGTACAGGGTAGTGAGTACACTTTTAAGTGACTGCTTTAAAGCACCAAAAAGAAAGAAAGAAAAAAGGCCATAAAAGCAGTGGAGTTAGCCCACAATAATATGAGTGATTGAAAGGAAAAGCTAAATTTACAGAATCTTGAGATTTGGATTTTCATAATCTCGAATTGATCCAATCACGCAGTTATTCATCATATTCAACTCTTACAAAGCGATGAATCCAACAAGACAAGGGGATACCCGACGTGAAATCTCAGCAGCAGACTCCCCATGATCCGCATGATCATTGTATTGCATGTGTTCTGCTACATGATCCTCTTCTGACCGTTCAAACACTTCATCCTCTTCTGGTTCGGGAGACACATTCAAGTCCATTCTGGCAATCATTAAATCAAATTTGAAAAAAAAAAAAAAACATTTCCCAGAATACACCAGTGGTGTGACAGAAATTATTGTAGAATGTAATTACTATATTAACATTTTTAAAGACGATCATAAAAACCAGCATACAACCAAGCAGTGATAGCTATAGGAAACCAAGAAAGATTAAATTAGTCCTATCCAACAAGTGTTTCCCAGAAGAGAAAAAACGTAAGGGCAATAGTAGTGGCCTTCAAAAAATCAACTCCATAATCACTTCATGCCTAGGAAACACAACTAACAAACTAATGAAATGATAGAATAAGCTTGCAATAAATAACATCAAGATGCCACCCATCAATAAGTTTAATCACTTCAACCAAAATTGAAAATACCATGAAATTCAATAAGCAAGCCTCTGGAAGAATTTATATGCAAAGTATCTAGTGCAAAATAAGAGATTTCAACATTCTCCATATCATTGAACATAACAGTAAAAGTTAGATGTTGGCCAGAAATTCAGAATGGCTTTAGGTTGCACAGGCAGCTTGCAACAATAGTTCATTATCCGCAATCTAAATTTCACGCAATACTCCAGCTGTGTGGTTGTAAATTGAAACCACTTTTGGTTAATGGATACATATTTCAATCTGGAGCATGGGTATCATGATTAAAAAGTCATTGTCCACTTAGTAAATTACGCATATACAAGGCACTACGGCGCTAATACCCAGTCCCAGTCAATCATTTGTTTAGTTAAAGGTTCCCTTCCAAAACCCATAAAAATAAACATCATTCTCACATATTCAAATATTTCAGAAACATTCAATAATCAAACAATTTATAATTCTTTAGTTTCTTTCTTCTCCCATAACCGCCAGCATCATGAACCTTTTCTTTCCCGTTACTCCACACGTGCTAATTTTTTTAAAAACTTTAACCGTATTGCATTCCTCTCTTTCTCTTGCATTTGAATGCAAATTAAAAGATTTTAAAATAATCCCACATACATAAACCTTTAGAAGAAATGCTTTCCACCATAGGCCACAAAATGAAGTCAACACATCCACCCAGCAAAATGAAAATTAGCAAAGAAAAATTAACCAAGATGCAAAATAAAGTAAAATAAACGATCTCCCACCTCAATCAAAAAGGAGACGAATCAAAACAGGTGCCCAGTTCTCAATGTTAAAACCTCCCAGATACGAATTAGGTGGACAGAACCTCCAGCGGAACAGAATTAAATTAACCAACACTCCTCCATCGGAATTCCTGACAGAACTAAAACCCTAGAATCAAAAAGAAAGTAAATCGGATAGCAACTCCACAAAACCCTAGAGAGACAAGTTTCCCGTCCCGTCGTTGAGAAGGGGAAAGGATTGCGGGAATTGAATCCACGAGGGGGAACACAGGAGAAAAGAGGTGTCTTATTTAATCTCTTTTCTTTGAGTATTGTAGTACTATGTGATAAAATTACATACCAGAAGCCGTTGAGACTTTTGTGCTAATAATATAAGTATACGATTTGGGCAATAGAAATAATTACTAATGTATTAGGAAAAAATGCCAAAATAGTGCCACAATTTTGCCAGTTTTCCAATTTGGTAATGGAGTTTTTTAATTTAGTGCTATAAATTTACTAATAATCACTCTATTTGCTTACATGGCTTGAGATTAATGATCAAGATAAATTTAATTGTTCCACTTAAGGATCAATCAATATAGGCAATGACTATTACCTTAGATATGTGGACATTTGAGTTTGACAACCCTAAATTCTAGACACGCCCAAATCCCCAAGCCGACCCGCTTCCCCCAAGCCCGCCCAACCAACCCCACCCCCAATCAGACATAAACCCTTAAGCAAAACAGAATCGATTTTGCTCCTCATCTTTGAAGAATCAATTTCATCATTCAAAAATCAACATCGAATTTAGCCACTCAAATCCTCTTCAAAATCGAATTTTCCCCCAAATAGTTCGAAATAGTTAGCCCCAAAATGGTGAAACTGGAAGATCTTAGGGATGTGGAATTGTTACTTTCAAGGATGAACAAGCCATGAAAGAAGCGATCGAGGAATGAACAGCAAGGAACTTGACGGACGTAGTACAACAGTCAACGAGGCTCAATCTCGCTCATGTGGTGTTGGCGGTGGATTCCGTGGTCCTCGACGCGATGCTGGAGGAGGCGGTGGTTATGGGCGCCGTGAAGGGGGTGCTGGATTTGGTGGTGGGCGCGGCGGTGGAGGCTACGGCGGAGACCGTGAACACTCCAGAAGCGGCGGTGCTCCTGATGGTAACTGAAGGTGTAATACCCGAGAATTTTCCAACATAAAATAAAACAATAATTAAATAAATAAATAATAAATAAAATGAATACTATAAATAAATAAACCAATCCAGCAAATAAAAGAAATAAATAAAGGTAGGGAAATGAGAAATGAGACTTTTACTTAAAAAGGAAGTAAAGGAATTTAATTAAACAAAATGATGGATAAATGGAACACCAAAACCCGACACTAATGAACTCGAGTATTCGAGTCCAAAACATCCAATTAGACTGAGAATAAAATTAGAGAGAAAGTAAGAACCCGAATATACCCCGGGAATCGGAATTCGGGAGCATAGAGGGATAGAAACCCGAAAGAGAGGCGGAAAAGCACGACGGATCGCACGACCCGCCCGGACCGAAGTCCAGGCGAAGTCGGCGCGGTGGCCGCGCGGTGGAGGGGGATTAGCGCGCCACGACCGCGCCACTTCACAGATTCGTTTGTTGCGTGAATCACTCGCCCGAACGCGGATTTTTCGACTTTCGGTTGAACATCTCTCGACTCCAGACTTCTAGGTCGGTTGTGGACGCCCTAGGAATTAAGAATTCTATAAATAAGCCCCTTGGGAGCCCCAAACAAGTTTACCAAAACCCTACAACATTCTATACGTTCGAAACCCTAAATCCGGAGTCGTCGGAGGCACGAAACCCAGACGAACGCTGTTGGACGAGTTTCTCTACAGATCTCCATAGTCGTGGTAAGTCTCGGTCCAATCTTTATTCAATAAACGATTCGAAAACGAATCCTAATCATCTCCTTTTTCTTTCTACACCCCCGTATCGAATCTAGATCGTAGAACCCGACGAACGGAGAGGAGAAACGGCGATCTGGAAGCCACGCCTCCGAATTGGACATTCCCGACGTTCATAGACACTGTAAGTTAACCTTACATGGTTTTGGGAGATTTTAAAACATTCGAAACCTAAAAGATTCAACAAGAACCATAAATCTGTCCACTTTTGTTTTCTACCGACGCAACAGATTTGGTGAATTTTTCCGACCCTTAAAACGAACTCAAACGGAAAAACTTAAAACACGAAAAACGTTCCTAAGACTTAAACCTAGCTACTGTAAAAATTTGAGAATTTTTGGAGCTGATTTGATAGGTGAAAATCCGTTGAAACCGAACTGTTTGATTCTAGATCTTGAAATCTTGGACAGAACTTAGGAATGATCTTGATCACGTTTTTGACATAGGATCTAGGCTGTTTTAGATCTTTGGCCAAACATGAAAGTTGTAGATAAATGTCTTAAGATGATCCCTGTCAAATTTCATTAAATTTGGAGTTGAATTGATATGGTAGAAATTGAAATCTTTGATCTGTGGTGTATTAAACTCGGACAGATTTCTTCGTATGTGAAAATTGGCGTTTTTGACCTACTTAGGTATCTCGGATTGAAAAAGTTAAAACACGAAAGTTGTAGATCTTGATGTTTCCGAGTCAGATATAAAATTTTGGAATTTTTGGAATTAAATCTGATTTTAGACGAATTTTGGAGTAAACTGTGATTTACCGAAACGAAATTTTGAAATCTTGTTGAAACATGGAATTAACCTTTAGGGTTGAAACGAATTGAGATATTGTTTCTAAATTAATACAATGGAAGGCAGATTTTAAAAACTAAATCCCCTTACAAACTTGATAAATTAAAATTAGGGGTGAGTGCTCTGCAGGGTGCCCCCTAACGATTCACTTCGTGCCGTAATGGACGATGGTGACCCCGCGCGCTATACTTGAAATGTGATATTGCCAAAACGGCGAAACTTAGAGCCTACACTCTCGTGAATATCCGTATGGGTTTCCCGAGGCTCCGGAGTGGTACTGGGTATGGCTGATACGGCTGCGGCCGCCGGGCTACCGGCTAAACTTGTTGACATCGCGATTTTTATCGTGAAACTTTGAAATACCAAATCGGGAATGTAATGGGGATTCTAAATTAAATTAAACTAGATTAAATAATATTGTTGTCAAATTAAATTATTTAAATGCTTTATTTAAATTATGGCTATTATCTTGAACCATGTGATATGTGTTATTAAATAGAGCCTGAGATAGATTGTGCTATATGATATGGAGTATATGAAATCAAATATTATGTTATTATCATGCTTTTGTTAAGTTATTAAAGTTATGGCTTTTAAACCCTACGATCATGCATGTGTTAACTTACTCAGCAATTTTGCTGATCAAAACCATTTTTATTCCTTTCTTTACAGAATATGTGGAATGAGCATGTGTGAGCACGAATCATGCATGAGATTTTGGGAATTTTTATTTTGCTTTTAAATTTCGTACGTAGACTACATTATGAACGGGCCTGTTTAACCCGTGTTTTGGCCATGTCGGCCTTTTTATATTTTCCGCTGCGATACTGTACTAAACTAAATATTTCCGCTGCGCTATGCTATTATTATTTTCGAATTATATTGTATGGGCTATTTTGAATGCTTTAAGTGTTTTTAAATACTGCAATACCTAGCCTTGCATCTCTTTAGTAAGCTCGGAGAAACCGTGTCTTACTAGGGAGATGTGGCGGTGACATCCCGACCTGGGTGACCAAAAACCGGGGTGTTACAAGTTGGTATCAGAGCCAGGTTATTTTTAAACTATTATTTTTAAACCATTACTATTTTTAAACTGTTATTTAAACCATTATTATTTTTAAACTATTATTTTTAAACCATTACTATTTTTAAACTGTTATTTAAACCATTATTATTTTTAAACTATTATTTTTAAACCATTACTATTTTTAAACTACTAGTAATATTTTGACTATTATTTTAAATTTTAAAGTATTATTTCCATGGAAGAATTTTTATTCTTTATTTTAAAACCCATAGAAAAATATATGGTGTATTAAATTATTATTGGGGGGAACTATCATTTGCATATGCATGTCGCATCTCTGCTATGAACTTAGCATCTTGGAAACTTGAACTTAGAATCTTGGCGAAACTTGAACTTAGAATCTTGGCGAAACTTGAACTTAGCATCTTGGCGAAACTTGAACTTAGAATCTTGGAAACTCGAACTTAGAATCTTGGCGAATATTAACTTAGATCCCTTGCTTGCGCTAGATGGCTAGTCAAGACATGATGCAGTTGATGATCAAAATGATGAACGCTCACCTTGACACCCAACAAACCATACAACAAATGAAAAATCGTATAGCTCACTTGGAGGCAAATCTGCACCAAATGGGAGACTTAAGGGAAGCTGACCTCCAGCACTTCCTGAACTTGAGAGCCGCTGATCAAGATCGCATAAAAGACTTAAAAACTCAAGTGCAAAAACTCACCGAACGAAGCGATGCTGTGATAGATAGAGTTGAGGATCTAGGGTCGGACCTGCTTGACCTCACTGATATAGTAGTACCACATAGCCCTGTGGAAGACCACTTGATGGGACCACGAAGCCCAACACCCCCAGTAGAGAGCCCATCCGGCCTTATCCATGGACGCTACGGAACCCTTGGGCTCTGGCCCCACATGGTCCGCCCATCGCCAAACCCGAGCCCCGTGGAGAACCATCTGGAGGGGACACCGGACCCAGTTCCGGAAGCTGTCGATCCACCATCCCCAGTGTTTCATGGACCTTTGGGCACCGGCCAGGTCTCTGATGAGGATGATCCTATGGAAGACCCCGCTACTCTGCCAGAGGACGCGGAGATCTTTTAGATACTTTATCCTAGATAGTATATTTATTTTGCGCATCCTATTACTTGTATTAAATTTCTTTTAAAGGAATAAAATGCAAGTTGATTTTTTTTTGGAAATTCTTCAGCCAGAAATCATTATATAAAAAAAAAGGGAGAACTGGAACAGTTTCATCGCAATTTCTCTAAATGACAACGGTCAAAACAGTCAACAAGGATACAACGGGAACATAAACTACGAAACAAAACACATCAATGATCATCCTTGTACAGTCCATAAGAAAACAACTAAATAAAACACTACTACAGCAAGCCTAGATGGAAACGCAGAAACAAAGGATCACTGGTCGGGAGGCGGGAACTGACGACGCATATACTCGTCCATCTGACGCATGTAGGCATACATATCGGTCATGGAGGCCTGCTGCTCCAGCTGTCTCGTAGTGATCGTATCCATGCGAGCCTGGTACAGGTCCATCCTGGCATCCAGAGCGTCGTAGCGAGCCTGCCCGGCTGCAAACCCAGCATCCATACGAGCGAACCCCGCATCCATACTAAGCTGCATACCCTGCAGCATCTGAACTATCTGCGGCATCTCCGCACCCTGCTGGGGAACCTCGGGAGGCGGAGGTGGCTGCTCAGGAGGAACAACTAAAATCAAACCATCACCGTTGGGCTCCGGGCGAAGGACAGCCGGAGGAGCCCCACGTCGAAGAGCACTGCGTCGAGGGGCGTAGCTAGGGATACGGTAATAGCCGCCAGCGGATAGCTCGTAAGGATCCGTCTCTGGTGACGTACGGATCCCCTGAGCCGCACACATGCCGCAAATAAGATGAACATGGGTAATCACCCTGCTTCCTCGTCCTCGGCGCATACCCCTCAGGTTGTCCGCGATACAAGCCCCAACATTCACCCTACCACCTCGGGCGAGAAAGCAGATGGTCTCATAGACGTGGTCTATAACAATATGGCTCCGGGTGATCGGCCGGACACGACCTAACCATATCTGAGCTAGCTCGCGCCACGGAGAGTCCATCGTCGTCAACCTCAGCTCGTGATCATGCTCGAGCAGAGGGGCCGTCAGGGTGCATAAAACGCCCCACGCAGGCGGGGGTATACGACCCTCAGGCTGTGGCCGGAACACGCCGTCGTCAGGAAGGCCAAAGTAGACGTTGATCGCCCGAGCACTGAAATCTAGATGGCGACCCCGAACCCAGACTTGAGACAAGTCACTGTTCTCCCCGAGACCGCCAATGTTGGCAATGACCTCCATAGCTAAGTACCCAGAAGCGACGCCCTCGGGATGGCGCGCAAGCCCAGTCCACTGAAGAAGATCCAAAACTGGACTAACCATGTCGTCGTCCATATGGCGAGGATATATGCCTCTCTCCGGGACATAAGACCTGTGTCGACGAAGCTCGTCGAAGTAGAACTCCTGAGAGGCCATAGTAGCGAACCGATACCTGTCGTGTCGACGGGGACGCACCTCGTCGGGGAGACCCCTGAGCTTAGGGCCCCGCTGCTCCTCGTCCTCCTCAGACTCGCTCTCGTCAAAATCAGACATCGCCGGAGCGGCAGTGCTAGGACCAGCCTCATCGCGCTGAGCAACTCGTCTCCTGGTCCTCGGGGGACACATGAGTGACGCCAAAACAATCCACAGAAAAAGCAGCATCCTGCAATTATCCAACCAATACCCAATGTAAGGATAAATCCCACACGGCGATTACACGAAGCATAATCTAGAAAACACGAGAACATGAAGTGGGAGCCCTAACACGAGCAATCAAGAGGATAACCAAACCAAGACTATGACTAGAAAAGTCCCAAACCCCCTTGGGACATTTCGTCGAACACGTTGAGTGCGCGATAAATCAAGACCAAAGTTTACTTGTAAACACATGGGGAACGTCCCCAAAACAAAACAATTGCTTAGACAATAACTTATCATCATAATAGGGCACAAATCGACGACCACGAACTCATCCGCATGCCCACAATACCAATACAAATCGGGAAATTCATGCTTTCCTTAAAATATGGAATCTAGTAAAACTTCCTCAAACTAGGCATGCATTGTGGCACAAATACTTCCTAATCAACAAAAATAACACCAAGTATCGCCCAAACTCGCTAATTGCATAAATTAAGTCTAAAAACAACAAACCCCCAATTCTTGTCTCTAAACCCTGATTTTGAAATTCGCCCAAAGATTAAGACTAATCAAGACATAAAATCTGAAATTGACAAGTAGAAGTAGTAGATGCATACCTTGCAAAGGAAAATCGAGGCCGGGAACGAGAGAATCGGGGGATGGGAGAACGAATTTGAGAGAAAACTAGAAGAAGCCTCGGAAGTGGAAATGGGGCGGAATGGCTCGCGCTCCGCGCGAGCCCTTTTACTCGAACTGCTATGGCCGCGCGGTCGCCGCGCGCCACCGCGCGGGCACCGCGCGAGCCTCAAAGTTTGTTTTTTTTTTTTTATTTATTTATTTTACTTTCTACTGTTTACTCGAAGAGCGAGGAGGAGCATGCGAAACACTTACATCAGGTGTTGGAGATCTTGCGAAGAAATCAGCTATACGGCAAGCTGTCGAAATGTGACTTCTGGCTGAAAGAAGTGGCATTTCTCGGACACATAGTATCCGCTGATGGAGTATCAGTGGATCCGGCAAAGGTCTCTGCCGTAACTGAATGGGCAACTCCGAAAAGTCCAACGGAAATAAGGAGTTTCCTTGGATTAGCCGGATATTACAGACGATTTGTAAAGGACTTTTCAAGGATTGCACGTCCTTTGACCCAGCTACTTAAGAAAGGAGCAAAATACGAGTGGACCGAAGCATGTGAGACATCGTTTCAAGAGCTGAAGAAACGACTCACAACCACACCCGTATTAACATTACCATCAGAGAATGGTGACTTCGAAGTATATAGCGATGCTTCGAAGGAAGGTTTAGGTTGTGTTTTGATGCAAGACTCGAGAGTCGTAGCCTATGCATCACGCCAACTAAAACCTCACGAGGAAAATTATCCGACACATGACCTGGAGTTGGCAGCGGTCGTTTTCGCTCTAAAGATATGGAGACATTATCTTTATGGGCGGAAGTGTCGAATGTTCACCGACCACAAGAGCTTGAAGTATATATTCACTCAGAAGGAGTTGAATTTGAGACAGCGAAGGTGGTTGGAACTCATTAAAGACTACGATTTAGAGATAGCATACCACGAGGGGAAGGCGAATGTGGTAGCCGATGCCCTAAGTCGGAAAACCCAACACGTGACAAACTCATTGGTAATTCCGCCGGCATTGTACATGGATTTGGCAAGATTGGAGTTAGAACTTGTGCATCCTGGCACAGTGAGAGAAACGGTCAATGCCATGGTCGTAGAAACTCCAATATTGGACGAGATTCGACTCGCTCAACCGGGCGATCCGAAACTCGAGCAGATAAAAGGGTATATTGCTGAAGGAAAGGCAATAGGATTTGCTGTCCACGAGGATGGAAGCATCCGTTTCAAAGGGAGATGGTGTGTGCCTCTTAAATGTGCCGAGTTGAAGCAAAGGTTGATGGAGGAAGGGCACAACACGCCATATTCCGTACATCCCGGAGGTGACAAGCTATACAAAGATCTGAAGAAGATCTATTGGTGGCCGGGAATGAAGAAGGAAGTGGCAAATTTCGTAGCGAGATGTCTTACCTGCCAAAAGGTTAAGGCAGTGCGACATAAACCCTTAGGATTGATGCAACCACTAGAGATTCCAAGTTGGAAGTGGGATAGCATCTCAATGGACTTTGTCTCGGGATTACCCCGATCACCTAAAGGCATGAACAAGATTTGGGTGATTGTGGATAGGCTAACGAAGACAGCCATATTTATCCCAATGAAAGACACGTGGACTATGGACCAATTGGCCCGAGCCTACATTGATAATGTGGTACGACGACATGGAGTACCACATGATATCATTTCCGATAGAGACAATAGATTTGTCTCTCATTTCTGGATGGAGTTACAAAAAGCTTTCGATACTCAAATCAAAATGAGCACCGCTTTCCACCCGATGACGGATGGACAAACCGAGAGAACAATCCAAACACTAGAAGACATGCTGAGAACATGCGTGTTGGAATTCAAAGGGAATTGGGAATCTCATTTACCCTTGATTGAGTTTTCCTATAATAATAGTTACCATGCGAGTATCGGCATGGCACCTTTCGAGGCATTGTATGGACGAAAGTGCCGAAGCCCTTTGAGCTGGGAAGAAAACGATAAGTCCGTGGTAGTGGGACCACAACTTATCGAAGACATGGCTCAACAAATCAAAGTGATCCAAGGGAAGATGAAAGCCGCACAAGACCGTCAAAAGAGTTATGCCGACGTGAGACGACGGGACCTAGAATTTCAAGTGGGAGATAGGGTCATGCTAAAGATATCACCCATGAAGGGGGTGATGCGCTTTGACAAACGAGGGAAGTTAAGTCCGCGATACATAGGACCTTACGAGATTCTAGAACGAGTCGGAACTCTAGCCTACCGATTGGCTTTACCGCCACACTTAGATCGAGTTCATAATGTCTTCCGTGTCTCACAACTAAAGAAGTATGTGCCGGACCCGACACATGTACTTCAACCAGAGATAATTGAGCTCGATGAGGATTTGACTTACGAAGAAGTCCCAGTGCGTATTCTCGATACTAAGGAACGAGTAACGAGGAACAAAACCATCAAAATGATCAAGGTTCTTTGGTCAAACCACGAAAGTGAGACGGCAACTTGGGAAGTAGAATCCGATATGAGGGAACGATACCCGACATTGTTCCAAACCGATACCGACACAGTTATGGGGACATAACTGCAATCTTAAGGGGGAGAGGATGTCATACCCCCTAATTTTTCGTGCAATTTTGTAAACTTTTGAACTACGTTATGGTTTGATCCCTTTACCGGGTACGTAGGCAGCTTAGAAGTTTTAATTCTAAGTTCAGTCACAACATAATAAAACAAACACAAGACCTTAGCACGAGACGAGAAAAGCCGAAACACAACTTCGAGGACGAAGTTGGTTCTTAAGGAGGGTAGACTGTAATACCCGAGAATTTTCCAACATAAAATAAAACAATAATTAAATAAATAAATAATAAATAAAATGAATATTATAAATAAATAAACCAATCCAGCAAATAAAAGAAATAAATAAAGGTAGGGAAATGAGAAATGAGACTTTTACTTAAAAAGGAAGTAAAGGAATTTAATTAAACAAAAGGATGGATAAATGGAACACCAAAACCCGACACTAATGAACTCGAGTATTCGAGTCCAAAACATCCAATTAGACTGAGAATAAAATTAGAGAGAAAGTAAGAACCCGAATATACCCCGGGAATCGGAATTCGGGAGCATAGAGGGATAGAAACCCGAAAGAGAGGCGGAAAAGCACGACGGATCGCACGACCCGCCCGGACCGAAGTCCAGGCGAAGTCGGCGCGGTGGCCGCGCGGTGGAGGGGGATTAGCGCGCCACGACCGCGCCACTTCACAGATTCGTTTGTTGCGTGAATCACTCGCCCGAACGCGGATTTTTCGACTTTCGGTTGAACATCTCTCGACTCCAGACTTCTAGGTCGGTTGTGGACGCCCTAGGAATTAAGAATTCTATAAATAAGCCCCTTGGGAGCCCCAAACAAGTTTACCAAAACCCTACAACATTCTATACGTTCGAAACCCTAAATCCGGAGTCGTCGGAGGCACGAAAGCCAGACGAACGCTGTTGGACGAGTTTCTCTACAGATCTCCATAGTCGTGGTAAGTCTCGGTCCAATCTTTATTCAATAAACGATTCGAAAACGAATCCTAATCATCTCCTTTTTCTTTCTACACCCCCGTATCGAATCTAGATCGTAGAACCCGACAAACGGAGAGGAGAAACGGCGATCTGGAAGCCACGCCTCCGAATTGGACATTCCCGACGTTCATAGACACTGTAAGTTAACCTTACATGGTTTTGGGAGATTTTAAAACATTCGAAACCTAAAAGATTCAACAAGAACCATAAATCTGTCCACTTTTGTTTTCTACCGACGCAACAGATTTGGTGAATTTTTCCGACCCTTAAAACGAACTCAAACGGAAAAACTTAAAACACGAAAAACGTTCCTAAGACTTAGACCTAGCTACTGTAAAAATTTGAGAATTTTTGGAGCTGATTGGATAGGTGAAAATCCGTTGAAACCGAACTGTTTGATTCTAGATCTTGAAATCTTGGACAGAACTTAGGAATGATCTTGATCACGTTTTTGACATAGGATCTAGGCTGTTTTAGATCTTTGGCCAAACATGAAAGTTGTAGATAAATGTCTTAAGATGATCCCTGTCAAATTTCATTAAATTTGGAGTTGAATTGATATGGTAGAAATTGAAATCTTTGATCTGTGGTGTATTAAACTCGGACAGATTTCTTCTTATGTGAAAATTGGCGTTTTTGACCTACTTAGGTATCTCGGATTGAAAAAGTTAAAACACAAAAGTTGTAGATCTTGATGTTCCGAGTCAGATATGAAATTTTGGAATTTTTGGAATTAAATCTGATTTTAGACGAATTTTGGAGTAAACTGTGATTTACCGAAACGAAATTTTGAAATCTTGTTGAAACATGGAATTAACCTTTAGGGTTGAAACGAATTGAGATATTGTTTCTAAATTAATACAATGGAAGGCAGATTTTAAAAACTAAATCCCCTTACAAACTTGATAAATTAAAATTAGGGGTGAGTGCTCTGCAGGGTGCCCCCTAACGATTCACTTCGTGCCGTAATGGACGATGGTGACCCCGCGCGCTATACTTGAAATGTGATATTGCCAAAACGGCGAAACTTAGAGCCTACACTCTCGTGAATATCCGTATGGGTTTCCCGAGGCTCCGGAGTGGTACTGGGTATGGCTGATACGGCTGCGGCCGCCGGGCTACCGGCTAAACTTGTTGACATCGCGATTTTTATCGTGAAACTTTGAAATACCAAATCGGGAATGTAATGGGGATTCTAAATTAAATTAAACTAGATTAAATGATATTGTTGTCAAATTAAATTATTTAAATGCTTTATTTAAATTATGGCTATTATCTTGAACCATGTGATATGTGTTATTAAATAGAGCCTGAGATAGATTGTGCTATATGATATGGATTATATGAAATCAAATATTATGTTATTATCATGCTTTTGTTAAGTTATTAAAGTTATGGCTTTTAAACCCTACGATCATGCATGTGTTAACTTACTCAGCAATTTTGCTGATCAAAACCATTTTTATTCCTTTCTTTACAGAATATGTGGAATGAGCATGTGTGAGCACGAATCATGCATGGGATTTTGGGAATTTTTATTTTGCTTTTAAATTTCGTACGTAGACTACATTATGAACGGGCCTGTTTAACCCGTGTTTTGGCCATGTCGGCCTTTTTATATTTTCCGCTGCGATACTGTACTAAACTAAATATTTCCGCTGCGCTATGCTATTATTATTTTCGAATTATATTGTATGGGCTATTTTGAATGCTTTAAGTGTTTTTAAATACTGCAATACCTAGCCTTGCATCTCTTTAGTAAGCTCGGAGAAACCGTGTCTTACTAGGGAGATGTGGCGGTGACATCCCGACCTGGGTGACCAAAAACCGGGGTGTTACAGGAGGAGTTGAGAAATTTGATCTTCTCGATTTGAATCTAGCTTTGGTTTGATTTGAGTAATTCCGTCGGTATGAAGTGTCACCGTGGTTGATTGTTAGGTTTGCTTTTTGGTGTTTGATAGAATTTCAGATTGTTAGAGTCTGAGCAGAACAAATTATTCTTTCCCGGAAGTTATTAGGTCTGGTTTGGGGGTGAGGCTGGGTCGGGCTTTGGGGAAAAAGACGGGTTGGGTTTTTGGGTTTGGCCGGGTCCAAAAATTAGGGTTGTCAAATGTCCACATGTATAGGATATCAATGCCTATGTGGAGTCTAGGTGGCATAATTAAATTAATCTTATAACACCCCCATTTTCCCTAAAGGTACAGCGGAAGAAAAGTGCGGGAACAATGGGTGCGGGGTGCTACCGCCACGTATTACGGTCCGCCCGAAATACGCTAAGGCTAGAATAAATAATACAGCTGAATGTATATGCTAACCACGTTCCGGACAAGCTAGCATATAATTCGCAATGAAGCTTATAATACTGTAGAGTATAAAATAAGCCTAACAAAAATGGTTGATTTGTACAACCAAAACGGAGGAACACATTCCTCAAATGAGCTCAACGACAGAACAGGAATAAATCCATGGAAGTTTTTATTTTATAAAGGGGTTGTACCTCGCATTTGAAAAATATTATAAAAAGGGGTTGTCTAACTCGTATTTCAAAATAACACTGTTAAACGCAAAATGCATTGTTTAAACAGTAGGGCACAAGGTTTGCACAAACGGGAAAAAAACCCAAGTATTTATTTATGCTCGATAATTGATTTCCAATACTTCTTAAAAATTGATTTTTGCCTCACAAAACTTTTATCTATGCCAAGTAATATGTTATCATCCCAAGGAAGATTTAAAAATACTTTTTCTTATAAATGTTACCCCATACCGTGCCCGTGCAAAATATGCTCTATCAACCTTGCAGATCTGAAACCTGAAAGGAAATGGTGACAAGTGTAGAGTCAGCGAAAACAATCGCTGAGTAAGTAGACCTTTACTCCCGGAGGAGGTCGGGTTGCAGAAATAATTTAAAAAGAACAGTTATGGTAATGGTATGCTAAAACGAGAATTAATTTAAGCACAGACAAAATCCATATAAATCTAGTCCCGGGAAAAGAAAAATATGACACTATGCGTTACCAAGAAATAAATTTCTCAGCCAACATGATGTGCAGGTTCCCTGTTGTAGGGCCCAGTTCTCACATACATTCAAGGGATTGTGGTGGAGGTAAGAAATTCCCTCAGACCACGCGGAATCCAACCATGGCGTCGCGTTAGTTTTCAACGGTCCCCGAATTGGCATGCGGCGCACGCAAACGGCGGAGGTGGCGTTGAGCCGACCCAGTAGCGTAGACCCACCCCGTAACCATGAGCTCCAAAAATCCATATTTTTATTTATTGCAGAAATTAAATAAGCACAGTAAAATGGCATACCAATAATCCAAAAACAGTAGGGAGCTATAAGCATAAATTTAAAAAGTAATAAAAATGGTTTTCTTGAAATTTATGCTTAAGCTAAATAATATTTTGGGCTTACTCCAAAGAGTAAAAATCTACTTACAGTCACCGAAGATGGAATGGGGATGACACACGCACAGGCTACGAGCAGATAATCCTTTACAGCTACGACTAAGAAAAATACTCTAATATTAATTTATACGCTATAATGGCTCTTTAACTAAAACAATAATAATAACTAAAATGATAGCTAAAATAATAACTAAGGTACCTAACTTAAATAAATATTACCGGAATACCGCTACTAGACTGATTTGTTAATAATCTACCAGTGGAACTTTGAGAAGCAGCAACAACAACAGAATCGCAGAGAATAATCGAATACCAAGACAGAAGAAAGGAGAAGAAATGGAGGAAATGGCGTGGGAAATGGGCAAGGATGAGGGGAATTATATAGGCAAACAAGCAGCTCTCCTTTATCCGGTCCAAGGCCAAAACAGCTCTAAATCCTTAACCCACCTAAAGATCCACCGGATACCCATACCCCATCAAAAATCCCATCAGTCTTCTCCCTCTCTCTCGTCCCCCCCTCCCCCATCTGCTCAAATGTCACTCTCTATTCTATCCCCAAGTCCATCAGCTGCCTCCCCCCTTTACCCTTCATTTTCTTTCCTTCTCCCTTCCTTCTGCCTTCTCTTTGTTTTCTCTTGTACTCTCATTCACGGCGGCGGCAGCGGGCAAGGAGGCGGCGATGGAAAGGCTCGGCAGCGGCAGCGCAGCAGGGCAGCAGGTTTCTCCGGCGCGGCGGCGGCGACGAGGCGGCAGAGACGGCCACGCCTCAGTCTCCGTTCTTCCTCCTTGGTTCTCCTCTCTTCTCCTTCTCTTCCTCCTTCTATTTTCCTTTCTTTTTATTTATTTGGTGATGAGCTCGGATAGTGGTGGCTTGGGACTTGGAGGCGGAGGAAGTGGGGGATTTGGTGGGGGTGGATGGTGACGGATTTGGGAATGGAAATGGTGGTGGAAGATGGACGGCGGAGGTGGTGGCTGTGGAGGCGCGGGTGTGGCGGAGGTTGGAGATGGGGAGGCTGTGGCGGCGGAGATGGCTCGCGGTGGTGGCGGAAATCTCGGCCTTCCTCCCCCTCCTTCTCTCTCTTTTATTTGTTTTGATTTAGTGTTGTGGATTTGGATTTGAGATTGGAGGTGGGTGGAGATTTTGACAATAGTGGTGGTGACAATGGCCGGCGGGCGGCGGCAGCGCGCCGGAGCAGGGGCGGAAGAGGCCGCGGGTGGTGGCGCCGAGGCTGGAAAGGGGAAGAGGATGGGGAGATGATTCGAAATCTGGAATTTGGGGCTCAACGGGGGGGGTGGCCGGCCGGCGGCGGCTCCGGCGAAGTCGGCGCCGGAGCAGGGGCGGCGGCGGTGGCAGTTTTGGGATTAGGGTTAGGGTTTGCTTAGGGTATGGGCTTGGGCCTTGATGTGGTGTTTTGGGCTTCTATATTTTCTTAACTTCTCTAAATTGCTTATTGGTCTACACACTAATTGGCCCAATAAAAAAAATACCAATGGACTTAATTGACTAATTAATCTAAGTTGTGGACTTAATTATTTAATTATCCGGTATAGTTAGTCGAATAATTTGGGACTCCATATTCTTCAATTTGGGACAATCGTAAATTATTGGTCGGGTTAATCCCCGATAATTAAATGGATTAAGTGTTTTAATTTAATTACAAGGACTTAATTTTATAAACTAATTCATATTTTGTGTTATTTCATGGGTTAATCCATCTATTAATTTACCACCACTAGTGAAATGATTCACCACTTCAATTTCCTTAATCCGGACAATTAATCGTTAAATGGGACACTAGATAATTCATATTCAATTGGTCAAGCATTCTCAATTTTAACCTTAATGATTAATTTATAATATAATTTGAGTCCGAAATTATATAATGCAACACCGACATAAAATTTCATGACGTTTGTCCATTACGCGATTCTAGGATTTAAATTCTTATCTGTCATGAACTCAATTAATAATATCTTAATTTAATACTTAATCTTACTATCATAATATAGCTTGGTGGATTAATGGATTTAAAACACCTAGTAGTGGATTTCCTTTTTACATTAATCAAGTGTATTAATATTTAATCCAATTACTTATAAATAAATCAATAGGTCTAACTCACTTGGTAATGAGTTTCCGCAGACAGGTTGGTCGAGGTTTTGGAAAATACTAATTAAATGTTTCGCTAATTAAAAATTGGTCTGTCCATAATTTAAGTAGCTAAGTATTTTATTCCGTCCGTGATTATTTATCTCATCACTTTACTCATGCCTAGTAATATTTATTTAGACTCTAATATTTCATAAGCTCATCTATTTTGGTCATTAACTTATATTTCTACCTGGTTCCCTCATTGGACATTTTGGTTAAACTTAATTTGCCTTTGATAATATTTAATCCAACTCGTACATAAACTGGGGGACTTAAATAAATTCTTGATAATTGATAAATTAATACTTCTATGCTAATTTAATAGTCTTGGGTTTAAAAGTTCTTAATTCCTTAAATTAAATTCTCAGCTCAGATTGACTTAAATAAATTCGCACTTTAAAAAAATATCTTTTCCTTTCATGTCCTAAAAAATTTTATTTATGAGAAATTTTGAATATTTATTTATTAAAATTTAAATTTCTATTTAAAAATTTTTACGAGGTGTTATAGTCTACCCTCCTTAAAATAAGGCTTCGCCCTCGAAGCCTCTCGGCAAATCCTAAAAGTAATTCACGATTAGATTTATATTTACCAAAATTATATCTTATAGAAACCTTCCGTTGTATTATCTATTAATTATAATTTCCTTCAATTAGCCTCGGTTATTTATCCTTGATACCCGCTTAATCCCTTTTGAATATACTTCTTGTTACAAGAATCGTCCAATTTAATTTCGTTTGATATTTCTAAATGATTTTATATGTTGGTTAAACATAGGTTGGTTCAATTTTTCTTTCGACGCTTCCTCTACCGGGGTACGCTAGTGGCTCCTTATTTCACCTCTTTCCTAGGAAGATAGAAATGGTCTATCTTATTTACTCGTTCCTCAATTCCTTGCATCTTACTATTTCTCAAAAGGTATTCGGGATAAATTTTGGACAAAAATTCATTGGTTACGTTATTTTATTAAGGCTTCCAATAACTTAGTTGAATTGATGGGTTTTCTTGGAGTACATCATCAATCCTTAATAAGTCCCACTATTCTTGTTCGTAAGGTGTCGCTATTAGGAAAATTTATTTTTGAACTATGTGGTCACTCTTGTTTGGTATTTGATCCATTAATTATTCATTATACTTGGAGTGTTCTTCAATCTTAAACGTAGTGTGGTGAGTTCCTCCTGTTCAACCCTAAGTAGATAAATTTTAAATCACTTGGAAAAATCCAACTCCGTTCGTCCTTAATCCGGACATAATTATGTATAAAGTTAAGTACTAATCGTCGTTAGTCGTACCCCTGAGAATCTTTTAATTATTTCCAAGTTACCATCACTTTGAAATTTCCAAATGCTAGTTAGTTATCCTCTATGCATACCCGACCAAGGGCCACACGAAAGTGGTTTAGGTTTAAATGCTTGGCCTATAAAATTTTATAATAAATATCCTCCTTACCATGTCTTCTTGCTAGTTCTCCCTTTTAATAACTCATCTTTAATAGATATTCATTATCTTCGAATGACAATAATTTTAACGAAGAATTTCCTTGCTTGGTGGGTCATCACCTTGATAAATTACATTTCCCACTAAGATTTATCCACCATATCTTGGTAATTATGAATCTTATATTTTATTGGGTGTGCAATCTTTCATCCTCAATCATAAACTTGTCCTTGGCAATCCACAGTCCTTATCCATCGTATTATAGGCTCTTGTATATTTTTTTTTTTTAATTTTTATTGTTGTTGTTGTAATTATTATTATTATTACCATTATTATTATCATTATTATTATTATTATCATTATTATTATTATTATTATTATTATTATTATTATTATTATTATTATTATTCGTGAAGGAGAATCCTTTTACATCGCATATTTGGGAAAATAATTTCTAACGATACCATCGAGCCTTACTTAGCATATTATCTTAATCGAGGATTGGGCTCCAAGTCCTTAAACCTAAAGCAATAGAATTTAATGGATTAAGTTAATCTTTCGGGCGTACTCTCAATCCTTAATAAATCCTACTTTTCTTGTTGGCACGATGCCGCTTAGGAAAAATCTATTTATTCGCGACGAAACACTTTGTCAATCTTGTTTTATGTTTGATCCAACAATTACTTATTATGCCTGGGGTGTTCTCAAATCCAAAAATACTGCGGTGAATTCTTCAAGCCCGATCTAATGAATTTTCTTTAGTCCTTAGGATATCCCACTCAACTTGTTATTCATATTACGCATGTCCTTTAGTCGGTTACCTACGAGAATTTTTCACTTATTATCATGCTCCAATATTACCTAGAAATTACCCATGTCTCTTCCTAAGTTACTCGTCCAAGGGTATGTCTATTTGAATTAGGTGTTCTTGTTAAATGAAAATGGTTGCTTAACCCGTAAGGGTAGATTAAGCCATGTCTAACAAATGATAGTGTTGTTATTTAGTTTAAGGGTCATCTATCAAATTTGGTAAATAAACATTTTACCGGGTGTAATAATTTATTGTCCTTGAAGTTTCCATGCTTCTTAGGTGTGGGCAGGAAACCCAATCATGTGGTTATAGGTCAAATGAAGCTTTTCGAAGGGGAAATCTTAAACAGAACATCGGTGGTTATCATTTCCATGTTGGATTTCCTTTGACTTGATTAAAATTGATAGAGTCCCCTTAAGTACATCTTAATCCATATAGGTCTCGTCTTCTCCTTGTTGGTAAAATGTTGCTCACAGAAAATTGTTTATCCATGTTAAAATACTTGGTAATTCTTTCTTGGTACTTGGTCCACAATTATTTATTATACTTTGAGCGTTCTTAACTTAAAAATATTATGGTGAACTCATCGAGTTCAACATAAGATAGATAAATTCTAAATCATTTGGAATTCCAACTCATCTTATTTTAACCAAACATATTATCGTCTAGTGTTAAACACTAATCCTCTTAATGTGTGCATATAGGAATTTTCCAATTACCTCCAAGTTTCCATCACTTGGAATCTCCAAACGTTAAGTAAATATCTCTTATGGTTATCCAACCAAGGACATGTCCAATTTAGATAAGGCTTTGAAAAATAAGTGTATAGCGTTATATAATACCAGATTAGGTTCAAATATTCGGCGTACGAAATTTATAGTAAGTATCCATCTTACTTTGCTTCCTTGTTATGTATTTCATTTATCAAGACTAATGATTTTAACGATAGGATTTCACGTTTTTTTTTTTTTTTTTTTGCTTGGTGGGTTACCACCTAATTAAATAATAATGATAGTTCTCAGCTAAGGATTGTCTCCCATAATTAGGAAATCTAAAATTTATTGGGTGTTCTAATTCTTCGTCCTTGATTACGCGTGTTTTCCTTGACAATCCATAGTTTTATTTTTAAAAAAAATGGGAGGGAAATTTACTTAAATAGCATATTTGGGAATCCTATCGAGTCAGACACGAAGTAATTCCAACTACTCAATCATGCCTTAGGTTCCCAGTCCTTAGAGGTATAGGAATGTCTTCGGTTATCCTTTGATCGCATGATTGAGGTCAATTGTCTTCTTAAGAATATTCTTTGGTAAATGTTTAATGTCCTTTGTCAAATTGACATAAGGATTTAATGGAAATTCACATGTTTTATGAAACTCATTATGAGTTTAAATTTCCTTGGCCACCTTTCATAATACTTGCGTCTTATCTTTAAGGCCGTATAGATATTTTAGAAGATTCTTACTTCCCATCCTTCGCGCGATTATCATGTTAACGTTTAAATCGTGCTCTTATAAGTCTAAGGCGTACCTCAGATTGACTAAGGCAAAAATGCGGATAACACCAAGGCCATCGCATGAATAGGTCTTATCTTACGTAATAAGGTAAGTGAAACTAAGAAGCCAAGAAACTGGTACATCCCTAGTAGATCATCCAAATCACGTCTAGAGGTAGATACTAAGGCAATACTTAGCAAAACAATCATAAGATATCGGAGAGAGACTGAAGCTCGGAGTCCGATACCTTGGAAAATCCTTGTCAAGAATTACATAATAATCCAAAATTCTGCTCGTGCCTATATGCATATGTGTGTGTGTTCCCATCCCCAAATATAATATAACACACCGTAAAATTTCGAATAAAATTTTTAAATTTTAATTAATGATATTAAAATTTTACTAAAATAAAATCGTCTAATTGATCACTAAATAATTTTGACAATGAAAAAGAGAAATGATATTTTTGGAACGATAATTATTTCTAGACAAATCTTGAGCAAAAATTTATATAATTAAAATTTTTAAGCGCAAGTGCAATAAAATTTATTTTAGAGCACGAGTCCAATTCACTAACACCTGGATTAATCTGTTAAAGGAATGAATAAGTATTGAATCATTCTAACCTCAATTTCGAAAGCAATTCCCAAACATGGTGAAATCCGTATAAAGCGACAATATTCCGGATAAATTATTTGTATCTTAGAATCCTTTAGAGTTGTTTATAAGTGTTAGTGTAAATAATGTTAAAGGTGGATTGGATTACATGATTATATCTCTACAATTAAATTAAAATGTTAATCCATTTCATTGTTGGAAATTCACAAATTGTCCAACCTTTAACTAGCAATTGTCCTGGATTGGGAAATTTGGAAATTTGAATTATTTGGCAAAGGGTGCCAATTAGTAGATAATTTAAATCGGTTAAATCTATTATGTTATAAGTTTCAGTGTTACAAAATTATTAAGTCCATAATTGAAATTAATTAGTTGAGTAAGTCCATAATTTGGGATAAAATTGGGCCAATTAAATTAGGTGATCCATTAAGCAAATGGACCCAATTTAAAGGATAAGATGGGCTATTTCCACTACTAGTGAAGATCAACATGTATTTTAAGTCCACTAAATTAAATTAAATTATGAACATAAGATCATTAAGAGATTAATTAAACCCATTAAGAGTTATTTGTAACTATAAAATTATTAAAGATCTATTAAGTCCATAGTTATTTAAACTTATTAAGTTCATGAATTTAGCAAATTAAAATTGGGCTATTTAATTAACTTTGAAGAGACCAATTAATAGGTTTTAGACCAATAAGTATATAGAGACCAAATTAATTAAGTCCAACACTAAGCCCAACTTCATTTGGCCCAACAACCACAAAACCCTAACCCTAACCCTAATCTCCCTCCTCCGGCGCCGCCACTGCCGCCGGCGGCCGCCGGCGACACCACCTCCGGCATCCCAACCCAGTGCCGCCACCACCCAAAACCACCGGGACTCCGCCAACACGCCACCATGTCCGAATCTACCTCCACCGCCTTGCCTCCATCTCCGTCACCGCCGGCGACTCGCCACCGTGGAGCCGCCACCACGACCATCTCCCATCTCCATCTCCAACGCCAAAATCCGCCACCGTTTCACCACCTCCACTCCAAATTTCCGGCCATCCCCTCCATCCTCTCCAAAATCCGAAACCACCACCATTAAATCAACACCAAACCCCGCGGCCACGGCGCCACCCTTCGCCGCCACTGCCGAACGACCGCCGCCACCAATCTCCCTCCCAATCGCCTCCACTACCGCAGCCTCAAACCTAGACGCCGCCACCCATTTCCTCCATCCTCCACCACTACATCCACTCCGATTTCAAAACCAACAACCAAAAAAAAATATATATATAATAAATAAATAAAAGAGAGGGGCAGAGACAGAGAGAGAGAGAGATCCGCGAGAGAGAGGGCGAGAAGAGGGAGGGAGGGAAGGAGAAGAAAGTCGCCACCATCTCTACCGCCGCCACCGCCGCGCCTCCTTGTGCTGCCGCCGGAGCTGCCCGAGAGAGAGAGAGGGAAGGCAAAAGAAAACAAAAGAAAAGAGAGATGAGGGTTCTGCAAAGTCTGAGAGGAAGAGACAATAAATTTCCCAAACAAAGAGTGTTTGACTAGGCAGAGTTGGAAAAATTAAATGAGGGTAGGGCCGTAGGGGAGAAAGGGGTAAGGGGTTCCGAAAAGCTGCGAATAATTAATTTTTGCCAGGTACCCGTGAAGAAAAAAAAAAGAGGTTGATGGTTAAGAGGTGATTTTTTATCCGGTAAAAAAAGATATAGTTACTAATTGGTCTATATAAACCCACCCTCATCCCACAACAAGTAACACATTTTTTCTCTCATCTTTAGTATTTTTCTGCTACCTTCCCATCCTTCACGCCCAACCAGCTTTTTTTTTCTTCATTTCTGTCTTGATTCACTGTTTAGTTTAGTGTTGTAGTGCTTGAGGGGTTTTTCATAGTAATGTTAGAAATATTTTAGCAGTTGGATTTTTAGTGGGATTTTCTCTGCAAGCTAAGGAGTTTTTAGAGCTCCGTTAGAGTTTTCCGGTAAGATTTATTAAATTAAAAAAATTTTAGTTATTATTTCCACTAAAATATCATTATAGCATACGATGTTAATATTATGATTTTTGCTAGTCAAATAGCTATAAAGGGATATTTGCTCGTAGCCTACGCGTGTGTTGCATCCATCCCGTCAACGGTGACTGTAAGTAGATTTTTACTCTTTGGAGTAAAGCCAAATTTATTTTAGCTTAAGCATATCTTTTACTACCGCTTTCTTATTTTAAATTTATGCTTATAGCTCCCTACTGATTTTGGATTATTGGTATGCCATTTTACTGTGCTTTACGATACTTGCAATTATTCTCAATGTCCTATGGATTTTTGAGCGCGCATTGTTACGGGGTTGGGTCCAAGTTTTGGGTCGCTGCTGTCACCTCCGCCGTTTGCCTGTGTTACACGACTTACGGGGACTGATAATCCTCCGCCGTTTGCCTGTAATACACGACTTACGGGGACTGATGGAAATCAGCCCGATGCCATTTCTCGATTCAATGTGGTCTGAGGAAATTTCTTACCTCCACCACAACCCTTGAATGTATGTGAGATTTGGGCCCTACAACGGGGAACCTGCACATCATGTTGGCTGAGGAATTTATTTCTTGGTAACGCATAGTGTCATATTGTCTCTTCCCGGGATTAGATTTATATGGATTTTGTCTGTGCTTAAATTAATTCTCGTTTTAGCATACCATTACCATAACTGTCATTTTAAATTATTTCTGCAACCCTACTTCCTCTGGGAGTAAACGTCTACTTACTCAGCGATTGTTTTCGCTGACTCTACACTTGTCACTATTTCCTTTCAGGTTTTGAGATCTGCAAGGCATCATCTGCACGGGCACGATTTGGGGTATTATTTATGAAGATGTATATTTTAAAATCCCTTTTTGGTATAAAAAGTTGTTACTTGGCATAGATAGTGATTTATCGAGCATAAACAAAATATTAGGGTTTTATCCCATTTATGAAAATATGGTGCCCTACTGTTTTAAACAATGCATTACGCGTTTAACAGTATTTTTGAGTATGAAATAGACAACCCCTTTTTATGAAATAAAACTTCCATGGATTTACTCTATTATATTATTGTTATTGCGCGCTTTGAGGAATGCAGTCCTCCGTTTGGTTACGCTATACCAAACATTTTTATTAAGCTTATTTTATACTTCTCATAGTATATAAGCTTCTTTGTGAATTATATGCTAGCTTGTCCGGAACGTGGTTAGCATATACATTCAAATCTGATTTTCTGCAATTATTTATGCTAGCCTTAGCGTATTTCGGGCAGTCCGAAATACGTGGCGGTAGCACCCCACCCATTGTTCCCGCTCTTTTCTTCCGCTGCATCTTTAGGGAAAATGGGGGTGTTACAGATTGGTATCAGAGCGTTTTGCTCTTGGAATTGTGCATCTGATATTTTTAAAATTCATGCACCAAAAGTTATTTTTAAAAGCCAGGTGGCTATACAAGTCGTGTATTGAAATTATTAATTTTACACGAAAAGTATTTGGAAGCATTCAGATTAGTGCATATAAATTATTGCAATTTTTGCACGAGAAATATTTTTGAAGAGCCATTTTTGCTCTAAGAAGTAGTGCATTTAAATTATTGAAATTTTTGCACGAAATATTTTGAAAAGACTATGCCAAGTATTTTTAAAGTTAAATTTGGGGATGGGAGCACACACACATATGCATATAGGCACGAGCAGAATTTTGGATTATTATGTAATTCTTGACAAGGATTTTCCAAGGTATCGGACTCCGAGCTAGAGCCTCTCTCCGATATCTTATTATTCTTTTTCTAAGTATTGCCTTAGTATCTACCTCTAGACATGATTTGGATAATCTACTAGTATTGTACTAGTTTCTTGGCTTCTCAGCTTCGGTTAACTAATTACGTAGGATGATGCCTACCTATGCGATGACCTTAGTGTTATGCGAAGTCTTGCCTTAGTCAAATAAGGTTTTGCCTTAGACTATAAGAGCCCGATTTAAGCGTTAACACGATAATCGTGCGAATGATTGGAACTAAGAATTTTTCTAATTAAATATGTCTTAAAGATAAGACGCGGGTGTCATGGAATGGCCCCGAAGGATTTTAAGCTCACAACGAGTTTTATAAAACGTTTACGAATTTTTACTTAAATTCATACGTCTATTTGGCAAGGAAAGTTGGATATTTATTTGGAATGAAACAAAATGCCCTAAACCATGAGCTTAAAGGATAACCTCAAACATTTATCCTACTCCTTTAGCTCGACAAACTCGGAATCTAATCTTTGTTAATGGACATACTACCTAAGGCTTGATTGAGTTGTTGGCTTTATAACAAGAAATTTCTCACAAGCATTGGAGTTGTCGAAATTACTTCGTATCATTTTTATCTGCTTCGATAGGAGCCGTAACTATGTTATTTAAGCAGCTATTACTTAAAAAGATTACAAGAGCCGATATCGAGATATCATTTCTTCCTATTTTCAAATGAACATATAAATTATCAAGGACGAAGGTTTTAATCAAGGACAGTGAATTATTAAACCCAACAAATTTTGAAATACGTGTTTACGATATTATTTGAGATAATTCGTAGCGGGAGAATTCTTCTGCCGGTTGGCTAGCTATCGCCTATTAATAAGGATTCAAGATGTTATAATTCCGACTAAACATGGTAAGTTGTACACTTACAAAATTTCTGGGTTATGGATAATTGAAACCCATCCTACCCTTATTTGATACCAGGTGACTTCTTTTTTTGCTCTATGTAATTTGGACAAACCCTTGGTTGGATAACCATAAAAGATATTTAATAAACATTTGGAGATTCCAAGTGTTGAGAACTTGGAAAAAAATGGGAGGATTCTCATGTATACAACTAAAGACGATTAATTGTTGACTTTAGACGTAAACATCTCCGGCTAAGGATAAGTCGAGTTGGATTTCTTAAGTATTAAAATTTGTCTATCATAGGTTGAACCGAAGAACTCACACATAATATACTTAAATTTAAGGACGCTCCAAGTATGATAAGTAATTGTTGGACAAAGTATCGAACAAGACAGACCAAGTGTTTCGATACGAATAAATAATTTTCCTGTGAGCAACATCTTACCAACAAGGAGAAGTTGAGAGCTATTATAGATTAAGATGTACTTAAGAGGACTTTATCAATTTAAATCGAGTCACAGGAAACCCCAACATGGGAAGGGCACAACATAACAATAGATTTATTTCCCTAGAGTTATTCCGTACACCTTTTGGACGCAATAAAATGTGTGTAGTCAATGATTGATTAAATGACATAATTTATCTTCACTTCCATAGGGGATGAGTGAAGTATGGAGCAGTTAGCACATCCACTAAGGAAAGCGACACAAGGATAAAAGTGGACTAACTAACGTCGATGATTAAGGACCAAAGGGAAATTTGTTAGGTTCATGGCAGATTAAAATTCATAATTACCAAGATACGGTGGGTAATCCTTAGGAGGAAATGTCGTTTTTCAAGATGATAACCCACCAAGCAAGGGAATTTTTCATTGGAATTACTGTTATTTGAAAAGAATGAATACCTATTAAGATGGCCTATTAAAGAAATAATTAACGAGAAGACATAGTAAGGAGGATATTTATTATAAATTTTATACGCCAAACAATTGAACCTAACCAACTATCAGGTGACACTTAGTCGGGTCCCAAAGAGGATGACTAACTAGCATTTGGAAATTTCAAAGTGATGGAGATTTAGAAATAATTAAAAGATTCACATGTGTATAACTGAAAGACGATTAGTGGTTGGTTTAAGACGAAAATATTTCCGATTAAGGACGAACGGAGTTGGATTTTCCCAAATGATTTAAATTTTAGGCTGAACCCGAGGAACTCACCACACTACTTTTGAAATTAGAGAAACACTTCAAGTAAAATAAATAATTAACGGATCAAATATCAAGCAAAAGTGACCAAGTATTCCAAAAACAAATAAATAAATTTTTTCTAAGAGCGACACCTTACGAACAAGAAGAGTGGGATTTATTAAGGATTGATGGTATACTCAAAAAGAATCTCCAATTTAACTGAGATATTGGAAACCTTAATAAAATAGCATAATTGATGATTTTTTTTTTATCCAAGACTTATCCCGAATACCTTGAGAGGCGCGGTAAGATACAAGTAATTAGGGAAAGAGTAAATAAGATATACTATTTTTATCTTCCTAGGAAAGGAATGAAACAATGAGCCACTAGCGTACCCCGGTAGAGGAAGCGTCAAAAGAAAAATGAACCAACCTATGTTTGACCAACATATAAATTATTTAGAAACATCGATGGAATTAAATTGGACGATTGCAACAATAAAAATATTCTAAGGAGATTAAGATGATATCAAGGATAAATGACCAAGGTTAATTAAATAGGACGGAAGGTTTTCTGTAAGGTATAATTTTGGTAAATATACATCTAATCATGAACTACTTTTAAGTTTTGCCGAGAGGCTTCGAGGGCGAAGCCTTATTTTAAGGAGGGTAGACTATAACACACCGTAAAATTTCGAATAAAATTTTTAAATTTTAATTAATGATATTAAAATTTTACTAAAATAAAATCGTCTAATTGATCACTAAATAATTTTGACAATGAAAAAGAGAAATGATATTTTTGGAACGATAATTATTTCTAGACAAATCTTGAGCAAAAATTTATATAATTAAAATTTTTAAGCGCAAGTGCAATAAAATTTATTTTAGAGCACGAGTCCAATTCACTAACACCTGGATTAATCTGTTAAAGGAATGAATAAGTATTGAATCATTCTAACCTCAATTTCGAAAGCAATTCCCAAACATGGTGAAATCCGTATAAAGCGACAATATTCCGGATAAATTATTTGTATCTTAGAATCCTTTAGAGTTGTTTATAAGTGTTAGTGTAAATAATGTTAAAGGTGGATTGGATTACATGATTATATCTCTACAATTAAATTAAAATGTTAATCCATTTCATTGTTGGAAATTCACAAATTGTCCAACTTTTAACTAGCAATTGTCCTGGATTGGGAAATTTGGAAATTTGAATTATTTGGCAAAGGGTGCCAATTAGTAGATAATTTAAATCGGTTAAATCTATTATGTTATAAGTTTCAGTGTTACAAAATTATTAAGTCCATAATTGAAATTAATTAGTTGAGTAAGTCCATAATTTGGGATAAAATTGGGCCAATTAAATTAGGTGATCCATTAAGCAAATGGACCCAATTTAAAGGATAAGATGGGCTATTTCCACTACTAGTGAAGATCAACATGTATTTTAAGTCCACTAAATTAAATTAAATTATGAACATAAGATCATTAAGAGATTAATTAAACCCATTAAGAGTTATTTGTAACTATAAAATTATTAAAGATCTATTAAGTCCATAGTTATTTAAACTTATTAAGTTCATGAATTTAGCAAATTAAAATTGGGCTATTTAATTAACTTTGAAGAGACCAATTAATAGGTTTTAGACCAATAAGTATATAGAGACCAAATTAATTAAGTCCAACACTAAGCCCAACTTCATTTGGCCCAACAACCACAAAACCCTAACCCTAACCCTAATCTCCCTCCTCCGGCGCCGCCACTGCCGCCGGCGGCCGCCGGCGACACCACCTCCGGCATCCCAACCCAGTGCCGCCACCACCCAAAACCACCGGGACTCCGCCAACACGCCACCATGTCCGAATCTACCTCCACCGCCTTGCCTCCATCTCCGTCACCGCCGGCGACTCGCCACCGTGGAGCCGCCACCACCACCATCTCCCATCTCCATCTCCAACGCCAAAATCCGCCACCGTTTCACCACCTCCACTCCAAATTTCCGGCCATCCCCTCCATCCTCTCCAAAATCCGAAACCACCACCATTAAATCAACACCAAACCCCGCGGCCACGGCGCCACCCTTCGCCGCCACTGCCGAACGACCGCCGCCACCAATCTCCCTCCCAATCGCCTCCACTACCGCAGCCTCAAACCTAGACGCCGCCACCCATTTCCTCCATCCTCCACCACTACATCCACTCCGATTTCAAAACCAACAACAAAAAAAAATATATATATATATAATAAATAAATAAAAGAGAGGGGCAGAGACAGAGAGAGAGAGAGATCCGCGAGAGAGAGGGCGAGAAGAGGGAGGGAGGGAAGGAGAAGAAAGTCGCCACCATCTCTACCGCCGCCACCGCCGCGCCTCCTTGTGCTGCCGCCGGAGCTGCCCGAGAGAGAGAGAGGGAAGGCAAAAGAAAACAAAAGAAAAGAGAGATGAGGGTTCTGCAAAGTCTGAGAGGAAGAGACAATAAATTTCCCAAACAAAGAGTGTTTGACTAGGCAGAGTTGGAAAAATTAAATGAGGGTAGGGCCGTAGGGGAGAAAGGGGTAAGGGGTTCCGAAAAGCTGCGAATAATTAATTTTTGCCAGGTACCCGTGAAGAAAAAAAAAAAGAGGTTGATGGTTAAGAGGTGATTTTTTATCCGGTAAAAAAAGATATAGTTACTAATTGGTCTATATAAACCCACCCTCATCCCACAACAAGTAACACATTTTTTCTCTCATCTTTAGTATTTTTCTGCTACCTTCCCATCCTTCACGCCCAACCAGCTTTTTTTTTCTTCATTTCTGTCTTGATTCACTGTTTAGTTTAGTGTTGTAGTGCTTGAGGGGTTTTTCATAGTAATGTTAGAAATATTTTAGCAGTTGGATTTTTAGTGGGATTTTCTCTGCAAGCTAAGGAGTTTTTAGAGCTCCGTTAGAGTTTTCCGGTAAGATTTATTAAATTAAAAAAATTTTAGTTATTATTTCCACTAAAATATCATTATAGCATACGATGTTAATATTATGATTTTTGCTAGTCAAATAGCTATAAAGGGATATTTGCTCGTAGCCTACGCGTGTGTTGCATCCATCCCGTCAACGGTGACTGTAAGTAGATTTTTACTCTTTGGAGTAAAGCCAAATTTATTTTAGCTTAAGCATAACTTTTACTACCGCTTTCTTATTTTAAATTTATGCTTATAGCTCCCTACTGATTTTGGATTATTGGTATGCCATTTTACTGTGCTTTACGATACTTGCAATTATTCTCAATGTCCTATGGATTTTTGAGCGCGCATTGTTACGGGGTTGGGTCCAAGTTTTGGGTCGCTGCTGCCACCTCCGCCGTTTGCCTGTGTTACACGACTTACGGGGACTGATAATCCTCCGCCGTTTGCCTGTAATACACGACTTACGGGGACTGATGGAAATCAGCCCGATGCCATTTCTCGATTCAATGTGGTCTGAGGAAATTTCTTACCTCCACCACAACCCTTGAATGTATGTGAGATTTGGGCCCTACAACGGGGAACCTGCACATCATGTTGGCTGAGGAATTTATTTCTTGGTAACGCATAGTGTCATATTGTCTCTTCCCGGGATTAGATTTATATGGATTTTGTCTGTGCTTAAATTAATTCTCGTTTTAGCATACCATTACCATAACTGTCATTTTAAATTATTTCTGCAACCCTACTTCCTCTGGGAGTAAACGTCTACTTACTCAGCGATTGTTTTCGCTGACTCTACACTTGTCACTATTTCCTTTCAGGTTTTGAGATCTGCAAGGCATCATCTGCACGGGCACGATTTGGGGTATTATTTATGAAGATGTATATTTTAAAACCCCTTTTTGGTATAAAAAGTTGTTACTTGGCATAGATAGTGATTTATCGAGCATAAACAAAATATTAGGGTTTTATCCCATTTATGAAAATATGGTGCCCTACTGTTTTAAACAATGCATTACGCGTTTAACAGTATTTTTGAGTATGAAATAGACAACCCCTTTTTATGAAATAAAACTTCCATGGATTTACTCTATTATATTATTGTTATTGCGCGCTTTGAGGAATGCAGTCCTCCGTTTGGTTACGCTATACCAAACATTTTTATTAAGCTTATTTTATACTTCTCATAGTATATAAGCTTCTTTGTGAATTATATGCTAGCTTGTCCGGAACGTGGTTAGCATATACATTCAAATCTGATTTTCTGCAATTATTTATGCTAGCCTTAGCGTATTTCGGGCAGTCCGAAATACGTGGCGGTAGCACCCCACCCATTGTTCCCGCTCTTTTCTTCCGCTGCATCTTTAGGGAAAATGGGGGTGTTACAGATTGGTATCAGAGCGTTTTGCTCTTGGAATTGTGCATCTGATATTTTTAAAATTCATGCACCAAAAGTTATTTTTAAAAGCCAGGTGGCTATACAAGTCGTGTATTGAAATTATTAATTTTACACGAAAAGTATTTGGAAGCATTCAGATTAGTGCATATAAATTATTGCAATTTTTGCACGAGAAATATTTTTGAAGAGCCATTTTTGCTCTAAGAAGTAGTGCATTTAAATTATTGAAATTTTTGCACGAAATATTTTGAAAAGACTATGCCAAGTATTTTTAAAGTTAAATTTGGGGATGGGAGCACACACACATATGCATATAGGCACGAGCAGAATTTTGGATTATTATGTAATTCTTGACAAGGATTTTCCAAGGTATCGGACTCCGAGCTAGAGCCTCTCTCCGATATCTTATTATTCTTTTTCTAAGTATTGCCTTAGTATCTACCTCTAGACATGATTTGGATAATCTACTAGTATTGTACTAGTTTCTTGGCTTCTCAGCTTCGGTTAACTAATTACGTAGGATGATGCCTACCTATGCGATGACCTTAGTGTTATGCGAAGTCTTGCCTTAGTCAAATAAGGTTTTGCCTTAGACTATAAGAGCCCGATTTAAGCGTTAACACGATAATCGTGCGAATGATTGGAACTAAGAATTTTTCTAATTAAATATGTCTTAAAGATAAGACGCGGGTGTCATGGAATGGCCCCGAAGGATTTTAAGCTCACAACGAGTTTTATAAAACGTTTACGAATTTTTACTTAAATTCATACGTCTATTTGGCAAGGAAAGTTGGATATTTATTTGGAATGAAACAAAATGCCCTAAACCATGAGCTTAAAGGATAACCTCAAACATTTATCCTACTCCTTTAGCTCGACAAACTCGGAATCTAATCTTTGTTAATGGACATACTACCTAAGGCTTGATTGAGTTGTTGGCTTTATAACAAGAAATTTCTCACAAGCATTGGAGTTGTCGAAATTACTTCGTATCATTTTTATCTGCTTCGATAGGAGCCGTAACTATGTTATTTAAGCAGCTATTACTTAAAAAGATTACAAGAGCCGATATCGAGATATCATTTCTTCCTATTTTCAAATGAACATATAAATTATCAAGGACGAAGGTTTTAATCAAGGACAGTGAATTATTAAACCCAACAAATTTTGAAATACGTGTTTACGATATTATTTGAGATAATTCGTAGCGGGAGAATTCTTCTGCCGGTTGGCTAGCTATCGCCTATTAATAAGGATTCAAGATGTTATAATTCCGACTAAACATGGTAAGTTGTACACTTACAAAATTTCTGGGTTATGGATAATTGAAACCCATCCTACCCTTATTTGATACCAGGTGACTTCTTTTTTTGCTCTATGTAATTTGGACAAACCCTTGGTTGGATAACCATAAAAGATATTTAATAAACATTTGGAGATTCCAAGTGTTGAGAACTTGGAAAAAAATGGGAGGATTCTCATGTATACAACTAAAGACGATTAATTGTTGACTTTAGACGTAAACATCTCCGGCTAAGGATAAGTCGAGTTGGATTTCTTAAGTATTAAAATTTGTCTATCATAGGTTGAACCGAAGAACTCACACATAATATACTTAAATTTAAGGACGCTCCAAGTATGATAAGTAATTGTTGGACAAAGTATCGAACAAGACAGACCAAGTGTTTCGATACGAATAAATAATTTTCCTGTGAGCAACATCTTACCAACAAGGAGAAGTTGAGAGCTATTATAGATTAAGATGTACTTAAGAGGACTTTATCAATTTAAATCGAGTCACAGGAAACCCCAACATGGGAAGGGCACAACATAACAATAGATTTATTTCCCTAGAGTTATTCCGTACACCTTTTGGACGCAATAAAATGTGTGTAGTCAATGATTGATTAAATGACATAATTTATCTTCACTTCCATAGGGGATGAGTGAAGTATGGAGCAGTTAGCACATCCACTAAGGAAAGCGACACAAGGATAAAAGTGGACTAACTAACGTCGATGATTAAGGACCAAAGGGAAATTTGTTAGGTTCATGGCAGATTAAAATTCATAATTACCAAGATACGGTGGGTAATCCTTAGGAGGAAATGTCGTTTTTCAAGATGATAACCCACCAAGCAAGGGAATTTTTCATTGGAATTACTGTTATTTGAAAAGAATGAATACCTATTAAGATGGCCTATTAAAGAAATAATTAACGAGAAGACATAGTAAGGAGGATATTTATTATAAATTTTATACGCCAAACAATTGAACCTAACCAACTATCAGGTGACACTTAGTCGGGTCCCAAAGAGGATGACTAACTAGCATTTGGAAATTTCAAAGTGATGGAGATTTAGAAATAATTAAAAGATTCACATGTGTATAACTGAAAGACGATTAGTGGTTGGTTTAAGACGAAAATATTTCCGATTAAGGACGAACGGAGTTGGATTTTCCCAAATGATTTAAATTTTAGGCTGAACCCGAGGAACTCACCACACTACTTTTGAAATTAGAGAAACACTTCAAGTAAAATAAATAATTAACGGATCAAATATCAAGCAAAAGTGACCAAGTATTCCAAAAACAAATAAATAAATTTTTTCTAAGAGCGACACCTTACGAACAAGAAGAGTGGGATTTATTAAGGATTGATGGTATACTCAAAAAGAATCTCCAATTTAACTGAGATATTGGAAACCTTAATAAAATAGCATAATTGATGATTTTTTTTTTATCCAAGACTTATCCCGAATACCTTGAGAGGCGCGGTAAGATACAAGTAATTAGGGAAAGAGTAAATAAGATATACTATTTTTATCTTCCTAGGAAAGGAATGAAACAATGAGCCACTAGCGTACCCCGGTAGAGGAAGCGTCAAAAGAAAAATGAACCAACCTATGTTTGACCAACATATAAATTATTTAGAAACATCGATGGAATTAAATTGGACGATTGCAACAATAAAAATATTCTAAGGAGATTAAGATGATATCAAGGATAAATGACCAAGGTTAATTAAATAGGACGGAAGGTTTTCTGTAAGGTATAATTTTGGTAAATATACATCTAATCATGAACTACTTTTAAGTTTTGCCGAGAGGCTTCGAGGGCGAAGCCTTATTTTAAGGAGGGTAGACTATAACACACCGTAAAATTTCGAATAAAATTTTTAAATTTTAATTAATGATATTAAAATTTTACTAAAATAAAATCGTCTAATTGATCACTAAATAATTTTGACAATGAAAAAGAGAAATGATATTTTTGGAACGATAATTATTTCTAGACAAATCTTGAGCAAAAATTTATATAATTAAAATTTTTAAGCGCAAGTGCAATAAAATTTATTTTAGAGCACGAGTCCAATTCACTAACACCTGGATTAATCTGTTAAAGGAATGAATAAGTATTGAATCATTCTAACCTCAATTTCGAAAGCAATTCCCAAACATGGTGAAATCCGTATAAAGCGACAATATTCCGGATAAATTATTTGTATCTTAGAATCCTTTAGAGTTGTTTATAAGTGTTAGTGTAAATAATGTTAAAGGTGGATTGGATTACATGATTATATCTCTACAATTAAATTAAAATGTTAATCCATTTCATTGTTGGAAATTCACAAATTGTCCAACTTTTAACTAGCAATTGTCCTGGATTGGGAAATTTGGAAATTTGAATTATTTGGCAAAGGGTGCCAATTAGTAGATAATTTAAATCGGTTAAATCTATTATGTTATAAGTTTCAGTGTTACAAAATTATTAAGTCCATAATTGAAATTAATTAGTTGAGTAAGTCCATAATTTGGGATAAAATTGGGCCAATTAAATTAGGTGATCCATTAAGCAAATGGACCCAATTTAAAGGATAAGATGGGCTATTTCCACTACTAGTGAAGATCAACATGTATTTTAAGTCCACTAAATTAAATTAAATTATGAACATAAGATCATTAAGAGATTAATTAAACCCATTAAGAGTTATTTGTAACTATAAAATTATTAAAGATCTATTAAGTCCATAGTTATTTAAACTTATTAAGTTCATGAATTTAGCAAATTAAAATTGGGCTATTTAATTAACTTTGAAGAGACCAATTAATAGGTTTTAGACCAATAAGTATATAGAGACCAAATTAATTAAGTCCAACACTAAGCCCAACTTCATTTGGCCCAACAACCACAAAACCCTAACCCTAACCCTAATCTCCCTCCTCCGGCGCCGCCACTGCCGCCGGCGGCCGCCGGCGACACCACCTCCGGCATCCCAACCCAGTGCCGCCACCACCCAAAACCACCGGGACTCCGCCAACACGCCACCATGTCCGAATCTACCTCCACCGCCTTGCCTCCATCTCCGTCACCGCCGGCGACTCGCCACCGTGGAGCCGCCACCACCACCATCTCCCATCTCCATCTCCAACGCCAAAATCCGCCACCGTTTCACCACCTCCACTCCAAATTTCCGGCCATCCCCTCCATCCTCTCCAAAATCCGAAACCACCACCATTAAATCAACACCAAACCCCGCGGCCACGGCGCCACCCTTCGCCGCCACTGCCGAACGACCGCCGCCACCAATCTCCCTCCCAATCGCCTCCACTACCGCAGCCTCAAACCTAGACGCCGCCACCCATTTCCTCCATCCTCCACCACTACATCCACTCCGATTTCAAAACCAACAACAAAAAAAAAATATATATATATATAATAAATAAATAAAAGAGAGGGGCAGAGACAGAGAGAGAGAGAGATCCGCGAGAGAGAGGGCGAGAAGAGGGAGGGAGGGAAGGAGAAGAAAGTCGCCACCATCTCTACCGCCGCCACCGCCGCGCCTCCTTGTGCTGCCGCCGGAGCTGCCCGAGAGAGAGAGAGGGAAGGCAAAAGAAAACAAAAGAAAAGAGAGATGAGGGTTCTGCAAAGTCTGAGAGGAAGAGACAATAAATTTCCCAAACAAAGAGTGTTTGACTAGGCAGAGTTGGAAAAATTAAATGAGGGTAGGGCCGTAGGGGAGAAAGGGGTAAGGGGTTCCGAAAAGCTGCGAATAATTAATTTTTGCCAGGTACCCGTGAAGAAAAAAAAAAGAGGTTGATGGTTAAGAGGTGATTTTTTATCCGGTAAAAAAAGATATAGTTACTAATTGGTCTATATAAACCCACCCTCATCCCACAACAAGTAACACATTTTTTCTCTCATCTTTAGTATTTTTCTGCTACCTTCCCATCCTTCACGCCCAACCAGCTTTTTTTTTCTTCATTTCTGTCTTGATTCACTGTTTAGTTTAGTGTTGTAGTGCTTGAGGGGTTTTTCATAGTAATGTTAGAAATATTTTAGCAGTTGGATTTTTAGTGGGATTTTCTCTGCAAGCTAAGGAGTTTTTAGAGCTCCGTTAGAGTTTTCCGGTAAGATTTATTAAATTAAAAAAATTTTAGTTATTATTTCCACTAAAATATCATTATAGCATACGATGTTAATATTATGATTTTTGCTAGTCAAATAGCTATAAAGGGATATTTGCTCGTAGCCTACGCGTGTGTTGCATCCATCCCGTCAACGGTGACTGTAAGTAGATTTTTACTCTTTGGAGTAAAGCCAAATTTATTTTAGCTTAAGCATAACTTTTACTACCGCTTTCTTATTTTAAATTTATGCTTATAGCTCCCTACTGATTTTGGATTATTGGTATGCCATTTTACTGTGCTTTACGATACTTGCAATTATTCTCAATGTCCTATGGATTTTTGAGCGCGCATTGTTACGGGGTTGGGTCCAAGTTTTGGGTCGCTGCTGCCACCTCCGCCGTTTGCCTGTGTTACACGACTTACGGGGACTGATAATCCTCCGCCGTTTGCCTGTAATACACGACTTACGGGGACTGATGGAAATCAGCCCGATGCCATTTCTCGATTCAATGTGGTCTGAGGAAATTTCTTACCTCCACCACAACCCTTGAATGTATGTGAGATTTGGGCCCTACAACGGGGAACCTGCACATCATGTTGGCTGAGGAATTTATTTCTTGGTAACGCATAGTGTCATATTGTCTCTTCCCGGGATTAGATTTATATGGATTTTGTCTGTGCTTAAATTAATTCTCGTTTTAGCATACCATTACCATAACTGTCATTTTAAATTATTTCTGCAACCCTACTTCCTCTGGGAGTAAACGTCTACTTACTCAGCGATTGTTTTCGCTGACTCTACACTTGTCACTATTTCCTTTCAGGTTTTGAGATCTGCAAGGCATCATCTGCACGGGCACGATTTGGGGTATTATTTATGAAGATGTATATTTTAAAACCCCTTTTTGGTATAAAAAGTTGTTACTTGGCATAGATAGTGATTTATCGAGCATAAACAAAATATTAGGGTTTTATCCCATTTATGAAAATATGGTGCCCTACTGTTTTAAACAATGCATTACGCGTTTAACAGTATTTTTGAGTATGAAATAGACAACCCCTTTTTATGAAATAAAACTTCCATGGATTTACTCTATTATATTATTGTTATTGCGCGCTTTGAGGAATGCAGTCCTCCGTTTGGTTACGCTATACCAAACATTTTTATTAAGCTTATTTTATACTTCTCATAGTATATAAGCTTCTTTGTGAATTATATGCTAGCTTGTCCGGAACGTGGTTAGCATATACATTCAAATCTGATTTTCTGCAATTATTTATGCTAGCCTTAGCGTATTTCGGGCAGTCCGGAATACGTGGCGGTAGCACCCCACCCATTGTTCCCGCTCTTTTCTTCCGCTGCATCTTTAGGGAAAATGGGGGTGTTACATATAACTTTATAACTTTTAAAACACTTGGCATAGTCTTTTCAAAAATTATTTTAGTGCAAAAATTGCAATAATTTAAATGCACTACTTCCTTGGGAAAAATGCTTCAAAAATAATTTCTTCGTGCACAAATTTTAAAAATTTTAAATGCACTACTAGCATAGCAATCATGCTTTAAAAATAATCCCTAATGTGCAAAAATTTAAGTAATTTAAATGCACATTTTCCCATCGCAAAAATACTTCCAATGCTTTTAGTGTAAAAATTTAATAATTTTGAATACACTACTTGCATAGCCATAGAACTTTCAAAATAATTTTTGGTGCATAAATTTTAAATAATTTAAATGCACAAATTCCAAGAGCAAAATGCTCTGATACCAAACTGTAACACCCCCATTTTCCCTAAAGGTACAGCGGAAGAAAAGTGCGGGAACAATGGGTGCGGGGTGCTACCGCCACGTATTACGGTCCGCCCGAAATACGCTAAGGCTAGAATAAATAATACAGCTGAATGTATATGCTAACCACGTTCCGGACAAGCTAGCATATAATTCGCAATGAAACTTATAATACTGTAGAGTATAAAATAAGCCTAACAAAAATGGTTGATTTGTACAACCAAAACGGAGGAACACATTCCTCAAATGAGCTCAACGACAGAACAGGAATAAATCCATGGAAGTTTTTATTTTATAAAGGGGTTGTACCTCGCATTTGAAAAATATTATAAAAAGGGGTTGTCTAACTCGTATTTCAAAATAACACTGTTAAACGCAAAATGCATTGTTTAAACAGTAGGGCACAAGGTTTGCACAAACGGGAAAAAAACCCAAGTATTTATTTATGCTCGATAATTGATTTCCAATACTTCTTAAAAATTGATTTTTGCCTCACAAAACTTTTATCTATGCCAAGTAATATGTTATCATCCCAAGGAAGATTTAAAAATACTTTTTCTTATAAATGTTACCCCATACCGTGCCCGTGCAAAATATGCTCTATCAACCTTGCAGATCTGAAACCTGAAAGGAAATGGTGACAAGTGTAGAGTCAGCGAAAACAATCGCTGAGTAAGTAGACCTTTACTCCCGGAGGAGGTCGGGTTGCAGAAATAATTTAAAAAGAACAGTTATGGTAATGGTATGCTAAAACGAGAATTAATTTAAGCACAGACAAAATCCATATAAATCTAGTCCCGGGAAAAGAAAAATATGACACTATGCGTTACCAAGAAATAAATTTCTCAGCCAACATGATGTGCAGGTTCCCTGTTGTAGGGCCCAGTTCTCACATACATTCAAGGGATTGTGGTGGAGGTAAGAAATTCCCTCAGACCACGCGGAATCCAACCATGGCGTCGCGTTAGTTTTCAACGGTCCCCGAATTGGCATGCGGCGCACGCAAACGGCGGAGGTGGCGTTGAGCCGACCCAGTAGCGTAGACCCACCCCGTAACCATGAGCTCCAAAAATCCATATTTTTATTTATTGCAGAAATTAAATAAGCACAGTAAAATGGCATACCAATAATCCAAAAACAGTAGGGAGCTATAAGCATAAATTTAAAAAGTAATAAAAATGGTTTTCTTGAAATTTATGCTTAAGCTAAATAATATTTTGGGCTTACTCCAAAGAGTAAAAATCTACTTACAGTCACCGAAGATGGAATGGGGATGGCACACGCACAGGCTACGAGCAGATAATCCTTTACAGCTACGACTAAGAAAAATACTCTAATATTAATTTATACGCTATAATGGCTCTTTAACTAAAACAATAATAATAACTAAAATGATAGCTAAAATAATAACTAAGGTACCTAACTTAAATAAATCTTACCGGAATACCGCTACTAGACTGATTTGTTAATAATCTACCAGTGGAACTTTGAGAAGCAGCAACAACAACAGAATCACAGAGAATAATCGAATACCAAGACAGAAGAAAGGAGAAGAAATGGAGGAAATGGCGTGGGAAATGGGCAAGGATGAGGGGAATTATATAGGCAAACAGGCAGCTCTCCTTTATCCGGTCCAAGGCCAAAACAGCTCTAAATCCTTAACCCACCTAAAGATCCACCGGATACCCATACCCCATCAAAAATCCCATCAGTCTTCTCCCTCTCTCTCGTCCCCCCCTCCCCCATCTGCTCAAATGTCACTCTCTATTCTATCCCCAAGTCCATCAGCTGCCTCCCCCCTTTACCCTTCATTTTCTTTCCTTCTCCCTTCCTTCTGCCTTCTCTTTGTTTTCTCTTGTACTCTCATTCACGGCGGCGGCAGCGGGCAAGGAGGCGGCGATGGAAAGGCTCGGCAGCGGCAGCGCAGCAGGGCAGCAGGTTTCTCCGGCGCGGCGGCGGCGACGAGGCGGCAGAGACGGCCACGCCTCAGTCTCCGTTCTTCCTCCTTGGTTCTCCTCTCTTCTCCTTCTCTTCCTCCTTCTATTTTCCTTTCTTTTTATTTATTTGGTGATGAGCTCGGATAGTGGTGGCTTGGGACTTGGAGGCGGAGGAAGTGGGGGATTTGGTGGGGGTGGATGGTGACGGATTTGGGAATGGAAATGGTGGTGGAAGATGGACGGCGGAGGTGGTGGCTGTGGAGGCGCGGGTGTGGCGGAGGTTGGAGATGGGGAGGCTGTGGCGGCGGAGATGGCTCGCGGTGGTGGCGGAAATCTCGGCCTTCCTCCCCCTCCTTCTCTCTCTTTTATTTGTTTTGATTTAGTGTTGTGGATTTGGATTTGAGATTGGAGGTGGGTGGAGATTTTGACAATAGTGGTGGTGACAATGGCCGGCGGGCGGCGGCGGCGCGCCGGAGCAGGGGCGGAAGAGGCCGCGGGTGGTGGCGCCGAGGCTGGAAAGGGGAAGAGGATGGGGAGATGATTCGAAATCTGGAATTTGGGGCTCAACGGGGGGGGTGGCCGGCCGGCGGCGGCTCCGGCGAAGTCGGCGCCGGAGCAGGGGCGGCGGCGGTGGCAGTTTTGGGATTAGGGTTAGGGTTTGCTTAGGGTATGGGCTTGGGCCTTGATGTGGTGTTTTGGGCTTCTATATTTTCTTAACTTCTCTAAATTGCTTATTGGTCTACACACTAATTGGCCCAATAAAAAAAATACCAATGGACTTAATTGACTAATTAATCTAAGTTGTGGACTTAATTATTTAATTATCCGGTATAGTTAGTCGAATAATTTGGGACTCCATATTCTTCAATTTGGGACAATCGTAAATTATTGGTCGGGTTAATCCCCGATAATTAAATGGATTAAGTGTTTTAATTTAATTACAAGGACTTAATTTTATAAACTAATTCATATTTTGTGTTATTTCATGGGTTAATCCATCTATTAATTTACCACCACTAGTGAAATGATTCACCACTTCAATTTCCTTAATCCGGACAATTAATCGTTAAATGGGACACTCGATAATTCATATTCAATTGGTCAAGCATTCTCAATTTTAACCTTAATGATTAATTTATAATATAATTTGAGTCCGGAATTATATAATGCAACACCGACATAAAATTTCATGACGTTTGTCCATTACGCGATTCTAGGATTTAAATTCTTATCTGTCATGAACTCAATTAATAATATCTTAATTTAATACTTAATCTTACTATCATAATATAGCTTGGTGGATTAATGGATTTAAAACACCTAGTAGTGGATTTCCTTTTTACATTAATCAAGTGTATTAATATTTAATCCAATTACTTATAAATAAATCAATAGGTCTAACTCACTTGGTAATGAGTTTCCGCAGACAGGTTGGTCCAGGTTTTGGAAAATACTAATTAAATGTTTCGCTAATTAAAAATTGGTCTGTCCATAATTTAAGTAGCTAAGTATTTTATTCCGTCCGTGATTATTTATCTCATCATTTTACTCATGCCTAGTAATATTTATTTAGACTCTAATATTTCATAAGCTCATCTATTTTGGTCATTAACTTATATTTCTACCTGGTTCCCTCATTGGACATTTTGGTTAAACTTAATTTGCCTTTGATAATATTTAATCCAACTCGTACATAAACTGGGGGACTTAAATAAATTCTTGATAATTGATAAATTAATACTTCTATGCTAATTTAATAGTCTTGGGTTTAAAAGTTCTTAATTCCTTAAATTAAATTCTCAGCTCAGATTGACTTAAATAAATTCGCACTTTAAAAAAATATCTTTTCCTTTCATGTCCTAAAAAATTTTATTTATGAGAAATTTTGAATATTTATTTATTAAAATTTAAATTTCTATTTAAAAATTTTTACGAGGTGTTATAGTCCTCTTAATCCTTAATGTAATACCCACGAAATTAGTCACATAAAAAAATAAATAAATATATAAATAAACAGATAAATAAAATAAAAATAAAAAGAAATGGAATTTAATTCAAAGATCAAAAGAAATTTAATTCCAAGAACCCGTGAAGTCGAAAATAATTTAACTAAATAAACTAGTAAATAACCTGTCGAGACTCGACGGACATAACTATATATTGTATATAATATATATACTTATATTATATATAGTAACAATAAATTATATTTTGAGTAATGAAAAATGTGTAATGATTTTTTATATATTCAAAAGATGATATATATATGATAATATAATTTAATATTTTTTAAAACTAATAAAAAAATCATATTATATCGTATCTTTAACTTATGTAGCTTGTCCGGTACTAACCTAATATATTAATAAAAATAATTATTAAAATAATATTTTTATTTGATTTGAAATTTAAATTAAGATACAATAAAATTTAAAAATAAGTATGAAACATAATATGAAAATTTTCCTAACAATTTGTTGAAAATTTTATTGGTAACAATCTCATTGAGAGGTGCTAGTATAACACTATCTTTAAAAATGTTTGAATTTGAAGTGCTGCAGTTTGTATTTGTATATGTACTTTTACAAAATTACCGCTATAGGATCACACGTAGAGTTTATAAAAATATCATCCGAAAATGTCACATCTAATTGTATATCTTCAAAATCAATACCCGCTTTACCATTACCTACATCTACTATCCATTTTGCAAATTTTCTGTCATGTATAAATTTCATTATAAACAACATTTCTTGTGGTATCTTGAGTTAATCATTCTTAATTGCATATTAATACTTTTAGACACATCTTGTTAGTAACACAAACTATTGCAACATAACTGTTCATGGCTAAAAACTGGTTTTGGAAGATAAATTCCGATATTCTTTAAAGTTTGACATTTACTTTTATTTATAATCATAGCAAAATAAACTGTGAGTGAAAATTTTCTCATCTAAAATCGAATAAAAAATTTGGTCAAATCAAATAAGCTCATAATCATTCTACCAATCAAGAATTTTCTACTTTCATAGTTTCCCGAAAATTAGTTTAACCTCAACTATTTAGTTCCGTATCTTGGTTACTATCAACTTACTTCCATTACATAATATATTTGATGTATATATTCCTAAGAAGCATGACTATGCAACCCTTATTAACTATATTTCATGATTCGGTAATCCAAATAATTGATCGTGTTTAGATATTCAAGTGAAAATAATTCATTGGCATTATCAATGTTTTTATCTTTTTGAAAAATATTGTTAAAACTGATATATATATATATATATATATATTCATTTGCAGACATATGTTCCATGATGTAATTATTGATTGTAGCAACAATTTCATTGGTAGAGGTTAATATATAGTAAAAATGTTTGGATTTGAAGTGGTGCAGTTTATATTTGTATAAGAACTCTCAACATTTGCCGTTATATAATCTCTGATAGAGTTTATAAAATTATCATCTGGAAATATCAAATCTAATTGTACATCTTCAAGACTAATACCAGCTTTACCAATTATCATCAAGTACATGAAGTATTCATTGTGCAATTTTTTTGCCATATATAATTTTCATTATAAATAACATTTCTTATAATATCTTAAGTTTATACATTTTAATTACATATTAATACTTCGAGTTCCTCTTTACAGTGTCACGAGATATTGCAACATATCACTGACATGGGTAAAAATTGATTTTGAAGATAGAGTCTAACATTCTTTAAAGGTTGACATTTACTTTTTTTTTATAGTCACAGTAAAACAAACTGCGAGTGAAATTTTTTCCTCTGAAAATCGAATGGAGAATTGGATAATTCAGACGGACTTATAATCATTCTACCAATCAAGAATTTTCATCCCAAATATTGAGCTTTGTTTTAATGAGAAAAAAGGTTAAATAATTTTCTAGAGAGGTTAAATAATTTTCTGATGTAAGTTTTTTTCAGGTAAAATTCTCTTCACAATCTAGTGGAATACCAAATCTAGAATGTGCAGTCCTACCTCTTGAGTAAGAGTATTATTCCATTGAATGCTAAAGGCAGCACAATATTACATCTACCATGAAGGGCTAAACATAATATTTTCTAGATAAATATCTTGTCAGTTCCACCACCAATGGCCCCATCATTAAAAAAATTTCTGCTTATTATATATATAAATTTATCAATATATATATACTCCAATTAATTTATGGATATAAATTTATTTTATTTAGCAATGTTCACTTCAACAAAATTTTGGGCCATATTTATGTTGAATTTAACTACATAACTTATTATAGTTTATTATTTTTGGTATTTATAAATTTATTAATAATAAAATTTATATTTAATTAAAATAACAAATCAAACTTGAATATATATTACACATTTGATTAGTATTTTCAGTTGATAAATTAGGATAGGATAGAGTGTTAATGATAATAAGTTTGTAGTCAAAATTTAGGATGTATAGAGGGTGTATTCCTTTATTTTCTTATATGATTAATATTTATAATTTTCACATATGTATGCTCCAAGTTTATATACTTTTATATTGATAAACCATCTATATTCATTTTATTTCATGACGATGTTTGAGATCCGCTCGCTTCCATATATCTAAATTATTTGACTGAATCTTTCAATTGAGTCTAGATTAATTATATGATAACCCATTGTCAATCCTGATTATTTAAATTTGCCCCCCAAATGTCGAACCTGGCTTCGCCTCTGTCCACCACGTAAAGAAAATGAATCAACACCCATCACTATCAACTACCGATATTATTTTATTATAAATATTCTTCTCATAATCAATCAACAAAGGTAATAACTTAGCATGATCCGCTTTCATTTATTCCTTATTATAATATGTCTCTTCTAGTATCAATAGATTATTTGTTTCAGACGTAAAAACTTCATTTAGCACCGGCATTCCAGAGAAAATTTTCAAACTTATAGAACTTGCAGCAATTAACCTTTTAATATGAACTTGCTTTGATCATTCACAATCATAATTTTCTAACAAAGCTAGATTTATATTTGTTTTTCGTCAATTGCAAATCTGTTAAAATATAGATTAATGAATTATATCATCCATTGTTTAAATGTTACACTTTTCCTTTTTAGGTGTTTGAAAATAAGTGTTACATTATCATATTTAAAATGTTTTAAGGTTAATAATTTTTACTAATTGTACTTAAATTATTAATTTTTGTTATATTCATTTAAATAAAACTCAAAGGAAATAAAGTCAAATGTGACTTATTTTATTTATTTAATTACTTCAACTAAATAAATTTTATTAACTTACCTTAAATCTTGTGTCATTTCCTAGTGTTACACTTATTATACGGATGGAGTATTTCTTAAAAAATATTCATTCCATTGCACTCAAAGTGTCTCATTTTGAGTTTTTAACATTGTTCATTTATCAATTTTGACATAATGTTATCGTAATTAGTTACGCAAAAACATATAGTCAACTTAAGTCTTGTTAGATTTGTCTAATCACGTAGTTTTAGAATATATGTTTTGTATAATTTTTACTTATGTACATTTTAAGATATTAAATTTTAAATAAATTTATTGGACGACGTGTCCAAAATTTTTGAGACATAAATAATGGGTTAGAAGGAGTAGATTAAAAAAAAATAAATTTTCTTTTTTTATTTACTGTTGGATCTATTCGCAACTATATAATTGTATATTACTTTTAAGAGAAGTGACATATTTTTGTGAAATATATACATTAATTAATATATACAAATATTTTTTATATATTCATTAATGTAACTTTTAATAATATAAATTTCATAATACACTCCAAATTCCATTTAAATTTGGAATTCCATCTTTTTTAAAAATTGAAAATTGTGGGTCCTTCATATAAATTAAAAATTAAATATCTTTTAAAAACTAAAAATTGCGATTTTCGTATACACATTAATATATCTTTTACATGAATAAATAAATCTGATGTGCAATGTACATTTTGCTTATATCATTCACCACACAAAAAAGTATATAATCAAAATTGGGACCAAACCTACACAAATTACCGGCATTACAATATGTTCATCATATTGAAATATAAACACCACATAGTTCTTAATTGTCAGTGCAAAACCTTGTCATAATAATCATATAGTGTAAAAACTGAAAATTTATAAATAAATACTAAATGCAGCAATAAAATTTAAAATAAATAAAAAACATGCGAAATAATAAAATCTAAAATAGATAAAATAAAAATACAAATAAATAAAATCCAACATAGATAAAATAAAAAATACAAAATTTTAAATTTTATCTTCAAATCTTTTTAAAAGTAAATATATAGTGACACGATATGATGATAGAGTGAAAATTCATAAGTAAATGATAGATTTTATACACGATATACTAAAATCTATAATGAATAAATAAATTAATACGAAAATCTAAAATTAGTAAATTAAAACTGCAAAATAATATAGATAAAATAAGATATGCAAAATTTCAAATTTTAAATCTTTCAAATCTATATATTAATAAAACCATTAGTGAACAACCTATCCTACATTTAATGTGGTGTCTCCATTTCAAATTTCCAATTTTTATAGATTTTTGTATTTTTTAATTTATTTTAGAGTTTCTCATTTATTTATTTATTCATTATAGATTTTCAATTTTTGAAATATATGGAATTTTCAATTTATATGGAATCCCACAATATTGTTCACTTTTAAAAAGAATTGAAAGATTTGAAATTTAAAATTTAAATAGATTTGAAAGATTTTGAATTATATGTAATACCCGAGAAATCAACATCAAGTTTTAAAATCCGAAATTTACGAATTTGGATTTATTTATCGAAATTGAAATAATTCCGAGAGAGCGGAATTAAACATTTTGGACAGTCGCAACTTGGGATAGATGTATCGAATTATCCCAACAATCTCGGATAATTCATATTATGATTTTTAAAGGATTAAAATCATAATATCAGAAAAAAAAAAAAAAAAAAAAAAACGCTGCCTGGTGGCCGCGCGGTGCCCGCGCGGTGCGCGCCACCAGCAGCAGGCCTGCAGTTCAGGCGTTACACTTGATGTTTGCGTTTGTTTTGGCTTGGGAAGTTTCTAAACGTTGGGAATTCAATTCCCAGATGTTGGTGGACGTTGTGGGAGGCTTAGCAATGATTATTGGGTGCATTTAAGTCCCCAATAATCAGCTCTTAGTGGAGACATGGGTTATGGGATTCCTTGGAGGCCAAGTGGAGTGTGGGGGAGGTTTTGGATGAGATTTGAGGGAGTTAATTCGGAAGTTACGAGTTGAAATTCGTCCCCTCACCTCCCTAAGCATCCTATGGCAGTCATGGACATTCCCTACCCCTATAAATACCCCTAATCAGCTCCCAAAGCCACCATTTTCCACTCTATCCGAAAATTAGAAATCATAGTTGAGTGTTGGTGAGAAGTGGTGAATGTTCATCCTTGTGGAGGAAGGTTTGGACGAGTTGGTGCTTCCAAATCCATCATCCAGTGTTAGGTAAGAGTTTTAATTCGAATCCTTGTCCTTAGGATCGGGTTTCAGGCCCTAACGTTAAGGTTTTTGTCAAACAACTCCAAAATAGGTGCATTCGGTAGAAGTGTCGATTGTTGGGGTCAAGTTGGACGTTTTCCAGAATTCCTCCAAGAAGATTTTCGATCCTAAACTCATCTCAAGTAAGTTAGTATTGTGCACGTCGATTTTTAGGAGTTTTGGTTGAGTATAACTCGAGATATAGGTTTATCTTTTCATTTGACAAAATCTGTCAAATAGGGTTTTTCTATGACCAATTTTATTGTTCTGTGAATTCGACCATGATCCGTACATTTTTAGGAGAACCTTCCAAAATGAAACTTGTTCCTAATGTCCTAAAGATGCTCTCTGTAAATTTTTATAATTTTTGGACATGTTTTGGTCACCCAAATTCGATCTGGTATTTGCTGCACATAGGTTGACAGATTTAATGTATGTATGTAGTCAGTTTTGTTGTTCGAATCACCCTCGCCTATGATCGTTTTTAGCGCTTGATGTCTTCATGAAATTTGTTCCATTATGTGTCTAGATTACCCCTGTAAAATTTCATGATTTTTGGAGCATGTATGAAATTGTTATGAATTTTTGAACTCACTGTGGTCGAATTTACTGAAGCAAGAGAAATTGAATTTCAATAGTTTTCTGAAATGGGTTAAAATGACCAGTTTAGAGTCCGAATTTTGAGATGGCTATTTCTATGAAAAATGCTTATTTTGATGATTCCTAGCCACTGTAATATTTCCAGAATTTTTAAAAATTGTTTACTGCATTTTTAAAGACGATTCCAGAAACTGCTATAATGCCATTTTTGGTCGGTAAATGCTATTTTGAATGTTCGATGAACTAAGAGTCGATTGTTACTCGGTTTTGGATATATATGGATTCTGGATATGTGGAAATATTATGAAATGATAAAATATGGTTTTTTAAACTTTGGAAGTTTTGATCGAGTGGGATGCCCAATGTGGTGAAAATTATGTCAAAACGGCATTGATTATTGTGATGTATGAGTCTATACTCCTAGATGTATCCGTATGGGTTATCTAGGGCTCCGGAGTGTGTCTGTATAGGGTCCGCTGCATGCACTTACCTCGTGGGTACGAGTCCCAGAGGTTGATCCCAAGGGTTCGTCCCTAGGATATGTTTGAGTCCTTGTGGGTATAAAGTCCCAAAGGTTGGTCCTGTGGGTTCGTCCCTAGGATATATTAATGGGGTGTCCTCGATCATAACTAACATTGGTAAAATATTCGTGGAATATGTGTAAGAGATTTTAAATTAATTTATTTATTCGTCTTTTTAAATAAGTATATTATTTTTACTCGTCCTCCTTTTAAATTAAAAATCCCACTTTAATATACTCTTCTGGAATTTTTAAACTTCGTTGTGCTATATATTAACTTACTCAGTACCGTTGTACTGATAAGATACGTTGTCTCTATTTTTTTTTCAGATGTGGAAGATTAGCGCATGGCATTTTACCATTTGGGATGGGAATTTCCGAAGACTTGTCGCACTTATTTTTTTTAAAATTCTTTTACGAATTCTGAACTCATGTTTGGCCCTTACTGAGCTTCCGCACTGTTTTTAAATTATGCATGTTAGACTTAACTCTGATTTAAACCTTCGGGCACTGTTTGAATGATTTTAATTTATTTTTCTAAAGTATTGATACAACTTAGCCTTAGCATCTTCTCAAGTGAGTTCGAAATGGTTCGTGTCTTGCTTGGGGAGGTGTGGCGGTGGCATCCCGGCCTGGGTTATCAAATCCGGGGTGTTACAAAGTGGTATCAGAGCCCGGAAATTTTTTTAAAAAAATATAGATATATTCTTATTTTTCGGCCCAATATAGAGGCCCAAAATATTAAATATTATTTTTAAATATTTTAAATATTATTTCCATGGGAATGAAATTTTATTTTAAAACTCATGGAAAAATATATCTCAAAAAAAAAAATTCGACAAGTCTCAAATTGTTACTATTATTTTCGGGGGGATGCATTTGCATACATGCATTATTTAAAATGTTCGCTGACTGTGTTAGATAACATTCTTATTCGGCTTGACCTTGACTTAGGAGCGATAGCTTGAGGCTAATTTATCCTTGGTCTTAGATCTTGATCGCATGTGCTTAGCGTACCTGTAAAGGTTTTGTTTGATTCGGGCGCAAGTTGCTCTTTAATTTCCACGAGAATTATATCTGCCTTAGATCTTCCAGCGTTAAATTAGGAATTCAATTACCATCGGGTAAGGTGATATCGTGTTCGAAACGATACGATGGGATCCCGATAGTAATCAAGAACCTAGAATTCTTCGCGAATCTAGTTGAGTTTGATCTTGGGGATTTCGACGTCATCTTAGGCATGGATTTTCTGACTCAATACAAAGCCGTTATTGAGTGCTAGAAGCAGAAGATTTCCTTAGACAAGAGTCGAGGGAAGAAGGTGGTGTATTACATGCAGCCTCCAAAGAAAAGCACTAAGGTGGTGAATGCCTTGAGGTTCTGTAATCTCATACAAAAAGGCTATCACTTATATGCATGCTATGTGCATAACCTCAAAGACGAGGAAAAAAAAAAAAGAGAAAGAACGACATAATTCCATTCGTAAATGGATGTTCCGACGTAATGCCGCCAAAGCGAGAAGTCGAATTTAAGATTGATCGAGTACCTAGAATAGAGCCGGTATCCAAGGTGCCGTTCGAAGCTCTCTACGGACGCAAGTGTCTCCGTTATGTTGGGTTAAGGATGATAATTCTGTGGTTGTAGGACTTCAGCTCATTGAGGACATGAGCCGACTAATTAAGGTAGTGCAACAAAAGATGGAAGCTGCACAAGATAGGCAAAAGGGTTATGCCGATACAAGACGACAAGAATTGGAATTCCAAGTGGGAGGCAAGGTCTTGCTAAAGGTGTCACCAATGAAGGGGGGGTGATGCGATTTGGCAAATGAGGAAAGCTGAGTCCTCACTACATCGGTCCATACGAGATTTTAGACCGTGTAGGTACCTTGGACTACCGATTGGCCCTTCCACCGGAATTAGCACGACAAAGTGTTATAAGGTGTTGTGGTCCAATCATGGCACGGAAGAAGCGACGTGGGAGTTGGAATCGGATATGAAGCAGAAGTATCCCAATCTTTTCCAACACGACTCGTGAGCAGTTATGGGGACATAACTGCAGTCCTAAGGGGGGAAGGATGTGATACCCCAAAAAGAGTCGTCGCGCGCCGAGGTAAGAATTTAATTTTCAAACCTCAAATATTTTCTGAGTGTCAATTATTACATGCATTACTATCAGTCCGAGTGCGACCCAACTTCGAGGACGAAGTTGATTTCTAAGGAGGGTAGACTGTAATACCCGAGAAATCAACATCAAGTTTTAAAATCCGAAATTTACGAATTTGGATTTATTTATCGAAATTGAAATAATTCCGAGAGAGCGGAATTAAACATTTTGGACAGTCGCAACTTGGGATAGATGTATCGAATTATCCCAACAATCTCGGATAATTCATATTATGATTTTTAAAGGATTAAAATCATAATATCAGAAAAAAAAAAAAAAAAAAAAAACGCTGCCTGGTGGCCGCGCGGTGCCCGCGCGGTGCGCGCCACCAGCGCGCCACCAGCAGCAGGCCTGCAGTTCAGGCGTTACACTTGATGTTTGCGTTTGTTTTGGCTTGGGAAGTTTCTAAACGTTGGGAATTCAATTCCCAGATGTTGGTGGACGTTGTGGGAGGCTTAGCAATGATTATTGGGTGCATTTAAGTCCCCAATAATCAGCTCTTAGTGGAGACATGGGTTATGGGATTCCTTGGAGGCCAAGTGGAGTGTGGGGGAGGTTTTGGATGAGATTTGAGGGAGTTAATTCGGAAGTTACGAGTTGAAATTCGTCCCCTCACCTCCCTAAGCATCCTATGGCAGTCATGGACATTTCCTACCCCTATAAATACCCCTAATCAGCTCCCAAAGCCACCATTTTCCACTCTATCCGAAAATTAGAAATCATAGTTGAGTGTTGGTGAGAAGTGGTGAATGTTCATCCTTGTGGAGGAAGGTTTGGACGAGTTGGTGCTTCCAAATCCATCATCCAGTGTTAGGTAAGAGTTTTAATTCGAATCCTTGTCCTTAGGATCGGGTTTCAGGCCCTAACGTTAAGGTTTTTGTCAAACAACTCCAAAATAGGTGCATTCGGTAGAAGTGTCGATTGTTGGGGTCAAGTTGGACGTTTTCCAGAATTCCTCCAAGAAGATTTTCGATCCTAAACTCATCTCAAGTAAGTTAGTATTGTGCACGTCGATTTTTAGGAGTTTTGGTTGAGTATAACTCGAGATATAGGTTTATCTTTTCATTTGACAAAATCTGTCAAATAGGGTTTTTCTATGACCAATTTTATTGTTCTGTGAATTCGACCATGATCCGTACATTTTTAGGAGAACCTTCCAAAATGAAACTTGTTCCTAATGTCCTAAAGATGCTCTCTGTAAATTTTTATAATTTTTGGACATGTTTTGGTCACCCAAATTCGATCTGGTATTTGCTGCACATAGGTTGACAGATTTAATGTATGTATGTAGTCAGTTTTGTTGTTCGAATCACCCTCGCCTATGATCGTTTTTAGCGCTTGATGTCTTCATGAAATTTGTTCCATTATGTGTCTAGATTACCCCTGTAAAATTTCATGATTTTTGGAGCATGTATGAAATTGTTATGAATTTTTGAACTCACTGTGGTCGAATTTACTGAAGCAAGAGAAATTGAATTTCAATAGTTTTCTGAAATGGGTTAAAATGACCAGTTTAGAGTCCGAATTTTGAGATGGCTATTTCTATGAAAAATGCTTATTTTGATGATTCCTAGCCACTGTAATATTTCCAGAATTTTTAAAAATTGTTTACTGCATTTTTAAAGACGATTCCAGAAACTGCTATAATGCCATTTTTGGTCGGTAAATGCTATTTTGAATGTTCGATGAACTAAGAGTCGATTGTTACTCGGTTTTGGATATATATGGATTCTGGATATGTGGAAATATTATGAAATGATAAAATATGGTTTTTTAAACTTTGGAAGTTTTGATCGAGTGGGATGCCCAATGTGGTGAAAATTATGTCAAAACGGCATTGATTATTGTGATGTATGAGTCTATACTCCTAGATGTATCCGTATGGGTTATCTAGGGCTCCGGAGTGTGTCTGTATAGGGTCCGCTGCATGCACTTACCTCGTGGGTACGAGTCCCAGAGGTTGATCCCAAGGGTTCGTCCCTAGGATATGTTTGAGTCCTTGTGGGTATAAAGTCCCAAAGGTTGGTCCTGTGGGTTCGTCCCTAGGATATATTAATGGGGTGTCCTCGATCATAACTAACATTGGTAAAATATTCGTGGAATATGTGTAAGAGATTTTAAATTAATTTATTTATTCGTCTTTTTAAATAAGTATATTATTTTTACTCGTCCTCCTTTTAAATTAAAAATCCCACTTTAATATACTCTTCTGGAATTTTTAAACTTCGTTGTGCTATATATTAACTTACTCAGTACCGTTGTACTGATAAGATACGTTGTCTCTATTTTTTTTTCAGATGTGGAAGATTAGCGCATGGCATTTTACCATTTGGGATGGGAATTTCCGAAGACTTGTCGCACTTATTTTTTTTAAAATTCTTTTACGAATTCTGAACTCATGTTTGGCCCTTACTGAGCTTCCGCACTGTTTTTAAATTATGCATGTTAGACTTAACTCTGATTTAAACCTTCGGGCACTGTTTGAATGATTTTAATTTATTTTTCTAAAGTATTGATACAACTTAGCCTTAGCATCTTCTCAAGTGAGTTCGAAATGGTTCGTGTCTTGCTTGGGGAGGTGTGGCGGTGGCATCCCGGCCTGGGTTATCAAATCCGGGGTGTTACATTATAAATTTATATAGAATCTATATCTATATATATATATATATATTAATAAAACCATTAGTGAACAATCTATCCTATATTTAATGTGGTGTCTCCATTTCAAATTTTAAATTTTTATAAATTTTTGCATTTTTTAATTTATTAATTTTAGAGTTTCTCATTTATTTATTTATTCATTATAGATTTTCAATTTTTGAAATATATGGAATTTTCAATTTATATGGAATCCCACAATATTGTTCACTTTTAAAAAATTTGAAAGAATTGAAATTTAAAATTTAAATAGATTTGAAAGATTTTGAATTATAATTTATATAGAATTTCCAATTCCAATTTATATGTACTTATATCATTCTAATTGTATATAAATACTTCTTCTATATTCAAAAATTTTTTACGGACCCACTTTTCACACAGTTCAGTGTACATTTTAAATCATGAATAGCTCAAGTTCAGTACAATTAAAACTTCTAAAATTTCGATATTTAAAAACTACACGACGATGCGAATCTAACAAGATCTCACTTTGCTATATTTTAACTTGTATAAGTATGATACAACTTTAAGTGAAAATTCGTGTATAAATAGTAGCACATTTTCAAATGTCAACAACATTTGAATACGGAAGTAGTAATATGAAACTTATTTATATTTTATTATATTAAAAATTTATACAAATATTTATAATTATTAAGAAAATTGTGAAAATTCATATTATGTGAATAATTGGTTTACAATAAATTAACTATTTTCGTAAAAATATTAATAAAATAATAGGGTATATAAAGAGTTATTGGAGTGCGAATATATTCATTATTAAATAAAGAAGGAAAATCAAAGTTATTTAATCTATTATTTAAGGAAGAATTCATTAATCTATGTTTTAACAGATTTGCAATTGACAGAAGAACAAATAAAAATCTAGCTTTGTTAAAAATTGAAAAGCTAATTGCTGCAAATTCTATAAGTTTGAAACTTTTCTCTGGAATGCCGGTACCCGATGAGTTTTAACGTCTGAAACAGATAATCTACTAATACTAAAAGAGCCATATTATAATAAGAAAAAAATGATGACATATCATACTAAGCTGTTACTTTTATTGATTGATAAGCAAACAATACAATAAGATAATGTTTACAGTTAATAGTGGTGAGGGTGTATTCTTTTTTCTTTACGTGGTAGAACTTGCAATACATTTATCTGGAAACTATTATGTTCAGTCCTTCGTGGAGGCGTGATACTATATTGCTTGTAGCATCCAGTGGAAGAGCATCACTACTTCTTCCAAGAGGTAGGACTGTACATTCTAAATTTGGTATTCCACTATATTGTGATGAGAATTCTACCTACAAAAAATTTACTCTAGAAAATGATTTAACCTCTCTTATAATTAAAACAAAGGTCATTCTCTAGGATGAAAATGCTTGATTGGTATAATGATTATGAGCCCATCTTATTTAACCAAATTTCTCATTCAATTTCAGAAAAGAAAATCCTTACTCGCAGTTTGTTTGGCTATGACTATAAATATAAGTCTTTGTCAATCTTTAAAAAATGTTAGACTCTATCTTCCAGGACCGGTTTTTAGAGGGGACTCGAAGCATTAATATGCAATTAAGATGGATTAACTCAAGATACAATAAGAAATATTGTCTATAATGAAATTCATACATGTCAAAAAAAATTACAAAATGAATACTTCATGCAGGTGATGGTAATTGGTAAAACTGGTGTTGATCTGGAGATGTACAATCACGTGTGACATTTCAAGATGATTTTCTTATGAACTCTACGGGTCGACAATTGTTGAGAATATATATACAAATATAAATTTTACCACTTCATATCCAAATATTTTTAAAGATGTTGCTAGACTAGCCCCTACAAATGAGATATATATTGATACGATCAGTGATTACATCATGGAACATATGTATGCAAATGAAAAGATATATCTCAGTTCTAACAATATTTGTTAAGATGATGAAAGTATATATAATGACGATGAAATATTTTCACCGGAACATCAAAGTATGATCAAGCTTTTAGGATTATCTAATCATGAAATAAAGTTGAAGGATGACTGCATAGTCATATTTCTTAAAAATATAGATCCTCAAATAAATTATGCAATGGAAGTACGTTGATAACAAACAAGATGCGGAACCATACAATTAAGGCTAAATAATTTTGGGAAACCATGAAAGTAGAAAATTCTTGAGATTATAAGCCTGTTGGATTTAACCAAATTCCCATTTGATTTTAAAGGAGAAAAAAAAACCCACTTTGTTTTACTATGATTATAAACAAAATTCAATGTTAATCTTTAAAGAAAGATTGAACTCTATTTTTCAAAACCAATTTTTAGCTTTGAACAATTATATGTTGTGATATCACGTGTCACTAGCAAGAAAGGAATCAAAGTATTAATATTTAATTAAGATGGATTAACTCAAGATACTATAAAAAATATTGTTTACAATAAAATTTATATATAAAATAATTTGCAATATGAATACTTGATGTAGGTGATGGTAACCGGTATTGATCTTGGAGATGTAGTCAGATGTGATATTTTTGGATACTATTCTTATAAACTCTACGGGTGATCCTATATAAGCATTTTTTTAGTGTATATTTCAAAATGCATCACTTCAAATATAGACATTTTTAAAGATAGGTGTTATACTAGCCCCTTCCAATGAGATGGGTTGATACAATTAATGATTACATCATGTAATGTCTGTCTGCAAATGAAAATTTATATCTCAGTTCTAAAATTATTTGTCAAGAGGATAAAAGCATGGAAAATGACAATGAAATATTTTCATCAGAATATCTAAACACGATCAAGTATTCTGGACTACTGAATCATAAAATAAAGTTGTATGAGGATTGTATATTCATTCTTTTTAGATATATAGATCAATCAAATAAATTATACAGTGGAAGCAGATTGATAGTAACCAAGATGCGAAACCATATAATTGAGGTTAAACTAATTTTGGGAAACCATGAAAGTTGAAAATTCTTGATTGGTAGAATGATTATGAGCCCGTCTGATTTAATCAAATTCTTCATTCGGTTTCAGATGAGACACTTCTCATTCGCAGTTTGTTTTGCTATGCAATATAAAAAAAAAGTCAATGTCAATCATTAAAGAATGTTGAATTCTATTTTCCAAAACCTGTTTTTAGCAATGAACAGTTATATGTTGTCATATCTCGTGTTACTAGCAAGTCGAGACTCATAGTATTAATATTTTATATTTAGTTAAGATAGATTAATTCAATATACTACAAGAAACGTTGTTTACAGTGAAATTTTCGGCGAATTATAAGGAAAATTTTCATATCATTCTTAATACTCCCTCCGTCCCATTTGAGGTGTCACATTTCTTTTGGACTCGATATTTTAGGTAGAATGAGTTATTGTGTTAAAGTGGATTAAATAGTTAATGTCATGTTTGTTTGAAGGAGTAAAAATTTTCTAAATAAAGAAATGTGACAATTGAAGTGGGATGGACTAAAATAGAAAATGAGACATTTGGGAGAGGCGCCCTTAATTGCCCTTGCAGATCCTCGAGGGATTAGTCTTGGGTCCAATGAGGTCTGGGGATACCCTGGTATTCACTTAAAAAAAATGAGACATTTGAAATTGGACGGAGGGTGTACTTATTTAAATTTATTTAAATTTAAATAAAATTTTAAATTAAATAAAATATAATTTTATTATTTATTTTTATTGATCTGCTAGGTTTGTACGGGACAATCCACAAGAAGACGGTTTAATATAATTTCTCTATTAGTTATAAAACTAATTAAATTATAATTATCATATATTCTCTATTAGTTTCATATGATATAAGTATATATATTATATATAAAATATATAATTATACCCGTCGAATCTCGACGGGTTACTTACTAGTCTTTTTAAAAGTGAATAGGGTAGAAATTCCATATATTTCAAAGGGAATGGTTATGGTACTACCAATGTGAATGGTAGTACATCAAGACAAATCTTCTCAACCATACAAAAATATCCAATGGCTATAAAATAACAAGGGTAGAATTGTCAAACATAAATAATTAAATCTTTAGTAATAAAATCATTCAAAAAATCAATTTAGTGATTTCTATCCTTAAATAAAGATCATATAAAAAATTTGCATAAGTTAGCCATCTTTTGACACGATTCATGGCATAATAATAGAAAAATTATATTTATTCATCTATTTCACTCGTTAGTCTTTCATTCATCTTAATTTGCTATTTTTCTATTTTGAATTTCTGAAATATGATCGGATATTTAGATTCCTTGCATCAAGTAGATAAATTTTTATATAAAGAACGTCCAAATCCGAGCTCATTTGAGAAAGTTAGAGCCATTTGAAGTTTGTAATATAAATTTTGTTCTATATACTACGTCGTTGAAATGCATAGGTTATGTCGCTGAATTGTAATGTCTCCATCGCTGAATTGTAAAGGCTCCGTCGCTGAATTACATAGGCACCGTTGTTGAAATGTAAAGACTGTGTTTTTTAAAATCGTAATGCACTTTAAATGACTCTAACTTTCTCAAACGAACTCGGATTTTGACGTTCTTTATATGAAAATCTACCTACTCGATGCAATGAATCTAAATTTCCCATAAAATTTTGGAAATTACAAATAGATAAATACCAGATTTTCAAAAGAAAATATATCTTATGCTCGTTGTTTTGAAAATATGATATTTATATGTTTAGACTTTCTAAAATCTGAGAGAATATTTAAATTCCTTGCATTGAGTAGATAGATTTTTATATAAAGAACGTCCAAATCGGAGGTCATTTGAGAAAGTTAAAGCCATTTGAAGTTTATCACATAAATTTTGTTGTATTGGCTACGTCACTGAAATACATAGGCTATATCGCTAAATTATAACGCCTCCATCGCTGAATTGTAAAGCCTCCGTCGCTGAATTATAAAGCCCCCGTCGCTGAATTACATAGCCACCGTCGCTGAAATGTAAAGGCGTGTTTCTGAAAATCGTAATGAACTTCAAAAGACTCTAACTTTATCAAATAAACTCGGATTTTCACATTCTTTATATTAAAATCTATCTACTCAATGCAAGGAATATAAATTTCCTATCAAATTTTTGAAATTATAAATTGATAAATACCAGATTTTCAAAGGAAATGATATCTTATTCTCGTTATTTTAAAAATATAATATTTATCTGTTTAGACTTTCTAAATTTTAGTAGGATATTTAAATTCCCTGTGTTGAGTAGATAGATTTTCATATAAAGAACGTCCAAATCCGAGCTCATTGAAAAAGTTAGAGCCATTTGAAGTTTGTCATAAAAACTATGTTGTATAGGCTATGTCGCTGAATTGTAAAGCTCCCGTCGCTGAATTGCAAAGCCACCGTCGCTGAAATGTAAATGCTACGTTTTTTAAAATTGCAATTAACTTCAAATGACTCTAACTTTCTCAAACGAACTCGGATTTTGACGTTCTTTATATGAAAATTTACCTACTCGATACAAGTAATCTAAATTTCGTATCAAATTTTAGAAATTCCAAAAAGAAAAAGTAGATTATGAGGGAGAGAGAAGTATGAGCATGAGAATTGAGAAAAATGAATCGAGATTATTTGGTTCTTATTGAAATTACAATAGTACCATTTGTATTAATCTTAGCCATTGATTTCAATATTTCATCAATGACTTGGATGTGCCACAGTACATCAAGAGACATGGGTCTCAGCACCCTAACCAAAGCCTATTTCAAAAACTAAAATATATAATAAATAAATAAATAAATGTGAAATCCTAAAATTGATAATTAAAAATTACAAAAATTTATAAAAATTAGAAAATTGAAATGGAGACACTACATTAAATGTAGGATGGGTTGTTCACTAATGCTTTAATATATATATATATATAGATTATTGCACGGGAACCGAACGTCGATGGACTCAAGATTTCGAACACGAAATTAAATTGGGATCCAAATGAATTTAAAATAGGAGTTTAAAGTCCAAGAATAACCCAATGAATAAGTGAAGCTTTGAGGTAAAACCCCGCTGCAATGCCCCCCGACAGCCTTTACACTATAATCCTATAGGGCTGTTAAAAAGCTTGCCTAGTTTTTCCTACCGAAAGCGCACGGTATCAAGCTGCAATATTTATTTTTATTGTCGGGATCGTTCAATAGAGAGTTACACGATAGAAGTGTTTTAATAGAATTATTAGCTCTAGAATCTGTCTCTACTCTTGGTTTAAGGATGTTGTAATGTTGATTACTAAAGATTTAATGCTAAAATGTAAATGCTTAAAGCTGTAAACATTAGTAAAGAAAGCAATTAAAAAGATGTTGAATATTGTGATTATATTCATGTGTTTAAGATATCACGGACCAAATTGAATGAATGAAATAAGAATATGATGAGAGTATCATACTTCAATGGTTAAAACATAATGAAAGTCCATTGAGATAGAAAAATCCTTTATACAACTTAATCAAATTTTCATGTCTTAAATCACTTCCCAAGACAGGTACTTGTGATTCAGTGTCATGACATTCTAAGCTCTGAAATCATGGAATACTATCATCACAGAATGATCGGTCAGACTCGTTCTGTGATAAAAGCTTGTTAGAACTGCCACTTAATCTATCTCTTTCAGACTCAGATTAAGCCTTTGACAACTCGAGGTCACTTCTAAATCATGCTATATTCATCTGAACTTGAAGTTATTCTTTTCATTACTCTGGTCAAACTGATCTTATGACCCTGTGTTGGATGTCCTCTACAAAAAGTGAAAAACAAGTATTTAAATCTATCATCCAATATTTTCATAAGACTTGTTTCCTCAGAGTAATTCCTGCAAGTATTTGTAAGAAATAATAGTCCTGTAAGTATATCAAGATGAAATTGCTATTCAAATTCCTTGACTTATCCAGACTACTCAGATTTGTATAAATGATTTAGCTCGAGAAATCTCTGTAAACAGTTCCAAATATCCATGATTTGACTCAGGATTAGTAGACTGTAAGAGAAATATTTAATCTCCTACTCATAGCATATAGTGATAACTATAAAGCCATGGACCCTGGAAATTAATCTTCCAAATACTCTTCTAATTATTAGGACAAAAGATGGTTTTTGAAACATCTTTCCCTTTTAAACGACAGGTACTAAATGCCCAACTAAAGAACAAGTTTGTTCTTCATTAATCCTGAGTAAATAATGATTGAGAAAACTTATATCATCATCTTTCTCATTGTACTAGTGAAAATAGTAATACGAATTGCTGATATGAATTATGAGTCTGTAATTATGAAGTAAGATTACTCATCATAGACTGGGAAATATCCCAAAATATTATATGTATATGTAATATTATATGTATACAGAAACGTTGAGGGCTCTGAGTCCTCTTAATCAAAATGCTAGGGTGTTTCCAAAATATACATCGGAAACTAGACAGAATTAGGAAATAACTTTCCCAAGAAAAAGGATTTGAGGAATAATTCTGCAAAATAAATGTCCAAAGTAACTCGCAGTAACTACTTTGGGTTTCAAACTATGAACATTCCAATTTTCCGCACGCTATGTCTGTACAGCGTGGAGGGAGTTAATATTCAAAGAATGTTCCTCAGATTTTGTTTATACAAAGAACTGAATGCCTCGCAGTAATTTCTGTAAGAATGCGGCGAGGTATTCAATTCCTACTTAAAAGATAGGGGTTATATATGTATAAGAAGTAAAAGTGAATAGTTGATACCCTGAGAAATGGATATCAAGTCTGTTGCTATTATAGATTGGTCCTCTCGCTTTGTCAGATTGACATCGCGAGAGTATTAGAATAGCCTTTGTCACAGCAAAGTTATCTGGATATTTCCTCGCATCATCTTTTAGGATGAAGCGTGGGTTTATCCTTATGTGAAGTAAATGATCAGGGTTTATAACTGTCATAACTACCTTCTGAGATTTTCGTTTAGAAAATCATGAATACAGAACCTTTTCACATCCAATTTCATGAACTTATTAATTCTTAAAGATTATCATGCGATGATTAACACTGCATGGGTCTCTAAGAACCTTTTAAAGTTCTGAACATTAAACACTATGATTCTCTTCTTATTTTGTGATCACGACATAATATCAACAGAAAATCAAATGAATTCATAATTCTGCCAGTTCATACCTAACTCGGTTACAATATCCAAACTTCTTGCGTAATTGGAACGAACAATTTATGAATTAAAGATATGGAAGTATTATGATCTTCGAGAATTGAATTAGAGATATGATGCAAAATCCAAAATTGAATATCGAAGTTGAGGTTTGTACTCTTCTGAAACAGAATTAAGAAATAGAGATGGAAACCAGAAAGATAAGAAATTCACAATCTGATAACTGATCATTCTTCATGTATCTCGAATAACAAAGAATTAAAAACGAATACACCTGGAAATCTGTTTGCAATCAAAATAATGCAAAGGTGAGCGAAGGAGTCGGAAGTTTAGATGGTGATCGTCGTGATGGATGAACAAGCAATCCAAAAGCAACTCTCCTCCCAGGGTATCCTCAAGCTAATCTAAAAACTATCTTAAAGAAATCTACTGCGAAATCGAATTACAAATCTGAAGAACTCAGAGTAAATTGCAGAGAAAATTAAATCCTAACCTACCTACTAAATTCTAAAAATGGACTGGAGAGTAAAATCGAGCTATTCTCTTCAATCTCCCGCCTGTTGAGCTGATTCCCCCAAGGGCCTTATTTATAGATGGGCGTTGTAACTGCTTAAGCCTTGGATGATAACCGCTCGCATCAGAATAACTCTCCTCTCGCTTTGTCCAGTTCCTTCAAAGCGAGAGTTCAGAAATATAATCATCTTTCTCAATAAGGCGAGGTCTTACAATTTCTCCAAAGAGTTTGCTTCTCGCCATGATGTATAAAACTTTCTGTCTTGCATAGATCTTCTTTTCCTCGCGATGTCAAACAGTCATCGCGTGGACTTCAGCATCTGCACATTTTCTTTAAATCTTTTCCTGATTTCGAGCACAAGCCCTCGCACCATTCCTTTTCTTTCCTCGCTATGTCTTTTCCACTTCCTGCTGATTTCCAGCTTAACTTCCTGATAAATGACAAAGCATGGATCAGTTCAATAAAAACGCAGCGTGCGAGACTTACAAAGAAAACTTAGAATTTAAAGCCATTTTCAGTGTAATTCCAACTTCTTCGCAATCTTAATTCTTCTTCCATCTTTTCTGATCCTCCATGATTATTAATCAAAAATCAATGGAATTAAGAACAAAAGATCATCATTAAGACACTAAATTGGACGCAAATGACAGTCATAAAAGGCTGTCATCAATAAGCCCAAGAAAATAGGAGAAATGCCCAAAAGAGAAGAGAAAAGGCCCAACGGGATAGCACGACCTGGCCAGGCTGAGCCCAGGCCGAGCCCAAAGGGGCACCATATCTGGCGGCAACTAACCCGAGATTTTCTCCCCAAATCTTGCCCAACTAACCCCGAGATTTTCTCCCTAAATCTTGTGCCCCAAATCTTGTCTAACCAACTCCTCGATATGTGGGGTTTGTTGAAGCCTATAAATACCCTCGTTTCAGCTCCCGTACGCCCTTTCAACATTTCTCACTTTCTACTCACAAATCACTCCTACCTTCGAACACCCGAAAAACCCTAGATCTAGTTCGTTGGAAGCAAAGTCTGCGAAGGAGGGGGCATCTAGGACGAGATCAAGGTCTCCCGAGCATAGGTTGGTGGTGAGGTAAAGTAATAGTCCATATTTTTCATACGAAAATCGAGTATGAATCTAACTTAGCGCATTTCTTCTTTAAAACCGCGAATCGGAACAAAAAGGAAGAGGACGAAGGAGCTAGGACACGTAGGAGGATCCCGGAAGCCATGCCAATGAATTTGGAAGCCGGAGATCCAAAACCAAGTAGGTTGATTCTTACTGTAACGATTTGTTGACGTAAAAATCGAACGAAACATGACATAAGTTAATAAACATAAAATTTGACAAAAATAGGATCCACGGATGCATAGTTTTGTAACTTTAATTTTTCGGACCCTTACCAGCGCTCAAACGAAAAAACTCAAAACTGAAAATGTGTTCCTAAGACTTAGATCTACTCCGTATAAAATTTTAAACATTTTTCGTTAAGATTTGATGCCCCGAATTCGACCCGGAAGAACCTGCGTTTTCGACCATTTTTGAAAGCTGACAGAATTTAAAAACGAATTTAAACAGCATTTTAATGGTGGATCCGATCCGAACTGAACTTAGTAATGTAAACAGAAACTGTAGATAATAATGTCTAAAACTCGCCTGTAAAATTTCATAAATTTTTATCAAGGTTTGAACCTCCGAATCTGAACCGAACTAATCTGCATTTTCATCGAACTCAGAAAGCTGACAGAATTGGTTTTCGAACTTGATCCGTAATTTCATGACTGATCCGATAGGAATTGGACTTTGATTTGTAAATGAAAGTTGTAGATAATCGAGTTAGAATTTTTCCTGTAAAATTTCAGAGTTTTTGGAATTTATTTGATATGTCGAAAAACCGATTTTCAAAAGTGTGTCAAGTCTGATTCCTGACAGATTATGTTTTCTGGAAAGATCTTTAAATTCGACTTATTTCCTCAATGGTTTTCGAAAAACTTAAAGAACGGAAGTTGTTTGTTAGGGTGTTTTTGAGGTACTGTAAAAATTTCACATCATTCGCCTGAGAATTGGATTTTTAAATTAAAAAGGCGTAAACTGTGACGAACACGTTTATTACGTTGGACGAAATTGAGTTTTCTGAAAAGAACGATCGAAATCCTTTTCTACATTAATAAAAGATTGTTTCAATAATCCCGTGAACCTAGGATTGAGTGATATCCATATTTTAAATAGAGGGTGAGTGCTCTGCAAGGTGCCCCTCTATCTATTCACTCCGTGCGTATAACGGATGATGGTAACCCCGCGCGAAATAATGATGCCAAGACGGCAAAGAATTTAGGGCTACACTCTCGGGAATATCTGTATGGGTTTCCCGAGGCTCCGGAGTGGTACTGGCTATGGCGTATCAGGCTGCGGCCTTAGATTGCGATGCAATCCGAAAAAAAAGAAAAAAAAGAGAGAGAGATGATGAGATTGCGATGCAATCGTATTGTTGGACCTCGATTGGTAGTAGCGGGAATAAATTAAAAGACTTGTGTATGATATTTATTTATTTATTTATTTATGTATTACCATGTTTTAAATTCATGTATTTAATTTATGCAATTAAATCCGTACTTAAATCCGTATTTAATTACGTTTTATTTAATTAATTAAAGGCTTGGACTTGTGGCGTGCAGGTGGCCTGTTGCTATGTGGATTCCGTTGAGGTCGTGCGCCTGATTGGAGCAGCTCAATCAAGGCATATCTTGTGGCCTTTGATCCATGACATTAAGTTGGAGATTGGCAGGATGGCTTCTTGTGTGGTTCGTCATGTTCACCGGGAAGGCAACCAAGTGGCCGATGCGCTCGCCAAAAAGTCGGCTCGTATGGAAGAATTCTTCACGACATGGGCATACCCGCCGGACGAGGTTCTTGAGCTATTGGACAGGGATGCAAGCGGGGCTCTTCACCCTCGCTTGCATTGATGTGATTTTCTATTTTCGTTCTTCTCTCCTCTTGTGCTAGACTCTTTTTTATTTTCTTTTTGCTAGCCTTTTCAGGCTGTGTCACCAAAAAAAAAATATTGCTATGTTAAGAGTTAGCTTACTCAGTATTGTATATACTGACAAATCGTTACATTTCCTTTTTCTTTTCAGAGTATGGCGAGTATGCATGAGCATGAGCATGCATTGGGATTTTGGGAATATTAATTTATCGTTTTTATATGACTTGCATTTCGGGCCTGTTAACCCGATGTTTTGGCCATGTTGGCCTGATTTACATTCCGCTGCAATTTAATAATGTTTATGATAGTTTTACTACTTATTTATATATGAGGGCTTGTTTTAAATCTGTTTTCTGTAATACCTTAGCCTTATATCTCTTTAGCAAGTTGGAAGAAGCCGCGTCTTGCTAGGGAAGTGTGGCGGTGGCATCCCAGAATGGGTTACCAAAATTGGGGTGTTACACTTAATCTCATGCCATGTCAGCAAATAGAGTGATTAAAACCCAGCAGGACTATTTTGGAGACCATTAGTAAAGTTATAGCACCAAATTAAAAAAAACTCTGGACATACCAAATTAGAAATTGGCAAAGTTATGGCATCTATTTGGCATTTTTCCCAATGTATTACCCTAAATTTTTAATTTAACAATCTACGTATATCTATATAATAAATTTTAAATATCTTTTTGCCTATACGAGTTTTGTATTTCAGATTGCATAATGTTAGTGTAATTCTACAATGTCCGTATCAATTTCATTAAATTATTTTTTAAGTGTTCAATTGATCAGTTACAAGAATTACATGAGAATGAATCTTTATTATATCTTCGGTATTCTTTCATATTCTTTCATCAATGATGCATGTTCCTCCCTAACTTGAATTTTATAATAGTACTAGACATGTTTTCACTTTTATTCGAAAGTAACCTTTAATTCAAAATCTTTTGGCAGAAAGGAGAGAGTATGTCTAGGGTTTTGGCGGAAAAGCTCTCGGCAGCTCCTCTCTCTGCGGTGGCTGCACCTCCTGATCCGAGAGGCAAAAAACAATCTTTTGCGGATATTCTTCGTCGGGGGGGGGGGGGGGGGGGGGGAGGCGACCACAGATGGCATGGAGACGAATGAAACAGAGGTCCCTGCGGCCCCTTCACGACGGGACCTAATAGCTGAAAAACTCATTCGGATGACTTATGTTGATAATAATCCGGCGCTCCCCGACTTTGTGATTGATGAGGAGTTGGATGCGGAGGCAGGCCTTGCATGGTCGGATGCGTTAGTTGTCAAGCTGCTCGGGACAAAGGTGGGTTACATGACATTGAAAGATCGGTTATGGAGGATGTGGAAACCGACGGGCAACATGGATGTCATAGACGTGGGATATGGATGCTTTATTGTCAAGTTCTCTATAATGGAGGATTGAGAGAAAGTGGTGAACGGCGGACCATGGTTACTTTTTGATCATTACTTGGCGCTTATGCCCTGGACGCGAGAATTTGATCCTAGTACCACGCAAGTGAATAAAACCCTAGTTTGGGCTCGACTTAACGGTCTTCCCATGCACAGGTTTCGGGAGGATATCTTATGGGCGATTGCGTCTGGCTTAGGGGAAGTTATCAAATTCGACACTTGCACTCAAACCACGTCGAAGGGGAGATTTGCACGTGTTTGTGTGGCGCTTGATCTTGAGAAGCCCGTTACTGGAAAATTGCGAGTTAATGGACGTTGGCATCCGCTGTCGTACGAAGGGATACATTTAATATGTACTCGGTGTGGACATTATGGCCACTTCGAACGGGATTGCGCTCTTGCGCCGCCTGATGAACCGGTCCCTGAAACCCCTATGCCGATTCATGTTGATCCTACTGCGGTACCACAAAAGGATGAGGCATCGGAGGAACACCTGCCCGATGTTGGAAAACAGGAGGGGAATGCTGGAAACATTGGGGAACCGGTGTTTGGTGACTGGATGATTGTTGCGCGACGTAAGGGAAGGCCTCGGCAACCACGAGGGGCGCTTAACCCTCCTACGGAAGTCCGAGGGGAGCAAAAGGAGGAGGCGGTCCCGGAGACTTTTGATCAGGCCGCGCCTGACAAGGGAAAGATGGTCTTTGTTGAGGATGAAGTGGAGTCGACAAAGGAATCCTCAAAACATCAGGATTCTAAGGGGGGCTCACGAGCTATTATATTAGCTCCCAAACGGGCTAAGGATGCTAATCTTGTGGCAACAACGGAGGGCACGAGGCAGCAGCATGGCCGTCAATCTTTGAAACGGATTCGCCTGGATGACTGCCATAGCAGCAGCCCCAAGCACATGGCCGAAGACTTGGTGGAATCGGATGATGATCTGGTTGTCAAGGGGCGATATTCCCCACTTCTTGAGGAGGGGGAAGACTGGGCGGATGCTGACGATGCTAGCATGCACTAGGGATTGGCAGGTTCTACATTTATTCATCTTTATGGATTTTAAACAATTTACAGTCATTGCTTGGAATGTGTGTGGAATTATGAGTCGTACAGCTAAACGTTGGATGAGTGATCTTCTTCTAGAACAGAAGCCGGATATTTTATGTATTATGGAGCCTAGAGGCCAGTTCTCTAGGGTTAGGGTTTCTTCAACAGGATGGGTTACTTACCAGTCCGCATCAATGAATCGGAAGGCATGGGAGGAGGATTATGGATCCTAAGTGCGAGATCCATCTCCTGCACTATTACTGTGGTTGATGTGCGGAATCGTATGATAACTATAATGGTTAGCAAAGGTGCTTGTCAGTGGTATCTTACTTCACTATATGCTGATCCCAATTTTGGCCGAAGGAGAGATAATTGGGATAGTCTTGTTGAGATAGCTGAATTGGTAGATGGTCCGTGGGTGGTGTTGGGGGATTGGAACGAAATTATTTCCGAAGAGAAGGTTCACGGAGGGGTCTATTTGCCTGATCGAGCAGCTGGACTTCGAGAGACTCTTGATCGTTGTTCCCTACTTGGGATGAGCACGATAGGGCCGGAGTTCACATGGTCTCGAATGGCTGGGGAAGGGCGACGTATTAGTAAGCGTCTTGATCGCGGAATGGCTAACCTTGCATGGGAGACGTTATTTGATGCGGGCAGGATCTTCCACTTGCCAAGGCTTGGCTCTGACCGTTGTCCGCTGAAATTGCAATGTGGTGATTCTATTCAAGATAGGCGTGAAAAACCATTTCGTTGGGAATGCATGTGGCGAGAACACTCTCAATACGAGGACGTTGTCGCTCAAGGATGTCAATTGGGGGGAGATGATCTCCAGGCTGTTCTCCAAGAGGTGACTTCTAAATCACTTGTATTCAATAAGGAAGTATTCGGGAATCTAAGGGATCGCAAGCGCAGATTAAAGAATAGATTGTTGGGGATTCAGAAGCGCCTGGCGGTGGTTGATTCGGCTTGGCTTTGGAGACTTGATGGGGAGATTCGTACAGAACTTGCTGAGCTGCTTCTGCAAGAGGAATTATTTTGGAAGCAAAAATCTCGTGACCGTTGGATTAAAGCTGGGGATCGCAACACTAAGTACTTTCATGCGAAAACTAAAATTCAACGGAAGAGGAACAAGATTTTCGGATTGGAGTTTGATAATGGGCAGTGGGAGGAAAACCAAGACCTGCTTCGATCACATGCTATTGATTATTTCACATCAATGTTTGCAGCGGCCAACACCACGCCTTCAGGTGATGAGCTGCCGCCGTTGCTGCCTATTGCTCACGCCCAGCAGGAGGCTCTCTCGGTTGAGGTCTCACAAGAGGAGGTTGAGTCGGCTTTGCACTCTATGCGCTCTTGTTCGGCTTCAGGTCCGGATGGATTTTCGGCTTCATTTTATAAGGAATATTGGGATTATGTGAAAGAGTCAGTCTTTAAGCTGGTTCTTGACATCATGCACTCCAAACGCATTCCGGAGGGGTTAGTGCATGCGTTTCTTTGTCTGCTTCCTAAGGTGGACGTCCCCCACTCGCTCAAGCAATATAGGCCGTTGACGCTATGCAATGTCTCTTTAAAGATTATTACCAAAATCTTGGTCCGCAGGATGCGTCTTATTTTATGTAAAGCTATTGGCCCTTATCAATCGGCTTTTCTCCCGGGGCGAGGGACCGCGGACAATGGCATAATTCTCCAGGAGATCATCAGCTCTATTGAAAGCCCACGATCGATGCCCAAAGCTGTTGTTCTCAAAATTGACCTCACAAAAGCATTTGATATGGTAAATTGGCAATTCCTTGAGGAGAGTTTAACATAACTGGATCTTCCCATCCACTGCAGGGAACTCATCATGGCTTGCGTCTCATCTTCGAGTTTTTCTATTTTATGGAATGGATCTCCTCTTGGCAATATCAAGGCGAGTCGAGGTCTAAGATAAGGCGACCCTCTCTCGCCTTATTTATTCGTCATAGTTATGGAACGGCTCTTCCGTGCAATCTTGGACGCCGTGCATACTGGTAGTTGGAGGCCTCTCAGATTATCGCCGAATGGTACGGGTATATCCCATTTAATGTTCGCCGATGATATGATTTTTTGTTCCGAATTAGAGGAGGGTAGTCTTCGATCAATGGAATCAGTCCTTGCTCGCTTTGGCTCCAGGTCGGGTTTACTGATGAACCCTTCGAAATCCAATGCTTTCTGCACTCCCAACGCCTCCCCAACGGATTTGGCCATGTTGGACAACATGCTTGGCGTTTCAGTGGTGAACAACTTAGGGAGCTATCTTGGCTTTCCTATAATTCATGGTCGAACGAAGAAAGCTCATTTTGATGCCATTATCCAGAAGCTGCAAGGTCGATTGTCAACCTGGTCCGCTTTCTTGTTGAATCGGGCTGCTCGAATCACACTTGCTCGGGCGGTCTTGAGTTCCCTTCCGGTTTATATAATGCAGGTCCATATGATTCCTATTGGTGTCTGTGATAGCATAGATCGAATTATTCGCCGATGGATATGGAAAGGGGCTGACGGCCGAGGCTTACATTTAGTGAATTGGGATATGGTCACACGGCCGCGCAAGCAGGGAGGCTTGGGTATTAGAAAGAGTCATTTCATCAACTTATCGCTCCTCGGGAAACAGCTTTGGCAATATATTTCTAATCCTGATAAGCTTTGGGTTGTGGTACTGAAGGAAAAATATGGGATGGCCGAGGGACTCCTCCCTTATGATCACTACAGGGGCACCAAAGTATGGAAGGCCTTGGTGCGAGTGCGAAATATTTTTTCCGAGGCCTATGGCGTTCGTGTGGGCGATGGATCGAGTTCCTTATGGTATTTGAAACTTTTGACAAATTTCGTCAACACGAGTGTTTTCTAAAATATCCCAAGTTTTGAATTTATTAAATGAAAGGAGTTATGATTTATGGGAAGGGGTTTAAGGATATATTTCTCTTTTTATTACTCATGTGGGAAACTTTGATTTCAAATGGCGCAATGAAAATCCCCGGCATGAAATCTTTGACAATTTCGTGCCTTGAAGATCCTTGCCATGAAACTTTTGACAAGTTCCCACTACATGAGTATTTTCTGAAAAATCATAATCCTGGTGTTCAATTTTTATTTAATGAAACCAATTTATGAAGGCGGAGTTGGGATTAGGGATATATTTATAGGTTGTCACGTTTTTATTTACTCGTGTTAAGAAACTGTGCCCCCGAAAGCGCACGGAGTCAAAAATTGCAGTATTTATAGTAAGTACCGGATCGTTCACTGGAGGATGTGCGATAGAAGCAGGGCCCACGTCGTTTTATAAGATTTTCCACTCGGTTACTCGATTCAAGTTTGTGTTTGATTATCAACTACTTGGCGGAATTTAAATCTAAGCTATGAAAGCAATTAAAATAAAGCAGATAAAATTATTTTAGAAAGCGAATTAAATTAATTTAAGAAAGCAATAAAATTAATCTAAGAAAGCGATTAAATTATTTTAAGAAAGCAGATTTAAAATATGACAGAAGGGACAGGAAGAAAAGAATAAAAATTGGACAAGATTCAGATAAAACACAATTAAACTTTCATTTTAATTACACAGATCTTTGCTTGGGATAATTCGTCAGTTAGCTAACTCTCATGCTTTCTCCACTATGTTCCCTTTAACAGACAGGTACTTACTGCGAGAATTTACATGCTCTTAAGACCTCAAAATCTAAGATACCACAAATTAATAACTGCCCCTGCCGAGGTATGTTATTTATCTGTGGTGGATAAGCAACACCTAACATATCATTAGTTGATATGCCAAGTACTCATATCATCCCCCATGTCACACCCAAAGATTCTAATCAAGCACTGAACTATCCTATAACTATCAGTCCTAGTAGCAGTTACGCAACTCTCAATACAACCGAGTGACCTCTAAAGAAAGCAGTTAAAAGAAAGCGGTGAAGAAAGCATTTAAAATCCTATCACTCGGAGGTTTTTGAAAGTCTGACCCTGGTAGTAAAAGAAAGCCCCCAGTTAGAATGACCGGGTGTGGATCAAGAATTCCCTATTCTCGGTGAACCGCTCGCAGTGTTCACTTCCCGTCGGGTGGTTATGAGATACAAACTAATGAAATAAACTAATAAATTAGTTCATTCCGGATGCACTCACTCAGGACTCAAAAATTGGCTTTGGCAGAAGAGGATAGCAGTTGAAAGGAACTCAACCCTACCTTAGAAAATAACCAAGGCCCATATGTTGTTCTTCTAGTTTTATCTATTACACCTCATCTGAATCCAAGCGGACTCTGAGTCAGTGCAATATTTAATATAAGATTTCCAACATACAACAATTTTGGAAAATAATTGATTTGAAAATCATTCCCTAAACAGGTACTAGACCCTCAATAAGAACACAGACCCTTTCAGTCTAGGTGAGACCTAATCACTGACTCTGCTTCTAACTTCCCAAAATCAACCCCAGTCGGATATGAATTAGTCATAACTGTGGAATTTATCCCTTACTCAGATCCGGATTTTATAAATGAATTTTTGTTGGAAATTTATTGTGAGACATCTGATTTAAATCAAGACTTCTATGTCCAAGGGAAGGATCCCAAAATAATATTGACCACAATATTTACATAATAATATCATGCATAAATTTATAAGGAAGTGTAAAATTAAATTAACCCAAAATATAAGGTGGGTTTAGACAGAAGTTGGAACACAAAGATGAAATAGCCGGAGATGAGAAGAATTTTGGCTAAAGAGAATGCCAGAAATAACTGGGGTGATCTGGACTGCAAACATCTGCTATCCAGTTCCCAATTATTCCAGATGGAATGATTTTTAGACAGAACGGAATTCCAAGTGACGGTGACCACCGTCATTCAGCTCCCTTTTGTCTGTGAATGGAAGAAGAACCCACATATTTTCTTGCTGTAATAATTCTCAAATAATGTTGGTCGACATCATTTAATAATACTACAACTTGAATTCAGGTTTGAAATTAAGATAAAGAAAATAAAACTGTATCCGGATAGGAATCAGCTGAGCAGCTATTATAATCGCGGATGGACGAACCGCCAAGGCTTCCACCGACCACTATCCGAACCATGCAGAATAACAACTAGTAATTAATATTCAGACCACGAGCTAGTTTATCCGTGTGGGAATACCCGCCAACATTAGTCTGTTATATCTCTTACTAGTTGTTTCACACAACACGGAAAGGACAAAATAAATAAAAGAAAAATATTTTTGGGTCATCTTGTATGAGAGACATTGGTTTCTCATGCAAGGGTATGGAAATTGATCCATAATTACTCTTTATGTCTAAATAATCACTCATTCCATAATTAATTAATTAATTACAGTCCGGATTATATACTTAGATCATTAGAGTTTAATTTTTATTTTATTTTGTAGAAAAGTCTTTTAATGGAAAATTGAACAAAGTTCTTTATATCAAATTAATCATCGGTTGAGATCATTGGATTTCAACCTCAAAATATTAATATAAATGTTCAATTAATTAAGTGAAGAAAATGGAGAAATGGAAAATTTGGCAAAAATGCCAATTACGACGCTAAACAGATTTGACGACGCTATCCTAGGATAGCGTCGTGAGGTTAGCGTCGTCATGGATTGGTGAAAGAGATGAAAATTTTTGGGGTTAAAGGGGTGTGTACGACGCTATACACTAATTTACGGCGCTATACTAGGATAGCGTCGTAGGTGGTTTGAGAAATTTGGGGAAGAAAGAAGTTTTTGGAAAAGGGGGAGATGCTAGGCGCTAGACATTAAATGACGACGCTATCCTAGGATAGCGTCGTGAGGATAGCGCCGTAGGTGAGTTTTTATGAGAAATGAGGTATTTTGGGGTCCTACGACGCTGAACAAAAATTACGACGCTATCCGAGGATAGCGTCGTTGGTCTAGCGCCGTAAGGCAAATTTTTGTTTAAGTCTGGATAACTACGGCGCTAAACCTTACCTACGACGCTATCCAAGGATAGCGCCGTAGGGCGGTTAGCGTCGTAGCTAGCCCAGCATGTTGTTGTTCGGGTGATGCAATCTCTGCGATTGCAAACCCTAAAATAGTTGGTCGGGTAATGCAATCTATGCGATTGCAAACCCTATTTTCAAGTTTTTAAATATGCACAAACACAAAAATATCATCCACTTTTAGATTTACCATACTAATCCTAAAATTAAAGAAAAGGAAAACAACATCAAAAATAAAAATAAAATAAAATAAATAAAAAAATAATAATAAAAAAAATAAAACAACTACTGAACTAAAAAAATTAAACTAAAACATAGCTAGAATACTAAAATCTAAACAAAACCTAAACTAATAAACCCTCAAATGGATGAATGTCAAGTGTTTGAGCATTTATTAAATAGGGAAATCAATAAAATCTAACTAAAACAAAGAAAACATGGTCAAATGACCAAAAGTGCAAAATAAAGCAATAAATTTATGGAATAAACTCCATAACAGATTTTTGGGAACATTCTCCTTGATTAATACCAAAATATGGTTCAAACACCCATTACTTGAATGTTTTAAACCACAAACCTATTCTAAAAAAAAACTGTAAAAATATAAAAAGTGGCTAGCTACGTCTAATAATCCACTTACGAACTAAGAACAAGAAAATTAAACTAATGCTATAAAGGAAACTACATTACAGAAAATAAAATTTAAACTACCTACTCTAAACTAGGAGCCAAACTGCTCTCTTAAAGAACAGCAAAATAATTTTTCAAAGTGGGTGTAGGCTACTGTTGAAAGAAGCAAAACAACTATTTAAAGCTAGGAAACCCTAGTCCAATGGAGCTATTGACATCATAGGGAGAGACGGGAGCTGGGGTCCAGGGGAAAAAACAAAACTTTTTGCTTTATGGGACTTGAGGTCCAGGGACCGCTTGCATCAATTGGCACATGGGAAAAAATTTGAAATTGGACTACGACGCTATACTGCTATTACGATGCTATCCTCTTTTACGGCGCTATACTAGCGTCGTAGCTCTTTTGTATAGCGACGTAGTGCTTGGTTTCAGCATTGTATAGCGTCGTAGCAACTCTCTATAGCGTCGTAGCAGCTTTTCTCTGTCTGGTGTAGCGCCGTATGTCTCTTCCATAGCGTCATAATAATGTCTTTTCTCCAATCTGCTTCTTTTTCTCTCTCTCTCTCTCTTGTCTGTCTCGATCTCCATTCCCAATCTTCTCTTCCTTCTTTCCTTTCCTCCTCCAGATTTCTTCTTTCCAATTTTTCTCTCTTTCATTCTCGTTCTTCTTCCATTACTTCTTCCTTCCTTCTATTTTTCTTCTTCTTCGTTTGGGTGGAGCTTGGAGATGGTGTCGCCGGAGTATTGGCTTGGAAGCTGCCGGATTTGGATGGGGTCGACGGAACTGCGGCGGTGGAGACTGGGGTGGCGCTGTTCGAAGATGGGCGCGGCCACTGGTGGTGCGGTGGCGAGATTTGGGCTGTGCTGTGGTGGTGGAGGTTGAAGAATGGACTGTGGAGGCGAGATGAGGGCGGGGCTGTCGGAAATGGATGGAGTTGGAGAAGGGGCTGTGGTGGTGGAAATGGAGGGGTGGCCGGAGGTGGTTCGGGAAGGTGGATGGTGGTCGACGGGTGGATGATGCGGTGGCGGCAGGCGGTGGCGACTCCGAGAGGGTGGTCGCAGTTGGTGGTGGGAGGAGGTTGGAAATGGTGGAGGGAGAAGGTGGAGGCTGAGAGGCGGAGATGGCCGCCGGCCGGCGGCGGCGAGGAGGGGGAAATTAGGGTTAGGGTTAGGGTTAGAGTTAGGGTTGGGCTTGGGGTTGGTTGGGCTTTTGGTTTGTTTGGGCCTGCAGAATAAATTGGATTAATGGGCTGGATCAATTGGACTGGACTGATAAATATTGGATTGGATTATTGAATTCTTGGGCCTGCAATTAATTTAAATCAAAAGTGATTAGTGGACCAATTAATTCTTAACTAAAGCAGAAAATGGAAATAAAATAAAAATAGAGGAAAACATAAAAATTAAAAATATATACATCAAAATATAAAATAGTGTAAATATGTATATTTATTCCACTTGATTATTTGGCTAGTGATTCGTTTAATGGACCCGTGTTCCACCGAACAAATATTACTAGACCATAATTATCAAATGTGGGATTTTTAATATTTTTATCATGTTTTTGGAATTTTTAAATTGGATTTAATAAAAATAGCAATAATTTTGTATTTTTCAATACCAGCTTATTATTTATACAAACTTGCAAAAATCTGTTAAATTCACTGCTTTCTTATTTAAATAAGACCGGAATGCGATCAAATGTCCATGTTTAGACACGGAAATAGATTGAAAATAATGGTCAATTTTGGCCATTATCAGTATTCCCCGTGGTGGGAAGGTAAGTGCTTGGCTTCTCAAGTTCCTTTTATCGATATTCATGATATCCATCTTCGTATCAAGGATGTTGTTCAACATGGAAAATTGGAGTTAGGGACAATTTACTCTTGGCTGCCTGCATCGATAAGGCATAGGATCATGGATGCTCTAGTGCCATTTTTTAATGATGCTACTCCCGACATTTTGCACTGGAGAGGCGACATGAATGGTGTATATAGCGCTTGCTCGGGATACAAGTGGCTTGTCTCTTCTCCTTCTGGCGATCATGGGTGGGCTTGGATGTGGCATAGTGACATTCCAGAAAAGGTTGGCGTTCTACTATGGCTTATTGGGCATGATTCACTCCCTTGTAATGAGGTTAGACATCGACGAGGCCTGGCCGTTTCACCATTGTGTACTATATGTGGTGAACACGCAGAGACTTGGATTCATGCCATTTTTAAATGTGCATGGGCAGCTCAGATCTGGAGCAAGGCGAAAATTTTTGTTAATGGGATGCTGGATAATTTGGAGGTGGCCGGTTATCGCCATTGGTGTCAATGGGCTTGGATTACTTGGGGTGTAAAATTTATTGCACTATTGTGGATAATTTGGTGTCAACGTAATGCAAGGGTTTTCCGGGGTGAAGAGCTCAACAGGGACCGTGTTTTGCATAAAGTGGAGTATCTTCGATGCCAACTTATGAGGAATAAGGCTGGGTGTAGGGCGACGGAGGTTCGTGTGATTCGTTGAAAGAAGTGGACGCACCAGGGCCTGTTCTTCACACTGATGGTTGTGTGATGGACGCGCCTTGGCGTTCGGGGTTTGGCGCAGTCATCCGAGACTCATCGGGGCAATGGGTGTCCGGCTGTGGTGGAAGCCTTGGGAAGAGGAACATTCTTGAGGTTGAAATGCTTGCTCTCCGTTATGGACTTCTCTTGGCAGGTCAGTTGGGTGTGGTGCTGAAGACTTGTTATCTCGATTCCCTTGAGGTTGTTCGTTTGCTCATGGGAGACGCTCGCCCTAGGCATTTCCTTTGGCCATTAATTGGAGAAGTTCGGCGCTTGCTTGGGACAATGCATGGCTGTCGTCTTCGCCATGTATGTAGGGAAGGGAACCAAGTGGCGGATGGGCTTGCTCGTCTTGCTACCTGGTCTGAAGAGTTTTACACCATGTGGGCATTTCCACCGGATGAAGTTCGAGGTCTCCTAGAGAAGGATGCTCGCGGCGAGGCTTATGTTCGTTTGAATTAAATTTTGTCTTTGCTTTCTTGTACTCTTTTTTCTTTTTATCTTTGCTCGCCTCTTCAGGCTGTTTCACCCAAAAAAAAAATCTTTTGGGTGGCAACGTGATTTGAAGATGGTAAGGTATCTGAATTTATGTTTTGCATTTGATCATAAAGTCCTGATCTTTACTGAAGCTTTGTCATTAATCTCATAATTTCAAAAGGTTTACTTTGATGTTACTTGATCACTCCATGGATCAAACCTTAAATTAAAAAGTTTAAAAATGTTTTGGTTGGTTTCCACTCAAAAGCCAAACAAAAGAAAATCTAGAAGATTAAGGAATCCAACAAGAAATTAGAGGCTCTTGATAAAACTTCATCCCTGAAAAGTGAACATTCATGAAATCCAACACACACAAAGATTCAGATAAAGAATTTCTTCAGAATACCTCTTTTGGAAGCAACATGCTAAGACATTTATTTGTTAAGACTTGAAGAAAGAGGCATAGTGTGCTATCTGGCAAAAGTTCAACCATGGCATGAAGGAAATAAAATACCAAAATTTCTTGGCTCAAATGGTGGTTGGATTGACTCTCCTGCTGATCTTTTTTCCTAATTAATTCAAAATCATTGAGTCAATGTTCTTATGAACTCCTATCAATCTTTATGATGGTGAACTTCTTATCACCAACACGACGCGACCTCCAGTTTCTGATGACATGAATGTTCTGCTCTATCAACCTTTTTATTGAAGTTGAAGCATAGATCATAGTTATTAAATCTCGATCTTGATCTTACGATTTCTCGATTACACTTCTTAAAAACGATTTGGATCTTTGTAGGATTTTAAATTCAGTAGGTTTTCGATCTTGATCCCGTTCTTAATAGTAGAATCTTATGGTCCTATACGAACTAATCATACCAAAATTTGAAATATGCTCCCATAATCTCATGTTTTTCATAAATTGGTATTGAATTTTATTTTTGACTATTTATAATGCTTTATTGCTTCATTTACCTAATAATATTCTATGATATGCTTTCATTTGTTAATATGTACAATTATTTTTATCTATTATTGCAATTTAGTAGAATCTTAGGATCTAAATTTGATCCTATGACCCCGATCTTGCAAAGACAATAATGATCATAGGTAAGACCTCGATCTTCATAACCTTGGTGTAGATGGCAATTATGAAAATGAGATCCCTCTCTTCACCTGGAACAGATGGATATTGTAACACCCCGGATTTGATCACCCAGTCCAGTACGCTACCGCCATACCTTTCTAAATAAGACGCGATCCAAATCGAGCGTATTTAGGAAGATGCTAAGGCTAAGTTGTATCAAACTTTAAAATAATTTAAAAACCATTCAATGTGCCCGAATTAAAATCAGAGTATCACATGCATAATAATAATAAGTAGTGCGGAAGCAAAAGCAAGGGCCAAACAGACGGCCAAAAACCAAAGTCCAAGGTTCAAGTCCAATGCGGGAAATTAAAATAAAGTAAATGCGACAAGTCCTTTATTTTGCGAAATTCCCCATCCCATCGTGCGACTTGCTTACTCTGCGAAAAAAATGGAAACAACAATTTTTATCAGTACAAACGGTACTGCGTAAGTTAATGTATAGCATAACAAATTCTAAAGTTTTTTGAAGAGTAATTAAAAGATAGGAATTTAATTTTAAAATAAGCGAGTAAAAATGATTTACGGAAATTCTTGCACTTTACCACACGAATAAATTTACCAATGCTCATTTTGATCGTGGACATCCAAATTACCCGCTTGGGCGCTTATGTCCACAAGCCGTCGGTATCAACGATCCTGGGCCGAAGCCTTTTAAGATCAACATCCGCTTGGGCGCTTATGTCCACAAGCCGGCGATAATAAACAAATGTGAAAGCAGCGGACCCTATACAGACACACTCCGGAGCCCTAGAAAACCCATACGGATACATCTAGGAGTATAGACTCATACTAACACGTAACATAATTTCATTGGCGCCGTTTTGGCCACCAAAAAGAGGGAGCGGCCCAACGAGCTCACACCAAGTGCACTTACCCTCTAAAGTTGGGCATCCCACTCGATCAAAACATACAAGGTTTCAAAATTCAAATTTTAATCATCTCAAAACATTATTACATTTCCAGAGTTCATAATTTTCATAAATGAGTAGCAATTGACTCACAATTCATCAAAACGCACGAAACGCATAAAAACCTCACTGTGGCAGATTTCAAAGTCGCACCAGGAAATGTAGTAAAACATTTTTGAAATTTTTTTGAAAATTTTACAGGAGCTAGAAAACATCTAAATAAGAATTTTTTTTAGAAATAGGCTTTGTCAAATTCGGACTCCAAATGGCCTAAAAAAATCATTTCAGAACCACCATTTCCAAAGAGTACAAAACTTACTGTTCACTCGACCACAGTTTCTTTAAAACTTCATAACAATTCCAAACGTGCTCCAAAAATTATGAAATTTTACAGAGATGATCTAGACACAAACTGGAACAACTTTCATGAAGACATCAACCATTGAAAGTGATCATAAGTAGGAGCAAATCGGACAACAAAACTGATCACACCATAGAACCAAAACTGACAGCAGGAAACTCAGAAAATACCAGATCCGTTTTCGACACCCAAATCATGTTAAAAAATTATGAAAATTTACAGAGAGCATATTCAAGATGTTAGGAACATTTTTTATTTAGAAAGAGTTTTCCAAAAATGAACGGATCTAAGTGAAAAACGCACAACAACAAAACTACTCGGATGAAAACCCTAGAAGACAGATTTGGCATAGGTTGGAAATCGAGTAAGAACTTGATGGATTCTCCACCAAAACCTCTAAAAATTGATATGCACAACACTAGCTTACTTGGTAAGAGATTGGGATCGAAAACGCCTTCTGTGATTGCCTCAAACTCGAGCAAGACAGCCCCCACGATCACTGCTACCACCGAAGAATTCCTATTCGAAGAGATTGGGGAAAAGATCCTAATGAGAAGGGAAAATCCAAGTTTGAGGATTAAAGATTGAGTTGGAAACCTTACCAACACCTTGAGGAAAGGATTGGAATCCTTGGAATCGTCCAACACTCCCAGGAATAGAAGAACTCTCAACACCACTCACTCAACTCTCCAAATGATGGCAGATTTTCGGAATGAAGGAATGGGGTAGGTTTGTGGGGTTGTGGGAGGGTTAAATCTTGAACTTAGGTCTTCCAATGCAGCTCTAATGGACCTAGGGAAGGGAGGGGACGAGTTTATGGTGGTCTCCCTCAAAAAATGTAGCCACCAACCCCTCCAAACTTCATCCATTGCACCAACCTCCAACTTGGTTCAATTAACCCATTTTGTACATGTATCTAAACCCATTCTAAGTTGTAGGGGAGTCTAATACACTTAAAATTCATCCCAATGCATCTCACATCATCCCTTAATGACTGAGAATCGGAATTGGATCGATTGGAAATGAGAAATTTCAAAAATTGAAGCAAAAACGCGTGAAACGCATGGAGACGCAGCACAGCAGCTGCCGGCGCGCGGGTGGCGCGCAGCCACGTCGCCGTCGCGCGGCCACCTGCTGCGTTTTTTTTTTTTTATTTTTTTAAATAAATAAATATTATGATTTTAAATTCTAAAAAATCGTAATAGGAATTATCCGAGATCGTTGGATAATCCGATAACTCTCTTCGAGTTGCTATCGTCCGAAATTATTTAATTCCGCTCTCTCGGAATTATTTCGGTTGCGATAATTAAATGCGATTCTTAAATTTTCGGATCTAAGTTCTCGATGTCGATTTCCCGGGTATTACAGTCTACCCTCCATAGAAATCAACTTCGTCCTCGAAGTTGGGTCGCACTTCGGAAAGATAAACAATGCAGAAAATTTGCACGCAGAATTTATTGAGGCTTGAAAAACTAAAATCTTTACCTCGGTGCGTGACGGCTCTGAGCAGGGTGTCACATCCTCTCCCCCTTAGGACTGCAGTTATGCCCCCATAACTGCTCCTGAGTCATTTCGGAAAAGGTTGGGATATCTCTGCTTCATATCCGCTTCCAATTCCCACGTCGCTTCCTCGGTGCCATGATTTGACCATAAAATCTTCACCATTCTGACGGTCTTGTTCCTCGTGACCCTTTCTTTTATATCAAGTATCTCGATTGGATACTCCTCATATGTCAGGTCGTCGTCCAGTTCGATCTCGTCAGGTTGTAACACATGAGTTGGATCGTGCACATATTTCTTTAATTGTGAAATATGGAATACGTTGTGCACGCGTGACAGTTCCGGTGGAAGTGCCAAACGGTAAGCCAAGGTACCCACACGTTCAAGAATCTCGTAGGGACCTATGTAGCAAGGACTCAGCTTTCCTCGTTTACCGAATCGCATCACCCCCTTCATGGGCGACACTTTCAGCATGACTTTGTCTCCCACCTCAAATTCCAACTCTTGCCGCCTAGGGTCGGCGTAACTCTTCTGCCGGTCTTGTGCGGCCTTCATCTTTTGTTGAACCACCTTGATTTGCTTGCTCATGTCTTCAATGAGTTGCGGTCCAACAACCACGGAGTTATCATCCTTCGCCCAACACAACGGACTGCGACACTTTCGTCCGTAAAGAGCTTCGAACGGCGCCATGCTCAGTCTGACCGTCCGTCATCGGATGAAATGCTGTGCTCATCTTGATTTGGGTTCCTAAGGCCTCTTGTAGTTTAGTCCAGAAGTTGGAGACGAATCTACTATCTCGGTCCGAGATAATATCATGCGGTACTCCGTGCCTTCGGACCACGTTCTCGATATATGCCTTAGCTAGTTGATCCATCGACCAATTTTCCTTCATTGGTATAAAGATGGCGGTCTTTGTTAACCGATCAACTGTTACCCAAATTTTATTCATTCTTCGGGGAGAACTTGGTAACCCCGAGACAAAATCCATGGAGATGCTGTCCCATTTCCAGCTTGGAATCTCCAATGGTTTTACCAATCCTAACGGCTTTTGCCTCACTGCCTTCACCTTCTGGCAGGTTATGCACTTAGCCACGAAGTCGGCAACATCCTTCTTCATCCGCGGCCACCAGTAGATTTTCTTTAAGTCATTGTACAACTTATCCCCACCAGGGTTGACCGAATAAGGTGTATTGTGGCCCTCTTCCATGAGTTTTTCGCTTCAATTCCTCGCACTTATGAGGAACGCACCATCTTCCTTTGAAACGGATACTCTCGTCCTCATGGATTGTGAATCCTACCTCCTTTCCTTCACCAATCTTGTCTTTGATTTTCTTGAGATTCTCGTCGCCCGGTTGAGCTGCTCGAATCTCATCAAATACGGTAGATTCAATTGTTATGGCGTTCACTGTTTCTACCACGGTCCCGTAATGCACTAGTTCAGTATCCAACTTAGCTAGATCCATGTACAGTCCCGAAGGTAAAATAAGTGTGTTCGCCGTATGCCTCATCTTGCGACTCAGTGCGTCCGCAACGACGTTCGCCTTGCCCTCGTGGTAGGCTATGTCCAGGTCGTAATCCTTGATTAACTCCAGCCATCTCCTCTGCCTCATATTTAACTCTTTCTGAGTAAATATGTACTTGAGGCTCTTGTGATCTGTAAACATCCGACAGGTTCGTCCATATAGGTAGTGTCGCCAGATCTTAAGAGCGAACACCACCGCCGCTAGTTCCAGATCATGTGTCGGATAGTTTTCTTCATGTGGCTTGAGTTGCCGCGATGCGTAAGCAATAACCCTTTGGTTTTGCATTAGCACGCAACCAAGACCTTCTTTCGAGGCGTCGCTGTACACCTCATAATCTTCAGTTTCTGATGGCAATGCCAAGACCAGTGCTGATGTGAGTCTCTTCTTGAGCTCTTGGAATGACTCCTCACAATCAGCTGTCCATTCGAATTTCAACCCTTTCTTCAGCAACTGGGTCATTGGCCTTGCAATCTTTGAAAAGTCCTTCACGAACCTTCTGTAGTATCCGGCTAGTCCTAGGAAACTTTGTATCTCAGTCTGACTAGTTGGCGCTGGCCAATCAGTCACTGCAGATATCTTTGCCGGGTCAACCGACACTCCTTTAGCCGATACTATGTGTCCTAAGAAGGCAACTTCCTTCATCCAAAATTCGCACTTTGACAGCTTTGCGTATAACTGATTTTTCCTCAAAATCTGAAGCATATGATGAAGATGTCTTGCATGCTCCTCCTCATCCCTTGAGTAAACTAGAATGTCATCGATAAATACGACGACACATGAGTCTAGTAACTCTCGGAAAACACTATTCATGAGATTCATTAATACTGCCGGAGCATTAGTCAGACCGAAGGACATTATGGTGAATTCGTAGTGCCCATATCTTGTTCGAAAAGCGGTTTTGGGTATATCCTGCTCGGCAATACGCAGTTGGTGGTATCCCGATCTCAGGTCAACTTTCGAAAATACTGCCGCTGCTTTCAGTTGATCGAAGAGATCTTCGATCCTAGGCAGCGGGTATTTATTCTTGATTGTTACTTGATTAAGGCCTCTATAATCTATGCTTAGTTGTAGTCCGCCGTCTTTCTTCTTGACGAACAGGACTGGTGCACCCCATGGTGATGTGCTCGGCCGAATATACCCTTTTGATAACAACTCCTCGAGTTGTTCCTTCAGTTCTCTCATCTCCGCGGGCGCCATGCGATACAGTGCCTTCGATACTGGTTCTATTCCAGGCACCAGATCGATTGTGAACTCGACTTTACGCTCAAGAGGCATTCATGGGATATCTTCAGGAAAGACATTGGGGTACTCACTCACGACTGGAATTCTCTCGATCTTATTTCCCTCGTCCTCCAGATTATGTACGTAACAGGCGTACAACTGATATCCCTTCTGCATGAGATTGCGAAACTTCACTGCATTTACTACCTTGGGACTCTTCCTCTCAGGTTGCATGTAGTAAATGGCCTTCTTTCCTCGACTCTTGGCCAGAGTGATTTTCTGTTTCTGACACTCAATAACCGCCTTGTATTGAGTCAGAAAGTCCATTCCTAAGATAATGTCAAAGTCCTTGAGCTCAAATTCGACTAAGTTTGCGAAAAATTCTATGTTCTTGATCACAATCGGGATTCCATCATATCGTTTCGAACACGATACTACTTTACCCGACGGTAGCTGAATTCCTAGGTTAATATTCTTAGGCGCTGGAAGATCTAAGGCAGACCTAATCCTTGTAGATAGTAAAGAACAGCTTGCGCCTGAATCGAATAAAACCTTAACAAATACGTTTAGAGCAGTAAACGTACCAGTTATTACTTCTCCCTGGGCAGCCATATCTGCCTGATTGATGACATTGAGGCGTCCGACCGGTCGCCCTTGATTTCCTTGCTGGTTCTGATTTTGAGGCAGCCTCTGTCCCTGAGGGAACCTCTGACCCTGGTTGTTCTGCTGGTTCTGTCCAGCTGGCATATTCCCCTGAGGACGATTCAGTAAGTCCGGCCTCTTATCAATAGGGGTGGGCGTCGGGTCGGGTTGTCGGGTTCGGGTATCCGACACTATCGGGTATCTAAAATACATACCATCGGGTCGGGTTTGTCGGGTACCCGATAACCGAAAAAATATTATTTTTTAAAAAAATATATATTCAATTTATTTAGTTTTAATTTTAAAAAATACAATTATTAACCCAAGATACACAACTCTTTAAAAAAAACTAAGATTATTACTAACATTCAACCATATATATGTATATTCATTTATATTGTTATAAAAAATTTAAAAAGAAAATTTTTATTTTAATTTAAAATGAGAATAACTATCAATTTAAAATAATAATAACTATGGTGGTGGCACTGGTAGTTTATTTTAAAGTTTTCTTGATTTAAAATAATAATGTATCAATTTTCTTATTTAAAAAAATCTTATTTAAAAAATATAAAATTTCAATTTTACTTATTATTATTTAACATAAATTAGTATTATTTAATTAAATTTAGTGCTCTACGGTGATACTATTAATTAAAATAAAAACTATAACTCATCGTGTTATCTTCGATTCTTGAAATCCACTGTTATGTTCAAGATTAATTATATTATCCATCACTAATGCCAAAAAAAATTAAATATCGTAGACTTTACAAATTTTTTAAGCTTATACTTAATTTTTCATCATATTGAATAAAAAATAAGTACCAATTATCAAATATATGAATATTGTAGAGCAAAATATATAAATAAATATTAGGGAAAAAAGATTAAAATTTATTTATTTATTATTTTGTCGGGTACCCGATACCCGATCGGGTATCCGGCTATAAACCCGACACCCGACCCGATAGATGATTGTCGGGTCGGGTACCCGAAATGTCGGGTTTCTAAAATTAAAACCCGACAAAACCCGAACCCGACATGTCGGGTTCGGGTCGGGTACCCGATACCCGACAAAAAATGCCCACCCCTACTTATCAATACGATCCTCGCTTGTCCGACACTCCTTCCTCATATGGCCTTCTCGGCCGCATCGATAACACAGTCCTGGTTTCGGACACTCTCTTACCAGGTGCGAAATATTGCACTGTTGGCACCTAGGTATGAAAGTGCCTTGATTTTTCGGCTTCCGGTAGCCGTTACCTCCCTGGTTAAACCCTCTGTTTTCCGGCCTCCTCTGGCCCTCGTTTCTTCCTTGCTCGCTTCCTCTCCTGAAGTTGTTGCTGTTGTTGTTTCTGTTCCTCTTGTCAAAGTTGTTCGAGCCCTTGCTCGATTCTCCATTGTCTTTCCACTTCAATTGTTGTACCCGGGCAATCGCCACTGCATGGTCATATGCAGCTTGCAGAGTCGCATGCTGCCCTCCCACCAAAATTTCTCGAATACTCGGGTTCAGCCCCATCTCAAACTTTTGGGCTTTGTCAGCGTCGGTCGGCACAAGTCTAGGAGCAAAACGAACGAGCTCCTTGAACTTTGTGTAATACTCCTGCACCGACTGAGTGCCTTGACGAAGATTGATGAACTCTTCGTACTTAGCAGCTTTGGTGCTGAGGGGATAAAACCTTTCTCTCATCATTTCCTTGAACTCCTCCCAAAAGTAGACATGCTCACCATCCGCCAGCCCTCCTTGGTGGTTCTGCCACCATTCATCAGCTTCCCCACTTAAGTAGTATACCGCCACTCCCACTTTCTCGTTTTCGGGACACCTGACGGCGTTTAGCAGCTTATCGAAAGTCCTGATCCAGTCCTCCAGCTTGGCGGGATCCTCCTGTCCCTCATAATGGGGCGGCTGGTAGGGATTTACCATCGCCAGGTAGTTTATGCGAGCTGCTGGAGGTGGCACTGCTGCCTGTGCTCGATTGACTTCCGCATTTCCCAAAGCAACGAGGACTTGTTCGACTGTCCTAAGTCGCTCGTCAAATGCATTGGGAGCTGGGTTAGCTTGGCCTCCAGGATTTGGTGGGTTCGCACCGGCTGGAGCGTTAGCATTTTCATTCACTGGGATCTCCACTCGGGGTCTCCCTCTCGGCGGCATTCTGATGATCAAGCACGCAGAGGTTAGATTCACGGTTAGATGTAGGTTAATAGTCAACTTAGACTACGATTAGAGTTCTATCTCATAGGTTCTAAGCGCGAAAGATCACAAAGAGGGAAGGATAGGTACTAAGTTTCATTAGATAATGACGATTTAATAAGAAGGAACTACACCAATATATAGCAATAGATTACCACTACATAAAATGTGGTAACGATATGATAAACAAGATGTGATAATACTAATACGCAGAGTTCGGAAATAAAATACTAGTAAAGATAAGCAATGTAAAGATCCAGTCGACAGGGAACGCATGCCATGGCCTAAAGCAGATATAATCAGGGGAGTAGCCGAGCATCCTGCGGCCGGACTCAATCTCCTCTTCAGTATCAAGAGGCAGTGGAGGGTTCTCCACAACCTCCTCGGGCTCCTCGTCCACAATGTCGATGTGCTCATCCTGGTCCTCTTCCTCTTCCTCCTCCATCTCCGGCTCAGGATTGAGCTGCAGCCCATTCAATACCTCCTCCAGTGCAAACATACGGCCCTGCAGCATATGAACGTGATGACGACAGTCTTCAAACTCAGCCTCCAGAGTAGTTTGGCGCGCAGTAACTTGATTGTTCCTAATGGTCAATGCTTCAAGCTTTTCTTCCAAGGACCTAATACGGTTCCTATCGTTTTCGGCATCCGTACGAATATGGCGAAGCTCGTGCATAATATCATACAAGTTTTATATAAAGGGATTTGACACATAATAAAAATTTTGTTAATGCACATGCATTCCCCCCCCCCCCCCCCCCAAAAAATAATAATTTTAAGACTTGTAGAATTTTTGAGGTATACATTTCCATGGGTTTTAAAATAAAATTTCTTGTCCGTGGAATAATATTTAAAATGCTTAAAAATAATATTTAATATTTTGGGCCTCTATAGTGGGCCGAAAAATAATAGTTTAAAAATTTTCGGGCTCTGATACCACTTTGTAACACCCCGGATTTGATCACCCAGGCCGGGACGCTACCACCACACCTTTCTAAATAAGACGCGATCCAAATCGAGCTTATTTAGGAAGATGCTAAGGCTAAGTTGTATCAAACTTTAAAATAATTTAAAAACCATTCAATGTGCCCGAATTAAAATTAGAGTATCACATGCATAATAATAATAAGTAGTGTGGAAGCAAAAGCAAGGGCCAAACAGACGGCCAAAAACCAAAGTCCAAAGTTCAAGTCCAATGCGGGAAATTAAAATAAATTAAATGCGACAAGTCCTTTATTTTGCGAAATTCCCATCCCATCGTGCAACTTGCTTACTCTACGAAAAAAATGGAAACAACAATTTTTATCAGTACAAACGGTACTGCGTAAGTTAATGTATAGCATAACAAATTCTAAAGTTTTTAGAAGAGTAATTAAAAGATAGTAATTTAATTTTAAAATAAGCGAGTAAAAATGATTTACGAAAATTCTTGCACTTTACCACACGAATAAATTTACCAATGCTCATTTTGATCGAGGACATCCAAATTACCCGCTTGGGCGCTTATGTCCACAAGTCGTCGGTATCAACGATCCTGGGCCGAAGCCTTTTCGGAATGAAGGAATGGGGTAGGTTTGTGGGGTTGTGGGAGGGTTAAATTTTGAACTTAGGTCTTCCAATGCAGCTCTAATGGACCTAGGGAAGGGAGGGGACGAGTTTATGGTGGTCTCCCTCAAAAAATGTAGCCACCAACCCCTCCAAACTTCATCCATTGCACCAACCTCCAACTTGGTTCAATTAACCCATTTTGTACATGTATCTAAACCCATTCTAAGTTGTAGGGGAGTCTAATACACTTAAAATTCATCCCAATGCATCTCACATCATCCCTTAATGATTGAGAATCGGAATTGGATCGATTGGAAATGAGAAATTTCGAAAATTGAAGCAAAAACGCGTGAAACGCATGGAGACGCAGCACAGCAGCTGCCGGCGCGCGGGTGGCGCGCCGCCACGTCGCCGCCGCGCGGCCACCTGCTGCGTTTTTTTTATTTTTTTAAATAAATAAATATTATGATTTTAAATTCTAAAAAATCGTAATAGGAATTATCCGAGATCGTTGGATAATCCGATAACTCTCTTCGAGTTGCTATCGTCCGAAATTATTTAATTCTGCTCTCTCAGAATTATTTCGGTTGCGATAATTAAATCCGATTCTTAAATTTTCGGATCTAAGTTCTCGATGTCGATTTCCCGGGTATTACAGATATCCTCCCATTTTTTGTACTATAAATACGGGTAATTTCTTACACCTCATACATCTCGTCGCAATTTTATCATGGCACAATTACAGGTATCCTTTTGAGCATGAGAACTACAATTACATTGAACTGATTCCAAAAAGAAAGAGCCAACTTTAGTCAATTCGGAATATGAACTATAAAAGAAAATACCAATTAAACCGATCACAAGAATATCAGTTACAGTACCTATTATCCAAAGAGGACATCTAAGTAGTAAGTCCACCCCAAGATGATTGCTCTCCTATTTCGACTTCCCCAGAGCTTCCGGTAGCACAACCTAGACAGTGACGGTCCTCTGCCCTGCCCTGCGGGGATGGAGCGACAGAAATGGGTTTTTGTTCAAAAATAAAATAATGAAATAGGATAAATTGAGATAATATTTTGTAAATACGTAATTAGAGATTTCAAACTTATCGCCTTTTGCAACTTTAGCTACAAAATTGCCTCTAAGATGATTGCTATCGTTAGGGATGGCGAAAAAGCCCATCCCCAATGGTGAAAACCGAAAAATTGTCAGTTCGGTTTTGGTGATGGGCTGGGTATGGGGATTTTTTCGGGGATGGGGATGGGGGAAGTAGTCCCCTCCCCGGCCCATCCCCGATATATTTTATATATTATCTATTATATATTATATTTTATGAATTTTACCCAGTTCATCCAAAATAATTAAAAAATTGGTGACAAAGCTCATTAGTTTGATAGATAGATTATATATTGGAAATTATTATAAATATTTTATTTTGATTATGGTTTATTTAAATAATTCATGTGTATGTTTTCATATTTTGATTAGTGATATTGAAAGGTGGCTTGAATAATATATTTCCGACATTTCCAATTATCGAAAAAAATTAAAAGTTGATGTGTAATTGAATCCCCGATAAGATCCCCAATGGGGATCGGAGAAATCACAGTACCCAATGGAGATCCCAATAATGTCTCCGACGGGGATCGAGCCGGTTTTGGGGAATGGAAATACTACCGATTTTGGGGATGGGGATGCTACTCCCCGCCCCAAAACCGGCTGATAGCCTCCTTTGGATGCTATCTTTTAAGCCATTTCCAAACCATATTTTCAATGAATTTGATAGTGTAATCCTCATTTTTGTGTGTTTTTGTTGTGTTTTGAGTGAGTTTTTAATTTAGGATATTACATTAGATATTAGGTGAATAAGATTAAAATTGCATTCAAAAGTTGATGCTTTTTAATGATTTAATTATGATGAGTTTTGAATGTGATTTTATAGGTTGTAATGGGACGAAGAAAGCATAAATGGAGTTGAGGAGAAGAGGAGAAAACATTGAATAAGTCATTCTTGGCGTAGGCTAGAGCAACTACGCCAAGAAACCTATGCTAGCGTCAGTTTACGCAACATTGAAAGATGGAAATTTTGTACAAGTCTCTGCTAGCGTTGTAATACCCGTTAAATTTAGTTATAGTATTTTTTTAAAAAAATAAAATAAAAGTGAGATATAATTTAATAGAAGAGTTGTCTTCTATGAATTAAAATTTAATAGGAAGTGGGTTACAATATTTAGAGAATGTTATAATAAATGAATTATTTTCCCTAATTAAAATAGACAGTGTAGGGGAACATTTTCTAGTAGGAAAAAGTTATAAGCAGTTGAAAGAGTAATATTTTAGAGAAATAAGATTTGATTTAAAGATATAGATGGGTAAAGATAATTAATAGGTATTGTTTACTAACAACAAGGATTCTAATATTTTGAAGTAAAATTAGTTAGAATTAAGATATGACATAAAGATTTCGATAACCAATTGGTTAGACAAGTGGACTCATAATTTAAAGGTTGTGTGTTCGAACCCTACTTGTTATAAAAAAAATTTACCTAAAAGAGGAATAAATGATAAATAAATAATAGAGTCCAATCAAATAAAAAGATGACAACCCAAGAAATGTGCGTACACTGCAAAGAAAATAATAACACTAATACCGAAAATAGTAATAATAAACACTATTAAAATAAATAAATAAATAAATAAAATAAAATAAAATAGATTACACAAACAAGCTAAGTATTGTACGTGGGAAAGGAAACAAATAAAAATATATTAAAAAAAATTGAAAGGACAAAAGGTGATGGTATGGACCTGAATAAGTATATAATGAGTACAGACAAGATCGAGAATCTGTGCAGGGATATAGGGATATGGGCATGTATATAAAAAGAATAATGGGTATAAAAGGGCCGTAGTATCAGTAGCTAGGAAAGAAATATATTAGTAATTGAATAAATAAGTAAGTGAACAAATGAGGGCACAAGGAAAACCTACGCATGATAGGCACATACTGTGGGATAAGAAAGTTGGAGAGTAGGAAGAGATAGAGAAATAAATTAATACATAAAAATAATCAAGGGAAGGGACGGGTAACAACAACCTAAGTATTAGGATGAGAATCTGTTCAAAATAGAAAAGAATATATAATAAAAAAATAATAAATAAAATAATAAAAAATAAAATTTGTGTCTAAATTAAAGATAAGAAATGAAATATGAAAGAAGGAATTTAAAAAATTAGGGTTATGGTAGGCTCTCTGGCGACTGGGGCGGCGTAACCCATGCAGACGGCAATTGATCCAGGGGGTACACGGAAGTCTTTTGCGGAGATCTTGAAGGAGGGGGACGCAACGACATCTCATGCAGGGGGGCAGGGCAGAGCCCATGCAGCGGCACCCCGGAGAGATTTAATCGCGGAAAAGTTGATCCATAAGAGCTATGTGGGCAATAATCCGGCCATTGTGAAATTCACTATTGATGAGTCCATCGAACAGGAGGCGGGGCAGGCCTGGGAGGATGCGCTCGTCATCAAGGTGTTGGGTATGAACGTGAGTTACTTGGCGTTAAAGGATAGGTTGAAGCAAATCTGGAAGTATCAGGGGGATATGGCGTTAATTGACGTCGGGTTTGGGTGCTTTATCGCAAAATTTGATCTTTTGGCCGACAGGGAGATGGTTGTCAACGGGGGACCGTGGATGATCTTCGATCACTATCTAGCGTTGATGCCTTAGACGAGGGGTTTTGACCCGAGCAAGTCACAAGTTAATAAGACGCTAGTTTGGGCGCATGTGAACGGTCTGTTGATGCACAGGTACCGGGAGGACATTTTGTGGGCTCTAGCGTCGGGTCTGGGGGATGTGGTGAAATTTGATAAATCTACTAGTGAATTCTCGAAGGGTCGGTTTGCAAGAGTGTGTGTGGCGCTGGACCTTAACAAACCAGTGACTGGCAAGCTATTGGTGAATGATCACTGGGTTCCTATATCGTATGAAGGACTCCATTTATTGTGCTCGAAGTGTGGCTGCTATGGACATTTTGAAAGGGACTGTTCTACGTAGGTTCCAGGGACAGCGAGAGGGGGTGAACGAGGGGCGCGGGATGCAAATAAGGAAGGTGAGATGCGGGGGAAGACAGGGGTTACGGGAGTGGCTGATGAGGAGGGGGATAAGGAGATGGCGGAGCAGGCAGGGGGTTCGGTTGAGGTGAAGGAGGCAGGACCGAACACAGAAGAACCAGCTTATGGGGATTGGCTCAAAGTAGTTCGGAGACGTAACAGATTCCCGAGGAGACCGCCTAGAGTGGATCATGCTGCGGAAAAATCTCCGGACATAGCGGAGGCCTCTGGGGATGGGAAGAAGGATAAAGGGGTGGAAGTTAGTTCTGGAACGTCCGTTTCAGAGGATAGAGTAGCTGGGTCGTTGAACGCAGAGACGGAGACTAAAATCCAATCGACTGGCATGGATTTAGTATTGGTGGCAAGGGATAAGGGGGTGGAACGTGAGAAGGTGCATGGGGTTAAAAGGGCGAGGAAGGAGGTGAGTCCAACCTCTGGCGCATTTCATGTGCTACAGGATATTGGGGAAGCAGGTGGGAGTGATGGTGGACAGAAGCTTTTGTTGACCAATGGTGAAGTAGACGACTCACAATACATGGATACAAGGGAGGAGGACTATTGGTCGGTGGATGATGAGCCGCGGGCATAGGGCAGAGGTAGGCACTTTAAACCCTAATGATATATATGGAGTTTAAGGATTTTACCGCTATTGCTTGGAATGTATGTGGGATTATGAGTCGAACGGCACAACGTTGGGTGAGTGATTTGATTCGGGAACATAGGCCGGACATTATGGGAATTATGGAGCCGAGGGGGGAGTTTGCTAGAGTGCGAGCGTTCTTTGTGAGGTTGGGCTATGTACCAATTCTTATACAAGAAACGGTGGGCATGGGGGGCGGACTATGGGTGCTCAGGAGGAATAATTTGGATTGCCAGGTTCGGATGGTGGATAATAGGGATAGGATGGTTACGGTGGAATTAGCTAAAGGGACGTCCCTTTGGTACTTGACTACTATATATGCGGCACCAAACTACCAGAGACGTCGGGTTAATTGGACGGAACTGAGGAACCTAGCAGGCATGGTGGAGGAGCCGAGGGTGCTGCTCGGGGATTGGAATGAGATTGGAGCGGAGGAGGAGGTACAAGGGGGAGTCTATCTTGCGGAGAGGGCGGCTGAATTTCGAGAGGTATTGGATGATTGTCATTTGATAGACATCCCCACTGCGGGCTCGGCTTACACGTGGTCGCGCATGGCAGGAGAGGGTAGGAGGATTAGCAAGAGGTTGGATCGATGTGTGGGCAACCTGGGGTGGTGTCAGTTGTTTGGGGAGGGACGGGTGGTGCATCTACCAAGAATGGGATCAGATCATTGCCCGTTGAAACTCCAATGTGGAGAACAAGTATTAGCGACTGGTGGTCGACCATTCCGTTGGGAGGCAGCATGGGGACTCCATCCGAAATATGTGGAGGTGGTGCAGACTTGCAAGGATGAGAGTGGGGGTGACTTGGCCAGCACGGTGGGGTTGGTGCGGGAAAAGTCCCTGGAATTTAATCATACAGAATTCGGGAATATACGGGATCGGAAGAGAAAATTGAAAAATCGCATCATAGGGGTGGAGCGATGCTTGAGACGTGTAGATTCGGCAGGCCTGAGGAGGTTGGAAGGTGAATTGAAGCGTGAGTTGGAAATGGTCCTGGAGCAGGAGGAAATGCTATGGTTCCAGAAAGCTCGGGACAAGTGGCTTAAGGTGGGAGATCGGAATACGCGTTACTTTCATGCGAAGACAACGGTGCATCGAAACAGGAATAGGATATATGGGCTGCTCATTGGTGAAGTGTGGGAGACAAACCAGGTGGAGCTACAACGACATGCTATAGAATACTTTGCCGATATGTACTCGGAGCATGATGAGGCGGCCGTGGGTGAGGAATTGCCCGCGCTCCACCAGGTTAATGCTGAGCAGCAGGGCCAATTGGTTGAGGATGTTAACGAAGAGGAGATTCACTTGGCAGTGAAGTCCATGCGGTCGTTGGCGGTGTCGGGGCCTGATGGATTACCAGCCGCATTTTACAAAGACTATTGGGAGATTTTAAGGGATCAAGTTGTTAAGCTGGTGAGGGAGGCATGGGACTCAAGGGTTTTACCGGACGGGTTTGCACATGCTTACATGTGCCTGCTACCTAAGGTGGGGGTGCCGAAAGCCATACAACAATATCGACCGTTTAGGTTGTGTAATGTGGCTTTCAAAATCATTACGAAGGTGTTGGTGAGAAGGTTGAGGCCCATCATGTGTGACATTATCTCCCCGGCTCAGTCCGTATTTCTGCCTGGGAGGGGCACTGCAGACAATGGAGTATTATTGCAAGAGTTGGTGTCGTCTATAGAGTGCCCACGGACAGCATGCAAAGCAGTCATTCTTAAAATTGATTTGGCCAAGGCGTATGATACAGTGAGATGGGACTTCTTTCGGCAATGTTTAGTGGAATTGGAGCTTCCTGGGGGATACATGGAATTAATCAAGAAGTGCGTTGAGTCGGCTAGCTTCTCTATTTTATGGAACGGATCGCCAATTGGAGAGGTCAAAGCGAGGCGGGGGTTACGTCAAGGTGATCCGCTGTCCCCTTATTTATTTGTTATAATTATGGAAAAGCTATCTAGGGCGATTTTGCAGGAAGTTGATGCCGGCAGGTGGAAGCCAGTGGCGTTTAGGCCAGGGGGCATTGGGGTGTCGCACCTGATGTTCGCAGATGACTTGATATTCTGCTCTTTGTGTGAGGAGGGCAGTATCAAGACGATGGGAGAGGTGTTGCTGCGGTTTGGTTCGCGTTCGGTCTCAAGGTGAATGCAGAAAAATCCACGGCGTTTTGTACCCCTGGGGTGGCTGAAGTGGCAAGACAATGGACGACTCACTATTTGCAAATTGAGGTAAGGAGTGAGCTCGGAAAATATCTAGGGTTTCCAATCATTCATGGAAGAAGCCGGGCAGCGCACTTTGATGGACTCATCAGAAATTTGGAGGGGAAATTAAATTCATGGTCGAGTTTTCTTTTAAATAAGGCGGGGAGAGTTACTAAAGCTCGAGTTGTCCTATCGATGATTCCGGTGTATATCATGCAAGTACATCTATTGCCGCAAAGTGTGTGTAAAGTTATTGACAAAATGATCAGGAGATGGATTTGGAAGGGAGTGGAGGGGCGTGGACTTCGTCTTGTTAAATGGGAAGTGGTTAGTCGGCATAGGAGCGAGGGCGGCCTGGGCATCCGTTCGGCGAGGGACATGAACATGGCATTAATTGGGAAGCAAGTTTGGGATATACTCACAAGTGATGCTAAATTGTGGGTAACCATGTTGCGGGACAAGTATGGATTGGAGAGGGGGCTGTTCCCACGGGAGCACTATAGGGGTTCAAAGGTGTGGAAGACTATTTGTAAGGTGAGTAAGGTGCTGGAGAAGGGTTTTGGGGTTAGAGTCGGTAATGGAGAGAGTTCTTTGTGGTATGTGCCATGGTGGGAAGGGGTACGCTTAGCTGACAAAGTTCCATTTGTGCATTACAACGACATCAATCTTCCGATCAAAGATGTGATTGAGGATGGAAGGTGGAACTTGGTAAGGGTTTATTCACGGCTCCCGGAGGAGGTGAGGAAGGGGATCCTGGATAGTCCTGTGCCGCATGTATCACCTCGGGCACGAGATCTCATGCATTGGAGGGGCGAGCTCACAGGTTGTTATACGGCGAGGTCGGGCTACAATTGGCTACGTAGGGAGACTGGAGGGGGCGATGGCTGGGCATGGATTTGGAAGGCCTGGATACCAGAGAAAATAGGGATGTTATTGTGGTTGATCAGTCACAACTCGTTACCATGCAATAAGTTGAGGTTTAACCGCCATTTATGTAATTCGGCTGTGTGTCCGTTGTGTGGAGGGTTTGATGAGGATTGGGAGCACTTGTTTTTTACTTGTGACTGGGTGGTCGAGGTTTGGCAGAGATGGGGCTTGCATCACTTGATTAGCACTCGGGAGATTGGGGATACAGGGGCTCGGCAGTGGCTCAGGGAAGCAACTAAGCAGGGAAGCAGCAGATTTATAGCAGGGCTCTGGACAGTATGGAATGAGAGGAATGGTCGGGTGTTTCGGGGGGAGATTAGCAATATGGACCAGGTGGTGTACCGGGGCTGCTTCCTGGCTAGGGAGTTGGAGAGGGGATTGGCGCGCAGCTCAGCTGCACGACCTGTGCGCTGGGTGCGCTGGCGGCCGGAGGGGATTGTGGGGTGTATCTTACACACAGATGGTTGTGTATTACATGGCCCTAACAGGTCGGGGTTTGGGGCGGTAGTGCGAAGGGAAGATGGGAGTTGGCGGGGAGGATGTAGCGGACAGTGTGGAGGTCAGCCGATCGTTGAGGTGGAGATGGTGGCGCTGTTAAAGGGGCTCCAGTGGGCACGGACGGAAGGGGTAGACATTAATGCAATGTTTTGTGGATTCATTGGAGGTGTACTCCATGGTGACCGGGGTTGTGGGGCAGCGACATCGGCTGTGGCCGTTGATCACCGAGGTGAGGGAGATGATGGGTAGCATGGAGCAATGTGTGATCCGACATGTCCTTCGGGAGGGGAACCAAGTGGCGGATGCGCTCGCTCGTAAGGCCGCTCTCAGTGAAGAGTTCTATACGACATGGGCGTTCCCGCCTGATGAGATCAATTTATTGGTGTTGCAAGATGCTGAAGGAAGGGAGTTTGTTCGGACATGAGCCGGAGGTTGGTCTGAGGGGTCATTGTTAGCGACTATTTTGTTTTTATTTCTTCATTCTTTTTTCTTTCTTTAGCTCGCCTTTTCAGGCTTTGTAACAAAAAAAAAAAGAAATGATAAATGAAAAAATAAGGACAACTAGAGGTAATAATCTTATCTCCTGCATATGAGATGTGAAACAGAAATATTAATATAGTAAATAAATATTATAAGTGTAGAGGAGGAAATACAATTCTCTTTGGTCATTTCATGCAGGCCTTGCAGGAGGAAGCATAATACGAAACCTGCAAAATAAAAGATTCAATCACAAAAATAATAAAAATAGAAAAATAATAATAATAATAATAATAGAAAAATGGAATGGTGTGGTGAGGCTTGGCTATAGAAGTGGGATTCACTTCTTCATTCACATCCAAAACCAAAAAAAACAACATAATTGTGATGTAGTGTAGAGAGAGAGGTTGGGAAAGAGATAATAGTGGTAGAAAATAACAGTGAGTGGAGTAGTATGGGAAGTGCCGGAATAGTTGCAGTTCCAGAATTTCGGTAGGCTATCATCTGGGAGATAGTAAGTAAATTTATATTCTGCGAGCATTGTCCCAAAAATTTAATTTTTGCATGTTTAATTCCTTATTGCTTTAAATAATTTTAGAGTTATCCATGCAAATAAGTTTATGCAGAGGAAATACCCCATTATGAGTTTAAATATTTTAGTGCTAGGCCATGCATGTGAAAATTTTATTTCCAGTGTATGGCATGTAAATTATTGAGATGATATTATTATATGGGATATATTCCAATTGTGGTTATCTTCGTAAGAGCACTATAAAGAGACGTGTGTAGGCCAAAGGTCTCACATTCAGTTTTAGTTGCAAGGGAGGTCCGCCCTTATATACTCATAGTCTTGATTTCGGTCACTATGGAAGCATGCTAGGTCCTATGAGATACCCCGGGTGTAGACGTCATAGTTAAGCTACAAGAGATATAGAATCAGAGTTTTAATGGTTTGACATGCCATTTACTGCTTGAGTCATTATATTTAATTTTTGTCCCAAGAGTATAAATTTATTTACTCAGCCAGTGTGCTGATAAATTATGTGTGCACTCTTTTCAGGATTTGACATATGTGGAGATGACTAGAAGCATGGGCACGGGCATGGGTATCAAATCTTTTGTGCAATATATATATATATAATATGATTAGTTACCTTTTGTTTTTGAATTTTAATGTTATGTCAAATTACTGTGGGGGCGACGAGCCTTAGTCGTCATATTTTGCAAACTCTGATATATTATATTTTGTAAATAGTAAAGTTATTGTTTTAAGCATGTGTTAGCGATTTATTTAATTAGCCTTAGCGCCAATTAATTAAGTTAGCCAGGGTCAGGCCTAAACGAGCTTAATTAAGGGGCGTGGCGGTAACAACCCCGGGTTCCTAGTTGAGGCTTCCGCCGCGGAACTAAGAGTAGGAAAACGGGAGTGTTACAGAGTGGTATCAGAGACCAATGAAAAAAAAGAAAAAGAGGTTTTTTGAAAGAAAAGTAAAATATGTTTTCTTATCAGTTTAAAAGAGAATGGTTGCATATTTGGGGGGGACACAATGCGCTGACATTAGGCACAGTTCATGCAGTTATCATTTTTAATATTTGCAAACATTTATGATGATTTTATTTGTTAGATGGGAGATAACAATAGGATAGCCAAACTAGTTCCAGAGTTGGTTCGAGAATTAATAAAAACCAGCGAGCGAGAGAGGGCTAGAGCCGAGCACCTTAGCACAAAGAATGATCAGTTAAGGAACCAACTGGCGTTAGAGGCTACAACACATATAAACGAGGAGCTAATACTCGAAAATAAGTATAAAGATGAATATGATAGAAGGGTCTTGGCCGAAACAGAAAAGGAGAAACTAGAGCACTTGTGTGCTGAGCAGGTGGAGGAGGTAGACGAACTGAAGGAGGAGCTGAAGGATACCAATAGAGGTGTCGAAACGGGCCGGCCCGCGCGGGCCCCCGCATTTTTGCGGGCTTGAACGGGGCGAGCCTAAATGGGGCGGGCTCAAAATGCCTAGGCCCGACCCGCCCCACACGCGGGCTACGGGTTTTGCGGGCCGGCCCGCGGGCTTTTTCGAAAAATATTATTAAATTTATTTTTTAGTGTAAAAAACTTTAAATTGTGAATATTTTTTATTGTATAAACTAAAAATAAGATATAAAAATTTATAAATGATATTAAAATTATAAATAGTTAAAGTGTGTATTTTTGGCATAATTATTTACTTTAATAGTACGTTTGTTGAATAATTCTTTAAAATTGAATTTATTCTAATTTGTAATATTAAATGGGTGTATTATATTTTAAAATATAGTATTGGACAATACAAAAAATTTATAATTAATGACTGGGTTGATAAAAATATTGTGTAACGGTCTAAGTCTTTAGGAGGTTACAAAGCCCTTGAACTAACCTTTTAGGCACGAAGAATCGTGATATAGGAGTATTATTTTCTGGCTTTACCGATAATCTATTTTAGCAATGATTTTATTTTTAAAAGTAAGATAATTAACCATCAAACTATAACAATTTAGTATTCATAATTTTTAATAAATAAAATAAAAAGGAATTTATACTTAAAAAAACTAATATGAATAATAAAGAAGCAGAGAAATATTAGAATTATCGACTATTTGTATAACAATTTGAAATTTAATGTGTAACTAAAATTATGATTTATGTTTGATGACTTAATGAGTTAATGTTGGGCATTACATAATTTACCAAATAAATTAATCAATATTCAAAATCTAGTAAAATGTAAATAAAAAAAAATCTGGGCAAAGCCCGCGGGCCCAACCCGCAAAAGCCCGCCCCGCCGCGGGCTAAGCCCGTTTAGGCCCGCATCTAAACGAGCCTTAAATTCATAAGCCCGCCCCACATATTTTGCCTTGAGGGGCGGGCCGGCCCAACGGGCTCGGCCCACATTGACACCTCTAGATACCAAGGAGCAAGTCAGCCTTCACCTGGATACTGTAGGACGCGTGAACAAGGAGATTGCGTGTATGGAGAGAAAGGGGCACAAAATTAAGAAGTTCTATAGCGACCTTACTGTTGATCTCCGACGCCTCCCAGGATCATCCGCCCAAGATGCACGTGCCGAAGAAAGTGATCCCGAGGAAGATGTTGTCTTCTTATGCCAGCGAACCCCATCTCCAGAGTACCATCCTACCAGCCCTCCTCGCGGTTCCCAGTATTAACTTATCGTTTGTTTACTAGTAGTAAAATTTATTACAAAAACTTAGAAATTTTAAATGTTGTACCCAAGTCGGCATTAAAAGTTATAATTATCTTAAAACTTGAAAATTTTCAAATGTTGTATTCCAACTCTGTATTATGAAATCAAGTTTGCCTTATTATTATTATCTAGACTTTGAATAATTGGCTGTAAAAAAATAATAATAATAATAAATAAATAAATAAATAAATAAAAGGGAGAGAAGAAGAAAAATAGATATAAATAAATAAATAAATAAATAGTATTAATAGATAAAATAAAATAAAACAACATAGATAAATAAATAAAGATATTAAGGTTAGGAAGTCTGATAGAAACATATGAATAGATGGTTTAGGATAGAACCTTAGTTTTAGAATACAAAACTTAGTACAAGTAGAACAATCTTAAGAATAATTATCGGTATTACTTGTTCTATTTATTAAAAATGTTATCCACAGATGGAAAGCTCTGAGGAAAAAGGGAAAGAAGTGATGGAGGACTGGAGCTCTATGCAAGAGGAGGTGCAGAACCTGAAAAGCGAACTACTCTTGGAAAGAGGCTATATTCGCTGGACTGAAGAGGAGATGTCCCGGAAAAATAAAGAGATAAGAGAACTGAAAAACATGGTTTAAATATTTCGAAGGAATGTCAACTGAGTAGGAGATCCACCTAGAGAACCTACGGATGCAGAACGATGTTCTCATCCAAGACAAGAGGAATCCTGGAGGACACCCAATCCTAGCACGTTGTGCGGAGTGTGGCAAACGACACCTGACCCGGCGATGCCCCGACAACGGGGAATGCTTCCGATGTGGAAAGAAGGGGCACAAGGTCAAGAAGTGTCGTACGAGGGACATCCAGGACTAGGAGTGCAATAAACCTTAAAATAGTATGATGATGCCTAATATGTAATAAGTTGTAAGATTTAGTATGACTTAATCAGTCTCGACAGGTCATTAATATTTTAATTGACAAATTTTGTATCGTATTTTTATTCAATAATGAATAAACAGTATGGTGTGTTTATATTGATTTTCTAAGTAACTAACTAACTAACATATATCGACTAGGGGCGAAAGGGATAACGCCAACGCTAAGACAAGTATGGCCAACGACGACAATCGTCAGCAGCGAGTAGAACAACTGCTAATCACCCTTGGAGCAGTAGTTCAGCAACAGGCAGAGAAGGGGAAAGCCAGGGAGAAACCTGAGGAGATTTTATTGAAGCTGTTAATAAGTTTCAACCGCCTCGATATGCTGGACAAGAAGATCCAGCCAAGCTAGAAGGTTGGATTGAATCTCTCGAGAAACTGCTCGAAGCAGTTGAGTGTCCGGATGAACGAAAGGTGGGAGTGGCTACCTTCTTCCTGACTGGAAATGCGAACACTTGGTGAGGTCACAAGAGAACCACCAAGTAACTTGGGAGGAGTTTCAGAAAAGCTTGAGGGAGCAGTTTTATCCACTTAGTCTCAAGAATGCCAAGTATGAAGAATTCATTTCTCTTCAACAGGGTGATCGATCTGTTCAGCAATACTATGCTAAGTTTACAGAACTCTTAAGATTCACCCCAGACTTGGTGGAAACTGAGCAGACTAAAGCCCAAAAATTCAAGCTTGGCTTGAATAAGAATATAAGAAAAGCATTCGGAGGGAATAATTCACTAGCCTGCAAAAAGTCTATAATCGGGCTATGACTGTTGAGATGGTTGAATGACACGAGCATAAGGGATGAAGCTCCAACTCTGCACCACAGGACAAGGGAAAAAGGAAAATTGAAGAGAGTAAGGATAATCATCCAAACCAAATGAGGTATTTCCAAAGGAATAACTGGAATAGTACGGTGTTTCGCACCAATCGGAACGGGGAACCAATACCAGCCCCATGTCGTCACTGTAATAAGAAGCATACTATGCAACGGTGTCCTCAAGATGATGAATGCTATCGTTGTGGACTGAAGGGACACAAGGCGGTGAATTGCCGCATAAGGCTCGATCCTAGCCGAATTTGAGCAGACTTACAAAAGGAGGATTATTGTCCCCATGGACCTCGCATTGGTGGAAATAATCAAGGACAACGACCTCCATTTCCCAACAATCAAATTACAGCTGGTAGAAACCCACAGAATACAGGTGGGCCAAATCAAGGAAGGTTGAACGTGGTAAACCAAGCTGACATGCCGGGTGCTGGAGATGTGATCGAAGGTACTTTTGAAATTAAAGGTTATAAAGTACGCATTCTGTTTGATTTTGGAGCTACATGTTTGTTCATATCTCATAGTAAATTGCCCGAGTTGGGACTCGATAACCCTCAGGAGATAACTCTAAGAATCTCGTTGCCCAACGGAATGATAGTTAGCTGCTCAAAGCGTCACGAAAAAGTTCCCATTCGTATTTGTGACGTCGAGTTCCTTGCAAATCTAGTAGAATTTGAATTAGGAAACTTTGATGTTATCTTAGGAATGGATTGGCTAACGTGTTACCAAGCCAATATCAATTATTCTTAGCAAAAGATAACAATTTATGGAGATAATAGGAAGCATGTGTCTTTCTATGCTGAGCCAAAGAAGCCAACCACGAAGATTGTGTCAAAGGTGTAGTTAGCGACATTGGTGAGAAAAGGAAATCCCCTCTACCTTTGCTACCTTATGAACCTTCAAGCATAAGAGATAGACATAAACGATATTCCAGTAGTACGTGAGTATCCTGAGGTATTCCCAGATGATATTCCGGGAATGCCACCCGAACGTGAGATAGAATTCACGATTGACTTGGTTCCGGGTACCAAACCTGTATCAAGGGCTCCATATCGGATGGCACCAACAGAGATGAACGAGTTATAGGAGCAACTTGAAGACCTTTTAGAAAAATGGTACATTCGTCCTAGTACATCTCTGTGGGGAGCACCTGTATTATTTGTACGAAAGAAAGATGGAGGATTAAGACTCTGTATCGATTACAGAGGTCTCAACCAAGTAACCATCAAGAATAAATATCCATTGCCACGAATAGATGACTTATTTGATCAACTAAAGGGAGCAAAGGTGTTTTCAAAGATTGATCTAAGGTCTAGATATCACTAGCTAAGGATGGCTAAAGAAGATATCCCAAAAATGACATTTAGAACACGGAATGGACAATACGAGTTCACCATGATGTCGTTTGGGCTGACCAACGCCTCAGCAGCATTCATGAGTCTCATGAATAATGCTTTTCGAGAACTGTTGGATAAATGCGTGGTAGTCTTCATTGATGACATATTGGTGTATTCCAAAGATAAGGAGAGGCATGAGCAACATCTACACCAATTAATGCAAACTTTGAGGAATCACAAGTTATACGTTAAATTGTCAAAATGTGATTTCTGGCTAGACAAGGTCGCATTTCTTGGTCATATCGTCTCGGCTGAAGGAATTTCAGTTGACCCGACCAAGGTATCCGCAGTAAAAGACTGGCCTGTACCAACTTCGCAAATAGAGATAAAGAGTTTTCTCGGTCTAGCTGGCTATTACAGGAGATTTGTTAAGGATTTCTCAAAAATTGCACGGCCCCTACGCAGAATCTTAAGAATGGATCAAAAGTGATATGGACACCTGAATGCGAAATTGCATTCAAAACTTTGAAAGAAAAGTTGACCACGGCACCAATACTAACCTTACCCACTGAAGATGGCGATTTTGAAGTTTATAGCGACGCTTCCAAATTTGGCTTGGGATGCATGCTAATGCAACAAGGGAAGGTTATAGCATATGCTTCTCGACAACTAAAGCCACATGAGGAGAATTACTCGACTCATGATTTAGAATTGGCTGCAGTTGTCTTCGCCCTAAAAATATGGAGACATTACCTGTACGGGCGGAAATGTAATATATACACAGACCATAAGAGTCTGAAGTATATCTACACTAAAAAAGAGCTCAACATGCGCCAGAGACGATGGTTGGAGTTGATGAAGGACTACGACTCAGGTATCACCTATCATGAGGGTAAAGCTAATAAAGTGGCCGATGCACTAAGTCGAAAGACAAGACCCTTAGATAATACACGAATCTTGCCACCAACATTATATATGGAATTGGCTCGGTTAGGTATTGAGTTGGTACATAAAGTTACACCTCCTCAACAGATTCATGCCATGACAATACAACTGACTATATTTGACGAGATTCGAAATGGACAACCCGGTGATGTCAAATTAGAAAGGATTAAGACAAAAATAGCTCAAGGTGGAGCTATAGGTTTCCAAATCCATGAAGATGGCACTATCCGATTTAAGGGTCGATGGTGCGTGCCAAAGGTCTGCGAGGATCTTAAAAGGTGCATATTAGAAGAAGGGCACGAAACTCCGTATTCTGTGCATGCTGGTGGGGATAAGTTATACAAAGACTTAAGTAAAGTCTTTTGGTGGCCACGAATGAAGCGAGAGGTAGAGGAATTCATGGAAAAGTGTTCGACGTGCCAAAAGGTCAAAGCTGACCGAAGAAAACCACTTGGGTTGGTAAAACCACTGGAAGTTCCAGAATGGAAATGGGATAGTATTTCTATGGACTTTGTGTCAGGATTGCCAAAAACACCAATAGGCAATTATAAGATCTGGGTAATCGTAGATCGATTAACTAAGGCAGCCATATTCATACCAATGAAGGAGACATAGAGTATGGATCAGCTAGCTAGATCTTATATTGAAAATGTGGTCCGAAGGCATGGAATTCCCCAAGATATCTTCTCAGATAGAGATAGCCGATTTGTCTCTACATTTTGGACTAAACTTCAAAAGGCCTTCGGAACAAAAATAAAAATGAGTACAATATTTCATCCAACAACCGACAGCCAAACTGAAAGGACGATCCAGACACTTGAAGACATGTTGAGAGCATGTGTTTTGGATTTCCAGGGTAGTTGGGAAAACTACATACCACTTATAGAATTTAGCTATAATAATAGCTATCATGCTAGTATTGGTATGGCCCCATTTGAGGCACTATATGGTAGGAAATGTCGGAGTCCACTCTGCTGGACTAAAAGCAAAGATCCGATTCCTGTAGGGCCGCAACTAATCGAGGATACGATAGGAATAGTGGAGCGAATTCAACTTAAGATAAAAGCTGCTCAAGATCGACAAAAGACATATGCCGATCAAAAGAGGCGTGATGGTGAATACGAGGCCGGCGACAAAGTTTTGTTAAAAGTGTCGCCCATGAAGGGCGTAATGTGGTTCGGAAAACGAGATAAGCTAAGTCCCCGTTAAATCGGACCCTTTGAAATTATCGCCCGAGTTTGTACCTTGGCATACCAATTGGACTTACCAGAAGACTTGTCTCGAGTCCATAACGTATTCCATGTGTCACAACTTAAGAAATTCCAGCATGATTCAAAAAGGATAGTTCAACCAGACTTTATCAAACTCGACGAGGACCTTACATAAGGAAAGACCGGTCAAGATCTTGGATACTAAAGAACGAGGCACGAGGCGCAAGGCCATTCGCATGGTCAAAGTACAATGGTCTAACCATGATGAGAATGATGCTACGTGGGAAACTGAGGCCAAAATACAAGTCAAGTATCCAGAGTTGTTCCTTCAACATGATACAACTATGTGGACATAGTTGTGAAACCAAGTGGGGGAGAATGTCACAGCCCATGTCAAGTAAGGTTAGAAAACTATGTCAAGGTTAGAAAAATTTTGTTATAAAATATCTTGCTTTACTTTTCCTTAGTAATTATTTGATTTAAAATAATCTTCGAGGACGAAGTTTGTTTTTAAGGAGGATGAATTGTAATACCCGTTAAATTTAGTTATAGTAAATTTTTTTTAAAAAAAAATAATTGTGAGATATGATTTAATAGAAGAGTTGTCTTCTATGAATTAAAATTTACTGGGAAGTGGGTTACAATCTTTAGAGAATGTTATAATAAATGAATTATTTTCCCTAATTAAAATAGACAGTGTAGGGGAACATTTTCTAGTAGGGAAAAGTTATAAGTAGTTGAAAGAGTAATATTTTAGAGAAATAATATTTGATTTAAAGATATAGATGGGTAAAGATAATTAATAGGTATTATTTACTAACAACAAGGATTCTAATATTTTGAAGTAAATTTAGTTAGAATTAAGATATGACATAAAGATTTTGATAACCAATTGGTTAGACAAGTGGACTCATAATTTAAAGGTTGTGTGTTCAAACCCTACTTGTTATGAAAATTTACCTAAAAGAGGAATAAATGATAAATAAATAATAGAGTCCAATCAAATAAAAAGATGACAAACGAAGAAATGGGCATACACGGCAAAGAAAATAATAACACTAATACCAAAAAATAGTAATAGTAAACACTATTAAAATAAACAAATAAATAAAATAAAATAAAATAAATAGATTACACAAACAACCTCAGAGTCTATTTGTTTTAACTTATTTTTTCTTCTTTTGACTTTTGTTTCACCCAAAAGTTCTTTTGAATTTTTTTAACTGTTTGTTTTGACTTTTTTCTAAAGGAAAAGGAGAAGCAAAAGTTAAAATTCAACTTTTTTTCAAAGTAGGTAGGGGTTTACTTCTTTTAAAAGGGGAAGTCATTTTGGAATAAAAATACAAAAATATCCTCATTTTAAAAAGGAAATAAAATATATTGTATATATCCTTATAATGTTTTTGTCCATTTTAGTAATTTTAATATATCAAAAGTCCTTCTACGTACAATTCATCCAAACATGTTTCAGTTGAAAAACAACTTAAATAATATCAATCCAAACAATTATTTGAGCTGCTTTTGCTTTTGAATTCTACTTCTTTCTCATTCTCCTTTTCCTACTGACTTCTCATTTTTTCAAAAGCCAAAATAAACAGTCCTTAAGTGTTGTACGTGAGAAAGGAAACAAGAAAAAATATATATAAGAAAAAAATTGAAAAGACAAAAGGTGATGGTATGGATGAGAGTTTAAAAGAATAAAATAATAATAATTAAAACTATGACAATGACAGTGCATTCTCTTGATAATACAAGCAAATAAAAATATATATAGATAAAAAGGGAGGATAAGATAACTTAGAGATGAGGTACGTAATAATAGTAAATGTGAATAAGTATATAATGAGTACAGATGCGTATTGAGATTTTGAGGGCATTAGGATTACCTATATTGAGCCATAACTCCTTTTCATTTTTTCCTAGACCATTTAGGGAGCCATCACACTCTTTTTCTCGTTGCATTAGCTATAGTCTTGTTTTAGCCACATGCCTAATCAATACCATTATGTGGGGCGTGAAGTGATGAGGATCCTGGAAATAAAATCACTGTTGATGATGCGTATTTGATATGGGGATCCTTAAAGAATTGGTAAGTGGAGGAAGATAGGGTGGATAACATGTTTGGTTCACACAGATGGAATTAGTAAACAGGTGTTAGTAAGAATTCCGTGATTCTGCTTTCAGTCCTTGGGCAACCTTGAAAAAAAAAAAAAAAAAGGGGGATATTGTAAAATGACAAGAAAAGAGTTGGTGAAAAAAAAAGAAAAAGAAAAAGAAAAAAAGAAGAAAAAGAAAATATATAAAAAAAAAAACCCGGAAAGCAAAACTTGGGAATTAAAGAACAGAGGTAAGGGGTGATAGAGATTTTGCTTATAGTTTGAAAAGGGGTAGTCTAGCCCATAGAAGATTGCGAAAGAAAGTGTTGAAAGTGGGCAGTGGCGTCTCCCTCCATTTATGATTCAGTTGATGGCTACAGATTTTTCTTTGATTTGTCCTCTTTTGTAAATTGCAATTCGGCTGGTATTTTTTAGATTGATCAGGCATTATGTTGTTTCCACAAGCCCCTTCAGTCCTTCACCTGTTTCCCCCTCTAGCCTGTCCCCGTTTTAACCTATTCCTTATCCCTTAGATACGATACACTGGAGTTGAACATTGTTAACAGGCGAGATGTGATTATAATGCAAGATTTGGGACTGTCATAGTGATTCACCATTTGGAAGATCTAATGCACACCGGGGAGGCGAAGAATGGTATATGAGCAAGGATTTTGGCAGATATATTGGATATACTAGTGCCATTGCTGCTACTACTATTGTCTAGCGTCACATGCGGTAGATGGGTGTTTCATTGACGGCACAGGCGGGATGATCTGGTTACAATGGAAGGATGAGGCAGGCTGTTCTGATGTTCTGATTAGGAATTTGTTATACTCCGATTTTAAGATTCTATGTGGAGAATTGTTTGTCAAATGAGATTGTTAAAAAATTGGCAAGCAGAGGAGATGGAGAGGATATGGAGATTGGAGGCGATGATGTGATTTGGTAGTTGTGAATTGCTGGCATGTACTAGGATGATAGACGCGAGATTGATGTATCAAGCCAGCAAGGCGATGGAGGGATGGATGAATGGCATGGAAATCACAGCAATCCTTGGTTCCAGTAGGCGCTGCTTTCTTGATCAGAAAAGTAGCAGCAATATTATAAACTAGCAGCGGGCAGGCTTTCCTTGTGTTTTCTTCTGCTTGCTGCAGATCCTGTGTAATAGTACTATGTAGTGGCATCAAAAGCATTACCTTGTTTTTTTGGTTCAGGTCTTATGTTATTTGAATGAATCTGTGATGGGTGTAAATCTAGAGAAACACTGTATTCAGACCCTTTTGTGGAATTTAAATGACTTTTCCTCAAAAAAAAAAATATAATGAGTACAGACAAGATCGAGAATCTGTGCAGGGATATAGGGATATGGGCATGTATATAAAAAGAATAATGGGTATAAAAGGGTTGTAGTATCAGTAGCTAGGAAAGAAATATATTAGTAATTGAATAAGTAAGTGAACAAATGAGGGCACAAGGAAAACCTACGCATGATAGGCACAGACTATGGGATAAGAAAGTTGAAGAGTAGGAAGAGATAGAGAAATAAATAAATAAATAAATATATAAAAATAAAACGGAAAATAGAGAAGTTTACAGGTTTTAGTATTTTTGTGGTGAGAATTGTATGCCACCACCAAGGTACACATCCATATTTTTGTAAACTTTTCAATCATTTTCGTAGTTCTTTTCATATATTGGAGTGGTGTCCTCATTTTATTTCCTTCGCTGGAATTCTAATGTGAAACTTCAACTTCCTGCATTGTGTTTGCGTGTCTGGCATGGAGATTTTATTCTTTTGGGTGAAGAAAAATTTATTTTCTAGAATTCAATTTTGAATTGGAACTTTAACACTTGAATTTGCTTCCCCGAGCAGAGTGTAAGTGTGAGGATACGGGGATCCTCAAATTTTAATGCAAGATATGTTAATTATTTAATTCTTCATTAGAAATCATTTAAATATCTCTTGCATGTCCAATTGTTTCATTAACAAAAAGTCTTCCAGAATTTTTAATACTTTAGACTTTGGATTGAAAATCCATGCTTAGTTGTGTTGTTTTGTCTGTAGAGTGTGTAGTGTTTTAAGTTTTGTTCTGTGTTTTGTTCCTTTTGTTTCAGTTTGTTGTTGTTCTTTTTTGTCATTGCAAGAGTGGAAATTATTCATATGCATAAAGCAGGAACAATATATGATGATTACAAAATGAAGCATGGTAAATTTCCAGGTTATATGTGTTTTTGTGGTGAGATCTTAAGCCATCACAAAGTTAAGTAGCACGATAACTTGGTAACTTATGCTTTGTGAAGAGTGTTCAAGACTTTTGTTCTTGAATTTTGCATAATTTTATTCACCTCTATCTTCTGTTTTGGTGTCATTTTCCATGGATTTTGAGTTACATTTTTTAGAAAAATGCTTGCTGGAAAATATTAATTTGGGAAGAATTTAAACACTTAGATTCTACATTATCAATGATCTAAGTGTGAGGATGTTACCATCCTCACATTTTAATGCATGAAGCTCCTATTTGTTCATGTTAGATCAATTAAGTTCTTGCATAGTTCATCATTATAAAATTTTTCAGATTTTGTATTCTCTAAAGCTTCAATTTCAAATCCATGTTTTATGTGTGTCTGTTGTGTCGATTTTGTGTGTGTTGTTTTGATGATATACTTTGGAATACATGATGTTTGTGGCTTGGGAAATATTTATGAGCGTTTTAACACTTTTCATTACTTTTAAAGATTGGACAGATTTGAGTTCTTAGCTTTTATTCATAATTTCCTGTTTTTCAATGATGGAACGAGTTGAATTCTAAGCCTTGTAAATTGTTTAAAAGCTGAATTTTAGAAACAAAGCCATACTTGGATTTTAGCATCTAAGGTTGCATTATATTGTGGTTGGAAAGTGCATCGAGGCTGTCTATTTTATATAAACTTTTCCATGGCTGAAAACTAAAGGATATGAGATGATCTTTATTTTTATTGTTGAGTAAAAGAAAAAAAAAAGAGCTGAAAAGAAAAAAAAATGATTGTTGAAAAAGAATATTGAAATAGAAAAAAAAATCTGAAAAAAAAATTCTATGGCACATTGTTCCTCTGGCATAAGTAGCTTTTCGAATTCAACCGTCTACAACTCAGCGAAAGTGTTATGAACAAGGAAGGTTGAAGCCGCATCCATAATTTGGACAGTGGGGTTTCCTTTTTATTTGTACGAGAAAAATCATAAATCACTCAATAATAAAAATAAAAATCTGATCATATCTAATTAATAGGTTCGTGATGTGGTTTATGTGAAATAGATGTCTTGATGCTCATTTCTTGCATGTGGTGTGATGTGGGTGATCTATGTTTGTCTAAGTCGTTGAGTTTCTGAATTTTTATCACCTTACGCAGTTGAATGGTATGGAATTCCTTGTTTCATTATTGAGAAGTTAATGTTTATATCTATATTGTATTGGAGCTTGGAAATGTCTTTTTCTTAATTTATTTTTATTGCTTAGGGACGAGCGATATTTAAGTGTGAGGATGTTGATAGCCTCCTTTGGATGCTATCTTTTAAGTCATTTCCAAACCATATTTTCAATGAATTTGATAGTGAAATCCTCATTTTTGTGTGTGTTTATTGTGGTTTGAGTGAGTTTTTAATTTAGGATATTATATTAGATATTAGGTGAATAAGATTAAAATTGCATTCAAAGTTGATGCTTTTTAAGTATTTAATTATGATGAGTTTTGAATGTGATTTTATAGGTTGTAATGGGATGAAGAAAATATAAATGGAGCTGAGGAGAAGAGAAGAAAAGAATTGAACTTAGTATTTGTGATAAAACAATGATCTAGCTAGGCTGTAGTAAAATTACTCCTACGTTATCTCTTTGCTATCTTTTTGTTAACTTGTCATTACAGAACAAAAGGCAAAAACAGAATGCATGATGAGGATAAGAGCTCAGAGTCCAATAAAGAGACAAAAATTGACTCCCTCGGTGATATAACACCCCATAAAATTATTAACTAGAAATTTAAATTCTTAATAAATAGATATTCAAAATTTCTCATAAACTTAAATTTTTTAAGACAAAAAGAAAAGATATTTTTGAAATACGAATTTATCCTAGTTGTGAACTATTTGAGTAATTAAAACTTTTAAGTGCAACAATATGTAATTAACTTACAAGTATTAAATTATACATTATAACGAGTTATTTAAATCCATGCCAATTAATCACCCCTATTTAGTCAAAATTTAGTATAATTATTTAGTAGTCTTTAAATCCTTAATCTTTAATGATAACCGAATACACTTAATTTCAGAATATGCCATGAAGGTTCCAAACATAGCTCTAGCTTCAAGCAACATCTAATTATTAGAACTCCAATAAGTACAAGCTATCTTATTTTAAAATAAAAACAAAAGAATTTATTATAAGCTTTTCAAATAAGAATATATTGGACAAACAAGTGTTAGAGATCATTCGGGACTATAGATCTACGATCAATAATAAGGCATAATTAAATACGAATAAAGTAGCAATGGTTTCAGGATAAAAATATTTATCCATCCGTTAATTTTTAAGCGTTGGATTAAGTAATATTGGGCAAGGATTAAATTATGGAAATTAACCAATATGGTTTAACTAGGAATATTTAGCCAACTAGTTTAAAAAGACCGGAGACTTGAATATTTACATCGATAACGAATTCAGAAAGGCTATTTGACTACACGTGAGACTTAATTAAGGTAATATAAATAGTGAGCTAATTAACTTATTAAAAATAGCAGACCTTGTTATTAACGGATAACTTAGTAAATTCATGAAATACCAACTAGAATTAATTTAAGCAGGAGCATAATAAATATTTATCTGTAAATTATTGACCCTTAATTAATAATCGATTATATTTAATTTCGAGATTTGGAATGAAGGTCCCGAAAGGAGGTACAACATCAAACAAGGTTTAATTATTAAAGCCCTAATAAGTTATAAGCTATTTGATTTTTAACAAAAAGATATATTATAAGCTTTTAAATAAAAAAGAAAGTATTGGGCAAGAGTCAAGCGGTAGAATTAATCACTATAGATTAATTTAAAATATTAAGTTGATTCGATTACGGAAAATATGAGCGGTCAAAACCTCAATAAGTAAATCGCCCAATTAAGAAACCTCAAGACTGGGTTATTTAATAAAATTTACTACTAAGTGTTTTACATACTTATTAGTTTATGATTATAAAATCATGTATTATTACACAAGTCTAATTACACGATAAAACGTTCGAGAGCGTATATAACTTATTATGGAAATGTTTATTAATAATGCCTAAGCCATAGTTACTAGAGGATTTGGAATTTAAAATTATATTAACTTATTAGAATTTGGACGAAGAAGTATATTTGACATGCCCATTATAATTAATGTTGGATTTAATAAATAAATCACTATTGTTAAATCAAGAATAATTAAACCCGAATATGGCGACAACAATTGCGGAAAGATTATATTTATCTCGAGTTAAATAATTTGTTGGAGTAATTTAAATGGATTAAATATTAGGCATGAATTAAAATATAAAAATTAAGTCCTTACAATTAAATATAATATCATTAGAGATTATTAAGTCCACCAATTAGACTAATTAAGTCCATAATCAAGAATAATTAGCCAATGAACTTATGGGGTTCGAGGTCGACCGACCCATTATTACCAAGATGTTCCAAATAAGAAGATTTGAAGTCTGGAATTATTTGTGCTAATAATACAAATTATATAGATGAAATCCATTGGACAAAAGGGTCAAATCACTTTAATTGACCTTTGATTGACCACTATGGATATCCGTTGGATAATAGGTGAAAATCCATTGGACAAAAGGGTCAAATCACTTTAATTGACATTTGATTGACCACTATGGATATCCGTTGGATAAAGGGGTGAGAACCCAATGGACGAAGCTATTAACCGGTTATAAGGATACCTCCTCCCTTCTATATAAACCTCCCCCTTCTTCCCTCCTCCATCCTTTCTCCCTCACCCTCCACCGTCGCCGGATTCCGGCGCCGCCACCACCGCCGACGAACCTCCGGCCACCACCAAATTTTCCCCCTTTTCCATTTTTCGGCCACCGCACAACCCGTAGCCCCTGCCGCCGTTTGTCACCACCACCGCCGGCCTCCACTCCACCGCAGCCCCCTTCTCCATCCAAATCCGGCCACCATTTCCGCCACCATTATCCTCCCCATTTCCGGCCATCTGCAACCCTCGCCCAACCCCTGTCTTCCTTTCTTCCTTCTTTTCTTTCTTCACTTGCTGTTTCTCCGATTTCATTTCTATTTCTCTCCCATTTTGCTACTAGTTCCATAAAGAGGTTTTAGGAGCCCGATCGAAGTTACGATAACTAATCCCATAAAAGCGTAAAGTGTTCGGGTAAGATTTATTAGTTGTAAGATTTTAGTTATTATATTTATGGTAAAATACCATCATAGTATGCTGTCATTGAAATATTGCTAGCCAAATAGCTGTAAAGGGATATCTGCTCGTAGCCTACGCGTGTGTTGCATCCATCTCGTCTACGGTGACTGTAAGTAGATTTTTACTCTTTGGAGTAAACCCAAAGTTATTTTAGCTAAAGCATAATTTTTAAATGCCGTTTTCTTATTTTAAAATTATGCTTATAGCTCCCTACTGCTTTTGGATTATTAGTATGCCATTTTACTGTGCTTTACAATACTTGCAATTATTCTCAATGTCCTATGGATTTTTGAGCGCGCATTGTTACGGGGTTGGGTCCAAGTTTTGGGTCGCTGCTGCCACCTCCGTCGTTTGCCTGTGTTACACGACTTATGGGGACTGATGTAAATCCTCCGCCGTTTGCCTGTAATACACGACTTACGGGGACTGATGGAAATCAGCCCGATGCCATTTCTCGATTCAATGTGGTCTGAGGAAATTTCTTACCTCCACCACAACCCTTGAATGTATGTGAGATTTGGGCCCTACAACAGGGAACCTGCACATCATGTTAGCTGAGAAATTTATTTCTTGGTAATGCATAGTGTCATATTGTCTCTTCCCGGGATTAGATTTATATGGATTTTGTTTGTGCTTAAATTAATTCTCGTTTTAGCATACCATTACCATAACTGTCGTCTTTTAAATTATTTCTGCAACCCTACATCCTCCGGGAGTAAACGTCTACTTACTCAGCGATTGTTTTCGCTGACTCTACACTTTTCACCATTTCCTTTCAGGTTTTGAGATCTGCAAGGCATCTTGTGCACGGGCACGGTTTGGGGTATTATTCACGTAAAGATGTATATTTTTTTTAAAAAAAAACCCCCTTTGAGATAATAATATATTACTTGGCATAGAAAATTATTTATGAAGTTTGAACGAATATTTGGGTTTTATCCCGTTTATGCAAATATGGTGCCCTACTGTTTTAAACAATGCATTACGCGTTTAACAGTATTATTTTTCGAAATATGAGATAAACAACCCCTTTTAAAGTAAAACTTCCATGGATTTATTCCATTATTATTGTTGCGCGCTTTGAGGAATGCAGTCCTCCGTTTGGTTACGCTCTACCAAACCTTTTTATCAAGCTTATTATATACTTTTCACAGTATATAAGCTTCTTTGCGAATTATATGCTAGCTTGTCCGGAACGTGGTTAGCATATAGATTCAATATTGAGTTTTCTGCAATTAGTTATGTTAGCCTTAGCGTATTTTGGGCAACCCGGAATACGTGGCGGTAGCACCCCACCCATTGTTCCCGCTCTTTTCTTCCGCTGCATCTTTAGGGAAAATGGGGGTGTTACAGGTGATTACTTCAAGAGATCAAGATCTGGAAGTGGACAGGAATTCTCAAAAAGCAGGGAATTGCAGATGATCCAATGACTTCACTTGCATCCTTCTTTATTGGCAATGGTGTGGACGCTCTCACCAAACCCCGCCAAGGAATTATGAAGATGATGATATCTTGGAACTGCCGTGGTTTAGGCTCGGCCACTACAGTTAGGAGACTAAAAGAAATCAGCCAAAAACACAACCCACAATTGTCTTTATCGCGGAAACTAAGTTACCTTCCTTTAGATGTAATAGAAGTAGGGATATGTTTGGCTACCTTGGCGTTGTTGTTGATGTCTGTGCGAGTGCTGGGGACCTTCTCTTTTGGTGGTTGACATCCCTCAAATCAGACTATCTTCTCTCTGGGATGCATATTGTTGTATTTTGAGAAAATTGTAGTATATGAAAAGATATGATGAATTACTTGTTATTGTACTTCTCCCTATACTAGTTACAAACATAAGTCTTGGAATCTTTTGAGAGTACTTCATTTGCAATATAATTATCCCTGGTTATGCATCGGCGATTTTAATGAACTCTTGAATTCTCGTGAAAAAAAAAAAAAAAAAAAAAAAAGTCAATTAATCGAAATTGGATTGAGAAGGAAATGGGATGAGAAACATGAATTTACTAGTTTTTTAAAAATTTGAAAAAATAAAAGTAATCAATTATTAAGGAATTATGGAATATCATTTTGTATTGGTTTGAACTTAACAAATTGACAATTGTCCGTGGAGGGATTTTGATACCATGCTGGAGAGTGGCAAGGGTTAATACAATCCCTTTTTAGTCACATGTGTGTGCCGTTGTTCCATTCTCAATGGCATTACTTGTAGGATGATTTGGACACACTATCACCCAACATTTGGTGAACAGAACAACTCTTGCACCCGATGCAAACTTGAAGGTGTAAATTTAAAACCACTGATCTTTTGTATGGTGAAACATCTCTGCAATGGACTTTCTGTATATTAGTTTGACTCTAAAGAGTACAAATTGGCTTTTAATATTTGATGGTTTTATTTATTTATGAAAAATGATTAATATTTTTAACATCTGGTATACTGTATAGTGTATACATTCACTTTATTCTTTTCCTTTTTCTCGGTCTGCTGTGATGCATTGTGGTCATTGAAGATCATTAATTCGATATCGGTTCCCAATATTATCACAGAGAGATATTCATTAAATTTGGCACTAAAAAAAGACCATCTTGTTTCAAGTCACCAAATATACTACGATGCCAAGCCTAAAAACACTCAAAATCATCATGTTAGAGATATAGATGTAATATTCATTTCAAGACAAAATAGGCAACTCTTGCAACGCTCAGAAAGGGCCAACAGAAGTTATAGTAGCAACCACTGATTGTCGTTTCATTTAGAGACGGGTTCATCTTTGGGATCCTCTCCCCCAACAAGATCATCATATGTAACTTGTAAGCGTATTCGATCATGAACAGGTCCTCGTTTTTGTCCACTGGTCGACAGTTCGAGCTGGTTTAGATTATCTGATATCAGTTCTGGACCACCCACTTGACCCGACTTTGTATGATTGTTGGGACTCGTGCTTTGAGAACAAGCTTCAGTTTGATGCTTCGGTTCTTTCTTTTCATTGAGTTGCTGGTTGAATTGCTTCTGCAAGTGCATACAAGTACATTATCATTATTGAACTTCTGGCTCTTGTATAAACCAAAGGCATATTGACAAGTGCAACCACATAATCAACATTAATATAACCGATATTGTTGATATTCTAAATGTTAAGATTAAAGACCAAAACTGAAATATTGAACTCTACTGCAAATAAAAAGGCATGCCATTCACAAGCAATACTATGCTTTGCCACACCTTTGATTGAATTAAGTATTTCAGAGAAACCAGGATTACCTCAAATTCTCTTCCTTTTCTCATTATCTCTTTGTAAGCATTTGGATCACGTGTTTTGATGATGTTCCATAATATGCCACCACCATTCCGAAACCGGCTTCCATCGGCAGTCTTTTGTCCACCACATGCTTGAATAGCATCAACCTGCAGTTTATGTTTGCATTAGCAATCTTGGAAGTACACTGGAGACCAAAAAAGGCTTAAATAGACAGAAAGAAGTTGAGATACAAAAGTATATCATCAAACAGAAGTCAACAAATTCTCTGCAGTATCTCTATTAGCTGAGAATGATGGTCATCCAATAACTAAGATGGGAATTTACTGATGTAGTAGTCTAGCCATATGACAACCAAAATGTTTCCAACCTCATTCCCAAACTGAGTCATTCCAAGGGTAACAGAATTTCCACTGCAGATTTTGTTATGCGGAAGTGAAAATACTTCGTCTAACTAAACCCATATAATGCGTAATTGGTAATCCCACACCTGTTAATAACATGATGTCTGTAACTCTCTTATCAATCTCTTAACAATTACAAAAGATAAGACCTCAGAAGCACATAGCATGAGACGATTATATCTACCTACATTCATCAAAATCATGAAGCAGTTGGAAGAAAGAAGCAAGCTCTGATCAAAGTTTCATGGGCATGATAGCAAGAACTTCTTTAGCGTGAATAATCTGCCATTAAAGTGGAGACAACATAGGTAATCAGAATTCAGAACCAACCACAAAGGACGGATATGGGTCCTTAAGCATGTAGGTAGGTAACATGACGGATCAGAATCTCACCTTACATAAACCTTAATAAGAAAAATACTTACAGAATAAAAAACCCATATGCTTGGTTTCTTTTATTAATTTTCAATGGCAAGTAATGAAAGAGGTCGTCAGAAAAGAAGGCAGTAAATAAATTTAGTTAGTGTGATGGGAAAAAAAAAAAAAAAAAAAAAAAAAAGCAAAGGAGTTACCTCCTTGATAAGATCTGCCAAAGCAGATACACCAAGACAACCAACTGCATTCCACATAAGATAAGATTTTTTCTCTCTCAGCCGCTTGCATGTGTCCAGTACAAACCTTTGGAAAGTTGAATATAAAAAGAATGTGATCAACAATGTGAAAATACATGCTGAACTATAGCACAGAAGCTAGAGACTCTTAATACAGAAAACATGCTGTGAGAGATCTATGAATTCAATTAATGAAAATTAAACACATGCAATAAGATCACTGAATTTAATGAATAACATAAACATATGCAATAACAAATCAACTATAAGTGGCAACTGTCAACTGATAAAATATACATTGGCATGTGACATGTGAACTTCTCCAGAATGTAGCCTGTACCTGGAGGCTAACATATTTGCATAAATGGGAGAAGGGGAAGTTGGGAATATAATTTAATAAGTAACCAAAAACACATCAAAGAAATGAAAAATATATATCTTGTGCAAATTAAAATAATGTTGCACAACTTCGAACCTGTTGATATTATTTACATTTGGGGCAGCAGTGTTTCCTTTGTTTCGCTTCTTTTTCTTCTTCTTGCGTCTTGAATTCCTCGTGTTTGATTCTTGGTTTATTTGGCCACCATCACAACTTACCCCTTCCCCTGTTTTAGACATAGGTTCAATTAGCTCACCTTCCTCAACATCAAGCATCTCAACATCTTGAGCATCCTCAACACCATCATCATCAAAAATTGTTTCTAACAAGCTTTCTGCTCCTTCCATACAATAAAAACCTGCAGCAAATCTAGGTCAAATATTTTGTAAATGTTAACACAAATGGAAATTTATATGAATGTGTTGAAATTTTCTTCAGATCAATCTTCCAACGAAGAAGATTCCAATAAATTGTCTTAAACCAAGATGCGGCCATAAATTGTGCTCCTCAAAGGAGTTATTGCTCAATCAACACATCCAAAATATTCCAAAACATTCAAAACAAATGTTACATACTATTCTTCAAGGGAGCACCGTGAAACAAAAGTTTCCAAAACAAATACATAGGCAAACTCAAAGAAGACGTCAACAGAAAGCACAAAAATGAGGAAAAAAACTCTGAAGTACAAAATGCAAGCACAGTATAAAATTAGTAACTGGATTGCACAAGGTGAGCTAACTATACCCAGGAACTAGAGAAGCGGCGGCATTGTTATGACATATTGCTAGTGTACATATCAATAATCACACAATTCAACATACTGAAATTATTGGACATGAAAGGTTCCTCGATAGGAAGATTCCTATGTAATGAGTTCGGTAGGGAATAGGCGGATACAGTGTCACATGATTCGGAATTCGTTTCGGTACGGGGAACGAAATTCGATTCGCAATTCGCTGGTTACAAAATTTTTGATTCGCTATGGGTATACTGCTTTAATTCGCTTTTTCGATTCATGATTCGATTAATATTTGATTTGTTTTTTCTTAAAACTATTACACTCAACCACCCTAATAATTGTATAATTGTAAAAAAAATAAACAATATAAAACTTTTTGTTAGATAATTACTGTTTTATTGATTTTTTTAATGGAGAATAATAAAAAGGAAGAATGAAAAGAAAAGAAAGAAGAAAGGAAAAGTCTGGGAAGAGGTAATAATTTATTATACTCAACTACTCCAATAAATGAATAGTACTAATTAATACTCCTATTCCTAATAGTCTGGGAAGGAGTAAAATAATATTATACGAGTATCTCCTATTTATCTTCCTCCTCCGGCCTCTCTCCCCCACTGTTACCCTAATATGCGCCTCTTCCCGCCAATAGCCGCTTCTCCCTGCTGAACACCTCTCCCCCACTGCCCCGCCAAGTTTCGCGGTCCACCTCTCCTTCCGTTGCGCCTCGCTGCTCCCTTTCCGTTGCCCCTGCCCTCTCCTATGTAGTCTCTTTTTCTGGGTTTAATTCGCTCATTCAACCGTTTTGAATCGCGAATCGATGCGATTTAGGTTCGAGCGAATTGAAACGGAATTCGACAGTGTCCTAAGCGAATTATGTTACTCTGGGCGGATAGCTAAAATATAATCACATAAAAGAAATGCTCGTGAGAAATATTGTTTGCCTTGTCCAATATTCAATTCAAATTAACAAGAACAATCTTCGATCATCCTATAATTAAATAGATAAGAAAAAAATGAGCCACATAGAAGTCTCCAGAGCACAGCTACCAACAACATGAATATGCTTCAAAACCAAAATTCAGAGATTAGATTTTAAACATTATTTACATTGATAAAGTTATATAGACAAACATAAAAGATAATAAAAGAAAAATCACTTGTTACATGAGCTTAGTTGTGAATGATAGCTTTGGCCTGGAATATAGTTTGAAGATCACCATTGAATGGGTTAATTAAGAAGTAAGGGCAGGCAGCTGGATGTGCTGTCGTATACAAGTCGAGGTAGAATATTACAAACAAATAGCAAAAATATGGAGAAAAACATAACTAAAACAAAAATATTAACGACTGCACTACCAGCAAAACTAAAACAAAGGAAATATTTGGCGAAAAAAAGATTTTTCATCAAGTAATGTCATTTGTTTTGAGTAAAAAGATATAATCAATTCTATACACCTCTAATTGGGAGCTCATAGAATAGAGGGACAGATACAACACTTACACTCAGCAACCACATGCCAAAAAGCATGCGACAATAATTTAAAACAGCCAAACGAGAAAAAGGCTCAGCCAAAAAAAAAAAAAAAAAAAAAAAAAAAAAAAAAAAAAAACAAACAGATTTCCACAGGCCATTCCAGGGAAAGATGCAACGCAAAAGATGAAACTGAAGAATAGTGCCAAAAAAGTTAAAAATATTAGCACACAGAGAGAGTAAGAAAGCAAAATTAGTACTATAATAAATTGTTGAATAGTAAATACTGATGTTGGGCTCTTGCATATTGAATGCCAAAAGCAGGAGCCTAGCACATCGACCGCCAACCAGAAAATAATAAATAAATTTCGATGATAAACTTACAATGTTCTAGACAGGCAAAATATATGATGATACAATGCACAAATTCATCAACCGAGTGAATATGAATTTAGTGTTAAACTGCCGTCCCAAACTAAACACCCAAAACAATGTTTAACCCACGAACAATAATCTATCAATCCACCTACCAACATCAGCTGCGATCGATACCAACAAAACGACAACAACGCGGCACAACACAGGATCAACCCCAATCGACACCTATAAACAGGTCTACCCATCCACCCAAACAGACAGAATACCAGTAACTTGGAGTCAAAAAGAGAGACGCAAAAACAAGGGCTACACGATAGATAGAGGCGATGGAGGAGCAGGGATGATGGATAGATAGCATACCTCTTGGCGTTGGCGGCAGTGACGGAGGCGAGACTAGAGCGGCGCCAGTGGCGACGGAGGCGTGAGGACGAGACGTGGGACTGTTGTGCAGTGAGGGGAGGGAAAACGGCAAAGCGGTAGAAATGGGGTGAGAGAGGATTATTAGGTTTTTATATTATAGAAACGGAACGTATCATACGGCGGCGGATAATGCTAGTGTATCCTATCCCATATTTTTAATCAAATACGAATAAGCCATAAGTCGGATACAAATACGAATTCGAATGTTTCGAGAAACGGATACGAGACGGATTCGAATTTTAATTCGGATAATTTTTTAATTTTAAAATTAATTTTTTTTATAATTTTTTAAGAGAAATCAGAATATATAATATGTAAGCTAAATTAATTTTTTAAAATTTCCAAGATCATTAGTTAATTCGTTCAAAACATCTAAATAGCATCACTATAAGATGTTACGTACTACAGTTTAGATACAAATAACATAATGATGTAGTCGAGTTGATTAATATGATTTGATTTAATCACGTATGGTTTTTAAGTTTTTGATTATATTTATACATATATAGTATTACTTATTTATTTTAGAGTTAATATAATTGGAGTATATTATAATCTACATATAGAAAATACGGATAATATCCGCATGATATTCGGATTTTTCGGATACGGGTGAATATTTACAATCCCATATCTTGTCCCGTATCCGCCGGATATAAAAATTCAAATTCGGATTCGAATATAATCGAATACGGTATCGGATCGGACGTGAATTATCTGCCTCGCTTTCACTCCTACATAATAGTATATAATTTTTATATAGTTTACATTGTACAAAGCAATCCAACCAACCAACCAAAAATTGTAACAAAACATATCCAATTTAAATGAAATATTATCTACTACTTATAATAAATAAATAAACCACATTTAAGTTTCAAAAAAAATACTACCAAATGCAGTTGGATACGGCCAAAAACAAAAAAAACACAACGAAGAGAGAATGAAGGTTTAAGAAGAAGAAAAATACTATTTAAAAAAAAAAAAAAATTGCACCAAAACACAGCCAAATTAGAGTTTGAATAATACTTCCTCCGTTTTTTTTTGTTAGCTACGTTTGACAAATGTGTACTGTTCACTTATATACTTTGACTTAAAGTTTTATCATGGTTATACAAGTTAAAATATAGCCAAATGTGATCTTGTTAGATTTATCTCGTCTTGTAGATTTTAAATATCAAACTTTTAGAATTTTTACATGTACCGAATTTGAGTTATTAATGGTTTAAAATGTGCATTGGATTGCGTGCTGGGTGGGTGCGTAGCTATCTTTAAAAAACGGAGGGAGTATATGAAGGAAAGACAAACATACAACACAATAGATGAAAGTACAGAGAGGGCAGCTGGGCAGGTGTGGTGGGAGTGGGAATGATGTTGCTGAAATTAAAAAAACTGCCAACACATAAGGAGGAGGAGGCGAACAGAATAGACGTGAGACGTGCTGTGAGGGTTAGGAGGAGGAATTGGATTTGGTGGTGTGAGGACTGTGGAGGAATGCCAACAAGATTCCAGATTCTTTTTCAGCCGGCCCTCTATCACTTCCATTTGTTCTCTTTGTAAAAGGGACTCCCAACATACAGGTTGGATTCGAATTCTCATCAGGTCCCTTATCCCTCCCGTTTGTTTTCTTGGGAGGGACAAGAGTGAGAATCGAACCTCCAACATTCCGTTGGAAGTCGAGGGACTTACCCACTTGGGCTAAGTCCTCATCCCCTTAAAATTCACTATTTACTAAATAATCTCATCCCAACCAAATGCATAATTCTAAACTAAAAACATTATTGTTCAATCTCATATTCTCAATCAATCTTAAATTAAATTCCTAATAATGAAAAATTCCTCCAACCAAACAGCGCGAGATATTAAGAGATTAGGATCACAAGGATGCAAATTCATTCTCATTCTTTTTATGGAACATAATTCTTTTGTTGTCTTTAATACTACAAGTGTTTATGTTCTTTATCATGCAAATCAACCATTATCTTGATGGATAAATTGGTTGTATTGCTTTCAAATGCTGGAGAAGAAGTCCAAATTACTTTACAACAATACTGCTGATGGACTTTGTAAAATGTATCATTTTCGAATAGCAGTTTCTTCAAAATTCCTATAAATTAAAGGGATGAAAATTTTCTTTTCGTAAATCGACCTATAGAAATGAGTGAACAAGCACGCATAGTTATTAAAATCTCAATTTTGATCTTAAAATTTTATAATTTTACAATAACACTTTTAAAAAACGATTTGGATATTTGTAGGATCTTAAGTTTAAAATATATTCTCATAATCTCATGTTTATCGCTTACGTAATAATATTCTATATTATGGCTTTCACTTGTTAATATGTATAATTATTTTTATATATTGTTGCAATTTGATAGGATTTTAAAATCTAAATTCAATCATACAATCTCGATCTTACAAAAACAAAAACAACCCAGCTAAGATATACTATAACCTTGCAAGCATGAATAATTAAATTAATATATTTACTATCGGAATAATTTATTTCGTATGTCCATTTCATTGGCAAAAAATTTTGTGCCCACAACATATAGTAAACAAAACAAAATATAACTCAGATGATGCAAACAATGCAACCAAATATAACAGTAAAATTAAATTCAAAATTTCAAATTGATCTACACTCGAATATGTTTGATTCATCCGAGAACCAATAAGATATTGTTGGTTTTCCATCCTCAACGGGTTTATATTTTCTGATCAAAAGTTCTTCCCTATTTCAATTTTTTTCATCACCCTCATAGTGTTGTGCAGAATGGAATCCAGTATCCCGGCAACCTGAAACATTCATAATATAAACAATTTAGTGATGCCAGAAATGCCCCGAGGAACACGTTCACGTAGAGATGAACACAGCACGAAACGAACCGTGAAAACGCCTCCTATGATGGCACACACATTAGTAACGAAGTGCGAAAAGGATTTCGAGTCTTCAGTTATTAAGACCTGAATCCACAAGAGGACAACAGATAAAACAAATGTAAGCATGTATACACCCATAAACTAGAGTTGGCATTCGTTCTACAATCAACAGTACCTGCATTGGTGATGGTTCGAAATGAAATTTTGCAACAGGGAGATAATCACCGTGACTCAAACTGCTGTGGGCAGTGTACTCGTAGTCCTCGACTAGTTTAAAGGATCTTGACATCACCTCAGTTTTCACAACTTGAAGATAATGCTCAATCTGCATCAGGAAAATGAGATGAAATTATTGCTATACCATCTGGAATCATATCTTTCCTCTGTATCCGACCTGTCCATGAGACAACCTTATGGCTCACATTGCAAATATAATACGATACTAGTATAGACAATGGGTTCATTGGGACCAATTGCAGATAGTACAAAGTATTGATCCTTTTATTTTCCATTTTTTGTTTCCAAAGCGTTTTTTTTTTTAAAAGTTTATTTTCCATGCATAAAATCAAGGCTTCCACAGATGAGTACAAGTCACTTATATCATGTAGAAGAATGCAGATGATTCTATATTTGATAATTTAAAGATTTCAAAATAGAAAATGTTGGCCACATATGCCAAACAGGGATAACAAAAGGAAATGAGAGCAACCAAGTTTCAAGAATGAACTTACAGTAACATTTGCACTGGAATCACTTGGATTACTTATATATGATGAGCCAGCCAATCGATCATGGCTTCTGCCAAAATATGGCAATAACATCTTTACGTCAGTCATTGCCCGTGGAGTGATCTTTTTACCAAATGAAAAATGGGAAATAAAATGAGACATGTTCATTTGAGAAGCATCAAAAGAATGAGAAGTAGAGCGAGCAGATATAATCAGATTCCCAGGAACCTGAAACGCACAGAGGAAGTCAAAGTTATTAATTTATAGGAGAATATGGTAAAAGATATGTATCTATGTGTTTTGTGGAAAATATGCATCCATGCCTTCTTCACACGCACAAAGCCATCAATTCTACACCCTCCCGTTAAAGGTGCAGGTCTTTTAGTGCCATTTTTCATTTCTGCAGATGTGCTGTCTGAAGCACTCTGTGTCTGTAAAGAAATCGGAGCCACCAAATCCTCCATCATCTGTAAGACCCGAGAACTGATGTCAATTTCTACCAAAAGCATTGCTTTTTAAATTTTGATAAATGCATCTTGCAAAGATTTCAAAATCATTAAAGAGAAAGAATAATTCAATCTACCACTTCCTGTTTTAGATTTTGCAAATTTCCATCTTAACAGCCACCTTTAACAGCTAGAACTGTAATAATTCTCACCTTGACCAGGCTAGCTGTATCTCGATCACCATAATATGACTCGTGTTCATGTTGGCCATGATCCTCCCTGTATGTACCCCAGAAAGAGGTGGTTACCGTAAAAGCAGCTATAATGGGAAAAGGATAAGCATGACAGAAAAGCTGATTGGAGGAAATATGCAAGCAATATATCAAATTTAGCATTCTCAAAATTTCTACTTGAGAAAAGTGCAAAAAATATCTTCAAGAGCATTCTGGAAGAACCTCAGAAAGAATAAACTAGAAGAATATTGCTTGCCTCAAATTACTTCCTTTGCGGAAAATGCGAATAGATGGATATGCCTGTATGTGATTCCTGCACAAGTGTAGTAGGCGACAGTAAATAAAAATAGAGAACAAAGGGAACCAGAAAGACAAGAAACACAACATTGGGTTTTACTATATATCGTACATTTAAATGCTCTTAGGAGAGTATAAGATGAAATCTACTTAGTTAAGGGAAGCCTGATACTGAGAATGTGCAAATGTATGATAGACTCATATGTCAAATGTCAATATAATAGACTCATAGAGTCATAGTAACAATACTCATAAGATGGAAAATATCAAGATGTGACATGCAGAAGGTCCTACAATTTAAACTCAGAAAGGGAATAGTCAAATATATATTCCTTGATTATATGGAAAATGAAAGTCAAAATAAATTTATAAATCTCTCACAACTCTAGATATTTGATAAAAAGCACCAGAACATGTTTGTATGGATGGATACCTACAAGTTTAAAACTATGGAATTCAGGTGTTAATATTTTGAAATTGGGCATAATATAATAGTGCTACAATTTAAGTGAATTCTTTTTAAGAACCTCATATGTTCTACAGTACAACTATATTTTCAGAATTATTACATATGTATCCTGGTTATCCATCCCAGGCAATTCAAATAAAAACACAGTCATACATACACTCATAATGCTTTAATCATTTGGACATGGACTTTTAACATATTTTCCAGTATCGAGGTAAAACACAATTCAAACATACAGTACATATTGGTTTATCAATTTGAACATGGACAGAAGGATTGACAATTCTAGCATACTTTCGTATTGCAGTAAAATACATAATCGCAGATAACCACATTGAGTTACTGAATAAGATTACAGCCATAATTTATGATATGGAATAGTGTATTAGTCCCACAAAACTGGGTTCTAGAAAGAACCTGACACATATATCAACTTCTTGAGTGCAATCAACCTTGCCCACAAGAATGCGTCCATCAATTTCTGGATCATATCTAAAATACATTGGCAATCAGATTAAGCTAGAGCATTCTAAATTAGAATGAAAATGGCAATGCTTGCTATCTATTTAATCATTAATGATCATAAGCCAACAGTATTGCCTAAATCAATAAATGTAAAAATAGTAGAGCAATGACTGCACCGTTCTTTTATAATTTTGGCTGCTTTCTCCCATGAAGGTTTCTGAAATAAAAAGGGAATGGTGCTCAAAGTTTGTATGATTTTGAGCCATAGATTTTACATTGATGAGTGGATCAATCATGTCATCCTCAATGGAATTTAGTGCAAATAATGATAATAATAAATCAATGAAATCAGAGTACCAGTCTATTGCTCCAGTAGCACCACGGCGCAAAAAAATCCACCACCAAAATAGGATACCTGTCAAAGAAATGCCAGGAAACCCTCAACCCACATTCAAAGTAGGAACATCACCCATAAATGTGCATGACACTAGAAACATAAACAAGATTTCTAGGGAGAGAGTGATAGTCAATTTAAATCAACCCACTGGTGTGAAATTCTATCAAAGTTGTGCCCATTGAGAGAAACAGAACCTTCTCCATGCTCTTCATCATCATCAACATTGCCATGCTTAATTGCTCCGACAATTGGCCCAGACAAGAACTCGGAGCCGATAGGATTTAATTGTGAATCTATTGAGTACTTGTGGACAGTCTTAGTTATATTCAATATATTCTGAGACAAAGCAACAGTTTTGATAAATAAAACCTGACCTCATTAGCTCATTACCAACAAAAAAATCATATACACAATAGAATGAAGTTGTTGAAAAATAACTGCGTTTGTCAGTTTTGGCATTGTTCATATGAGAAAATAACTGTAGAAGGATATGAAATTCGCATGTAACTTCAATAAACAATTCCAGAGAAATAACATGTACTTAAAAAAACTAGTAATGACTCCATGATATATCTCCAATCATTTTACAGTGGCTAGAAACTAATGAAATGAAACAACCAGAAATTACTAATTTCTACTACAGACCTTTCAACCAACTCATCAAGGTTAATCAAGAAACTTTACAACAGCTCTAGGAGTCTAGGACAACCAATAAGAAAATGAAAACGAGGACATAGCGAAGTATCTAGCCTTTAACACTCCAAATGGGATATAACAGATGAAGGTTGTGTTTGGTAAATAACTGATAGGCCCATTTTTAGCTGATTTTGGGGCTTTTAGCTGTTTGAAAGGGTCAAACAACTAATAGAGATGTTAAGTAAATAGAGTTTTAGAATAGATGATTGGTTCCAAAAAGCTAGTTTTGAATACGTTATTTTTCCAGTGTTTTGGTTTTAGCTATTAGCGTTTACATTTTATTAACTAATTTTCATTATCAGCTAATTTTTACCTTTAACACTTTTTAATAAATACATCAAAATAGTTAGTCAAATCAGCTTACTTAATCTTAGCTACCCACTAACAATTAATATAATCAACTAACAATTAACACCTTGCTCAGGGCCGGAACCAATGCCTTCTAAGTGACCTTATTCTCTTCTTTTTGTGCGCTTAAGGCCAAACAAAAGAAAGAATCCTCCATTTCTTCCTTTGCAATGAAGAGTACTCCAAAAGTATCGTGGTGACAAACTAGGGAATGGAGAAAAGATAACCGCTTCTATTCCACGGGAAAAAAATCATGCCTAAAGGTTTTACAAAAATATAAAATTTATCAAATGATCAAAACCTCCCTAATCTAAACCCAAGCTAGCTATTTATATAACAAGGGAATGAGGGAAAGTGAGGTATGTGGTTGAAAGTGCTGTGCTTGCGCATTGAACCAATGAGAAGTATTTTATTGTCTTATTTTGTATTTATATTCTGCTGTTATATTACACTTCATACCATTTCTTACATTGATTTACCATTCATCTCATCTTTCATACCCTTGCACGGCTTGTGCTGACCCTTTGTTTTGTATTGGTTACTCATGTATGGGCAATCATCCTATGATCCATTGGTGTTTCTTTACCAAACTGGGAATACATAAGCAAGTGGCTTTTAGCTGCATGCATCAGGATTGGATTGCGAGAACCTTGTTACTTGTCATCTGGTTAAGGTTATCTTGTTACTCTTATTGCTGTTTGGGTGAGCTTTGTTAGGCTTTGGGACTTGACTCACTGTATTGGATGGAGATTTTTTGGCCAGGCATGGTTGGTGTTGCTGGTTTAGTGGTTCGGATTTGGGCTTACTGTAGGTTTACTTATGTGATGTATGTTGAGATTTAATTCTGATCTCTTTATATGTTTTTTATTCATAAAGATGGAACTTTTATTTACCCATGTGATTATGGGTCCGTTCTGCATGCAGCTTTTGGGAGCTTTTGGTAGCTTTAGCTTTTATTTCAAAATAACAGCCCCGTTCTGCACACTAGCTTTTGGGAGCTTTTGAGAGCTTTTGAAAGCTTCTTTTTAGAAGCTACCTGTAGTAGCGTTAAAAAATAAGCTAGGAGCTTATTTTTGTGCAATCACAATTTTAACCCAATAACCAACCCACTATCCAATAGTCTACATAAATATTTGTTCTTTTATGTCATTTCATACATTTTTTCACAGCTACAGCTAGTTGTACAAATCACTTAAATAAAACTGACAGCTACATGTAGCTCTCACAGCTCTTTACAGCTCCAGCTTGCAGCTACAGCTTTGCGTGCAGCACAGACCCTATGTGTTTTTTTGCTAGCCTTGTACTTGTGAAGCTAAACAAAGTAGGCACTAATTTGGGCTAGTTTATCTGGCAGTGATGATAGCATGAAAGTGGGGATGCTACAAATAGAATGGACAATGAATCCAGCTAACACCATAATTTAAACACTGCCACAAGAGAAAGCAAATTCCATCAAAATTGTCAATGCCAAAATCAGATAAAAACTATCTTGAATTCTGAATACATGAAAAATGAAAAATCCAATAAGAAAAACCACAATAATAAAGCATAAGCATCATGTCTGTTTGATCCAAGCAAATCAACTGCTATACAACAAAGACTTCAATATATAAAACCATACTCTTTATGACACCCCAGCACCAACCAAACATGACGGAGTATTTTCCTCACAATGCTATATTGGCTTTGCTAAAACAAACTATAGGTGTAAGCTTGCGCATTTTTTACCTTTTCTCATTAAAATACAATTTAGTAAAATCACATGTATGTTCTATTGAATAAAATTTGTTTGGACTTCATTGCTGTAAAAATTATTGGCATTTATCTATTATATAATTTTTTTGTTGAACATCAATATAGCACAAGCCACATGCCCTATCCATAATGTGCTATGGCTTGGAATAGTCCCTGCACAATGGAACATCATGTGCCATTGACAAATAGAGAGAAGATATTTCTAAATCATTACATGCAAACACAAAATAATGAAATTGATGTATGCATATATTGTTAAATGAAATCAAACTAACAACATTTTAATAAGGAAAGATATGCTCTGTAGCAGAATCATATGCACTGATTTACATAAGATATCCACAGCACTAAGGAAAATACTTACAATGCAGTAATGCACATTAATCCAGAAAGGGCACACAACCAAATGAAAATTGAAAACCAACCTAACATACAAAAGAACTCAAAATGCCATTTCAAACCATTCCCAGAAATAACATTATATCGAGCAAGGGTCAATGAGTGAAACTTACTGTTCCTAGGACATCAGCAACGTCAACAGAAGCAAATTCACATGATAATGCTGGAAAACTACAAGAATTTTAAGGTGTCACAAAAAGAAGTTAAAACTTTAAAAAATAAGAATTGCTCAAATTTTTAAAGTGCAAAGGATTCAAAGTAGAATCTCTAAAACATAAAAACATGATTTCATGGTAGAATTTTGAAGATATATGGAATCTAAAGATGGTAACCAGTAGATCAACCCTGTCAGTTAGTGCCAGAAACCTTGCAATTATATAAGACCCAAGAATCAAAAGTATCCATAATCAATTATAATGCAAAATATAAAGGATAGAAAAGTACTACAAGGAGAATCTATCATAAAAGAAGGAAAAGCCACCAGCCCCAAAGACAGATTCATGGTATACACAAAAATACAGGAGACGTATCAATTATTAGCATTTATGATTGTGTGTCTTGTTTATCACAATGTCATTTCTACAAATGGCGGTGGAGTAACAGAATAATAAAATGCTACTCCCTCCGTTCCTTTTTAGTTGTCTTTTTAGAGATGGAAAAGTGTTCCAAAATACTTGTTATTTTTAGGTAGTTATAGGTAGTTATGCTATGTTTTTACAATATTGTCATTCACTTTACATAAATGCTATTTGCTGGACATTTATTATGAATGAGTTTAGTTGAAGGGTAAAAATGTAAATTTATGAGTTAATTAATGTAAATATTGGTTATTGAAATTGAGCAGAGACAACTATTTAAGAACGGAGGGAGTATGACTTTTAGGTATTGAATGATTTATCTCATTTTAAAAAACTTAAGCTTATAGGGAGGTTTATCACTTCATATTATTATTTCTACACATATCTCATTTGCATAGAGCTAGAGAACAAATATGTGTAACTCTCTTACAAAGCTTTAAACAATCAAATAAGGTGATAGCCATTAGTACATTCTTCCAAGTTCCAATTGCCAAATAATGACTCTTGGCTTTAGATTAAGTCTCACTGGACTGGTTCTTACGCATGCAAAAAATTAGTGAAAGGCATTGCCATATAATTCACCAAATTGTTCACATTGTAAAATTCTACCTGATATTGAAATCAAGCCGTAAAAAGTCTCCATCGGAACTCTTGTCCACAACAATTGATGTAGAGGTGCTCACAGTTAAATAAGAATTCAATTCCTACAAATGACAGCACAATCAAAAGGCTGACGCTGAACACTCTACTTTGGCCTGGTTGAGATATGTAAAATTGTACTGTTTGATGGCATTTAAATGTCAAAAATAAGAAGGAGAAAAAGTAATACTTCATGCTAAATACATGAGATCAATTTCAACGGCGTTTTATGTCTGAATACATATCATTAGCCAACATTTAGTAATATCCTACCATTCCAAATAAGAAGATCATGGATATGGCAGCTATAATTGATAATCCAGCACCTGACAGTGAAGCCTCAGTCAAATCTCTCGGGATTTTCCTGTAAAAGAAATGAAATAAGCAATTTAAGCCCCACAAATGTTGGAGATTAGGCTAGAACCTAGGTATACTATTTATATTATTCAGATAGTAAATTCTTAAGCACCATATCTCAATTCCTTCAAGAATCAAAGACTTGAAAATAAGTATTATAAACTTATTGCCACAGCCATAATCTAATTCAAAATGTGTGGGGATAAACATTTTTCTTTTTTTCAGAAAACAACTGCTCCATGCACTTGCCCTCAATGTTTGCTTATGAATTAGGAAGAGGTTGGCCATTAATAGCCGAAACCAGAGTATCAATTACAGACTTATAAGCATTGCAGCAAGAGTAAGTGATCTTAATACACTATCATACACAGAATGGGGGTATGAACACATGCTACAATCAATAGCAGGTGGAGGAAATCAAATAGCAGAACCGGACTAGCCACCCGGATTCAAAACAAGTTCAAATTAAATTTGGAAAACAGAACACAATAAGCCAATCATATCAAATGAGAATGCAGATATCTAGAATCAAAATAAACAGCACACAGAATGGGAGCAACTGGCCTGTAAAAATCAACGGATTTGATTTTGCTAGACGCAGCCATTGGTAATCATCAACTGTTAATTGAAAGAAGAGATCTGTGAAGAAAGCGGATTAGTTGATGTACATCTACGCAAGATTTGTCATTTGTGAAGCAAAAGCAGCAAAGACATTGGATTACGTCCCCATTTTATTCAATGATGATATATGATGAGCCTATGAGGCATGGCGGTGGGCGGTCGAGAACAGCGCTGTCGTGCGCGCAATCTCGAATCAGGATTTGTTTTTTCGAGAAGCTCGAATCAGGATTTATTATTACTACTACAAATTTTAATACTGTATTTATGGTAACAAAATGTATTTACCGATTTTTGGTAAGGCATACCCCCACCAATTTATTTTAATAACCCAATCTTATGGACACCTAAAACATAAAATAATAAAAATCTACTATGTTATTATCCAGTATACAAAAACTCAATCTCGACATCTTTTGTTGATGATTTTAGTCGTCATGTATTTTGGTGTAGTTGGATTTACTAAAGTTTGGCTTATGTTGTAGTCGAGCTATAATGTGTGTTAGGAGGTGCGGAGTGCACACTCACATAAGCCACTACGACAAAGGTTGGCCTTGCGAGAGGTCAAAAGGAATGAATTGGGAGATATATGAAAAGATGTGGAAGATCAAGAAAGACAGCAAGCAGCCTATGTATTAGTCATGACCATGACTAAGTCTTAGATAAGCTGCTGAAATTTTATTTCCTTTGTCTTTCAATCCAGCAAGGGATAGTAAACTTAATCGTGGTCATGACTATGATCTATGTAGTTTGCTGGAACTTCCTTTATATTTTTCCTTGATGTAGTGATATGGGGGTATTTGGTCATGGTCATGACTAATGTAAATTCGTATTTCTGGATAAATTAACTATCAGCAATTGAATTTGAAATTTGAATTCAAATATGTTTTTGAATTTGAAATTGAACTTGAAATTCAAATTTGAATTTCAACAATTGCACCCCTTCATAATTGGTTGTATCTTTCAAGAATCATGACCTTTCATCAATGGTTGTGTCTTCCAATTACTACTACATTCGTGCTCTATAAATATGAATTCCTGCAGAATTCATAGATACGCCAAGAAACACAAAAACACTACAAACACAATAATTCAACAATCCTCTAAGCCAATTCTCTTATTTCTTTCGAAATTAGAGTGCATCTTTTGGATTATCCCAAAGTTGATTTGGAGTGGCAAAATACAACTTTAGGAAAGTGTTCTACACATGATCCAATTGATTATCCAAGTTCTTCCTATATTGATTCTCATATCCACATACTGCGAAAATCCCCCAACATCTTTAATAACTATTCCGTTTCTAAATAGTTGTCTATTTCAGCTTAATTTCAATAACCCATATTTGCATTAATTAATTCATAAATTTATATTTTTACCCTTTAACTAAACTCATTCTTAATAAATATCAACAAATAGAATTTATATCAAGTGAAGGGCAATATTGTAAAAACACAGCATAACTACCTATTCTGAATGGAACGGAGGAACACTTTTTGAATTACTATATGTATTTAATTTATTTTTCAAAAAATGACAAACTATTGTGCAACATTTTTTAATCTCTGAAAAGACAACTAAAAAGAAATGGAGGAAGTACATTAATCACTATTATGAATTAACATATGTATTTAATTTAATATGTTAACCACTTAAATTGAACCCTCTTTCTCCCTCACACCTGACGCCTCATGGTATTGAAAAGATATTGAGAACCGAATTTTTTTTTGTATGATATGATACCGTACCGTAAGATTTCGATACAGTAATAGCATAAATATTTTGATACCGCGATATACTGTTACTGTACGAGTTTTAAAGCTATATATAAAGGAACAAAATTAATTTCTTAATCCGAACAAGGCCGAAATAATTTCGAAAAAATGAAAATATTTTATTACAATAAATTATTGCTCGTCAATGATATGCCGATAAATTCAAAAATTCGAATCCAAACTTTGGACGAGTCGAAATGGAATAAAAGAGGGAAATGAAGCCCGAAAATATTCCATGAACTAAGCTCAAAAGAAATGGAATTAAATTCAAAAATAAAAAAGAATTTAAATTCCAAGAGTCCAGTGAAGTCGGAAATAATTTAATTAAATAAATTATTGCACGGGAGTTAGTCGTCAACGAATTCAAAATTTCGAATGCGAAATTAATTTGAGTTTGAAATAAATTGAAAGATGGAATTTTTAGTACAAGAATAACCCAATAAATAAGTGCAAGAAAATAGAATGAGAAATGTCCAAATAGAGAGGAGAAAAAGGCCCAACAGGAATGGCACGGCCCAGCCCAGGCGCAAGCCCAGACCGGGCCACGCGGTCGCCGAGCGGTATTTACCCAAAACAGCGCCAGCAGCGCGCCAACACAGGCAGCAGCGCAATGACGGGATTCGACCACCCGACTCCGGATTTTTCGCCGTTTGCTCCACTTCTTACACCTCAAGACTTGCCTAACCGACCATTGGACGTGTGAGAGTGGTTAGAGGTTATAAATACCCATATCTAGCCTCCTAGATTGTAACACTTTTTGATAACCCAGGCCGGGATGTTACCGCCACACCTCCCTAGCAAGACACGACTTCTTCGAGCTCGCCAGAGAGATGCAAGGCTATGGTATTGCAGTATTTAAAATATTTAAAACATTTAAAAACATCTCATGTAATATAAATTGAAAATAATATCATCATAGTTGCAGCGGAATGTAATACTTAAATATATATTGCAGCGGAATTTAAATTGGGCCAACATGGCCAAAACACGGGTTAAACAGGCCCGTTATGCAAGTCACATTTATAAGTAAGAAATAACTATTCCCAAAAGCCCAATGCATGTTATGATAATGTGTGAGCCTCATACTCTGAAAAGACAAAGGGGAAATATTGTTTGGGTCAGTGTACACGTGCTGAGTAAGTTAGTACATAGCATAATCAAGGGGTTTCAAAGCCTTTGATTAATTTAAAGAAAACATGTGCCTACACTTCATAATTTAATTTATTTATCTAACAATAATAATTTAATTGCATAATTTAAAAGATATGAATTCCATAAGATCATAAATATAGCTTGCGAAGTAAAATAATTGTAGGATATAATTTAAAAGCATAATTTAAATAAAAGCAACAACTCCAAGTTTTTTAATTTCCCGTTCTACCAATCAAGGTCCAACTAATTTCTCATATGTCTCATATCTCAAGTTTATATATCAATTGTCATTCGGCAAGCTTTATCTATCAATTGCCCTTCGGCAAGCTTTATATATATCAATTGCCATCCGGCAAGCCTTATCTATCAATTGTCATTCGGCAAGCTTTATTTATCAATTATCTTTCGGCAAGCTTTATTTATCAATTGCCATTCGACAAGCCTTATATATCAATTGCCATTCGAAAAGCTTTATTTATGTGTATTTCCCTCAACCTAGGTTCACGGGATTATTGAAAACGTTGTTTTTATTATTTTTTTCAAAAGAACCTTCATCTCTTTGTTTAGGAAGACCAATTTCGCAAAACAGGGTTTTATAGTGTCGCTGCCTTTTTCATTTAAAAATTCGTTTCAAGGTCAATTGATTTGAAAATTTCACAGTATCTCAGAAACGTCTCAAGAACAAGTTTCGTGTTTTAAGTTTTTCAATCCAGGTTAAGGAAACGAGTCGAATTCAAAGATCTTTCACGGAAATATAATCTGTCCGGATTCAGACTTGACACAGTTTAGAAAATGAGATTTTCGACATAGCAAATGAACTCCGAACACTCTGAAATTTTACAGGCATGAACTTAACCTAATTATCTACAACTTTTGTTTAGACATCAAAGTCTATTTCTCGTCGGATCAGTGGTTAATATTTGGATAAAGTTTGGACTAATTTCTGTAAGTTTTTATGAGTTCGGTAAGAATGCAGATTGGTTCGGTTCATATTCGGGGGTTTAAATCTCGATGAAAATTTATGAAATTTTAAAGAGGTATTTGTGACTCATAGATCTACACATTTCATGTTCAACTCGAGTCGTAATTCGGCCTAGATCTAGTGTCAAAATCGCCAAGAAGTTCGAAACATGAATCTGTCTCCATTTCAACATTTGATTTTTATGCAGTTCGTCTAGGTCAGATTTCAGGATAACATTACATAACGAAAAATTATGAAATTTTTACACAACCTAGATCAGAGTCTTAAAAACACTTTTTATGTTTTGAGTTTTTCTATTTGAGAATTTTAAGTGGTCCGAAAAATTCATACAAAGTTGCTGCGCTGTAGGATTCTTTCATTGACAGATTTTTAGGGTTCTTAAATTGGATCTTTACATTTGGTTGTGTTTTAGTCACCCAAAACCATAGTAAGTATTAACTTACATAAAATTGGTTCTCCGGCTCGTCTAGTTTGATGTCGTGGCCTCCGGTTTCTCCGTTAGTCTCCTAGATCCGTCGAAATCCTCCTTCTTGATCCGGATCGGCGTTTAGAAAAGAAAAATGCGGTAATTTAGTTTCGGATTCAAACTTGGAATGGAAATTGTGGACCAAATCCATATCCACTGTCGACCTACGCTTAGGAGCCTCTGAGTGCGTCCAAATCTCGCTCATTTGCTGCCCTCCTGCCACCGAAGACTTGGGAATTAGAGTTTTTCGGTGTTTGGGATTCGAAGACGTTTCAGAGGGATGCACGGGCTGTCAAGGAGGCTTTTTATAGACTAACAAGGACTTGAGGACATCCATGAGCAGCTTGGGAGAGTCTTGGGCCGAAAGGTAAGCAACCGACGTCGAAAAATCCGGAGTCGGGTGAGAAAATTGCGCTCGGGGCGCAACAGCCGCGAACCCCGCGGTATTGGCGCGCTCGGCCTCCAGACCGCGCGGACCCAGGTTGGGCCGTGGTCTGAGCCGCGTCATGAGATCCCTGTCGGGCCTTTTTCTCCTCTTTTGGGCTTCTATCCTTCTACGTCTTGGGCTCCTATTTTTGGGCAATTCTCGGACTTTAAACTCCTATCTTAATTTCATTTGGATCTCAATTTAATTTCGGATTCGAAATATTGAGTCCATCTATATTTGGTACCCGTGCAATAATTATTTAATTAAATTATTTTCGACTTCACGGGTTCTTGAAATTTAAATTCCTTTTTAATCTTTGGAATTAGATTCCATTTCTCTTTTTATTTTTATTTTATTTTATTTATTTATTTATTTATGTGTTTATTTATTTATTTATTTATGGGTGACTGATTTTGCGGGTATTACAGTCTACCCTCCTTAAGTATCAACTTCGTCCTCGAAGTTGCATTTTTAGCTTGTCTCTAGCTAAGAACTATGGTCCTTTTGTTTATATTTGTTTTTTTTCTTTATTTTTTACTCAGAATTAAAATTTCCAAGCTGCCTACGTACTCTGTGAAGGGATCAAGCCATGACGTAGTTCAAAATAATTTGAATTTGTTTATTTTTTATTTGGGACACATATCGTCGAGTCGAACTCAAAGATAGATGCCCATACATTTTTACGGGGTATCACATAGATACTTTCCAAACACCCCACATCTTCTCCCACCTTCAAAATTCGAAAAAAACCCTAGTTGTGAGCGTTTCAGGACGATTTCGACGGAGAAGAAGGCAACTTGGACGAGACTTAGCACTCCACAGCTATAGATTGGGCGGTAATGGAAGCTATGTTCTTTATTTCATGAATTCTAGTCGAGTATCGGGTTAATAATAGGTTTTTCTCTCTTATAATCATAAATCGGGACCGAAGAGAAGGAGACGAAGAGAGTTGGACTCGCTCGGAGGTTCCGGAGGCTATGCGAACGAGATCCAAGAACCTAGATCTCATCACCTGTAAGTTAGTTCTTATCATACCAATTTGGAAGGTTTAAATCAGATGGTTTGAGTAATAGAAGTGAAATACATAAAATCTGTCACTAGAGAACTCACCTGCGCGTTTTCTGAAATCTTGTAATTCGGACCTCTTTAAATTTTTTAAACGAAAAAACCTAAAACTACAAACTTGTTTCCAACACACTAAAGAACGATATGTAAAAAATTCATGAATTTTGGTCGATATTTGGACCCTCAAATTTAATCTGGTTTGTTCTGCATTTCTATTAAATTCCAAAAATCGGACAGGTTTTTAATTCAAACTAGATCAGTGTTTTTCAACTAGATCCGGTCAGAACTAAATTTTGAAATACAAATAAAAGTTGTATATAATCATGTCTAGTTTATGCCTGTAAATTTTCATAATTTTTTGAACCCGTTTGATATGTCGAAAACTCATTTTAAAACAATTCGCCAAACCAGTAAATTGACAGCACGTAGTTCTGTAAAGAATCTCGATTTTTGACTTAGTTTCGTACCTTATTTTGAGAAACTTCATCTAATGTAAATTGTTCGTATTGGTTTTAGGAACTTACTGTATAAATTTCATGACATTCGCCTAAGAAACGGATTTTTTAAATCGAAAGGCGTGAATTGTGGCGTGAACGTTTACTATACTTATTGAATTCGGATTTTTCTAAACTTAATGGTTGAAATCCTCATTAAAATGATAAAAATAATTTTTTGAAAACCCGTTATACTAGGTTAAGCTAGATCTCCACTTGTGAATTAGAGAGCGAGTGCCCTTCGGGGTGCCCTTCTAACTGTGTCACGCTGTGCCTAAACGGGCGATGGTGATTCTTTTAGTAAATTAGAGGGCGAGTGCTCTGCATGGTGCTCCTTTAACTCTGTCACGTCGTGCCTAAACGGGCGATGGTAATTTTTTATGATATTGTGCTAAAACGGCCATTGATACTAGAGTCTACACTCTCGGGTGTATCCGTTTGGGTTACCCGAAGCTCCGGAGTGGTACTATGTATAGCGGATACCAGGATTGCTTCGGCAATACTGAAACTTGATACTTGAAATACTTGATATATGAGATACTATGATTGTGGCGTCCTCCTCTTAATTAACGGGAATTAAAAGACTTAATTGTGCATTTTATTTATTTAAGTTAATTACCTGATTTTAAATTCATGATTATGCTCTTATTTAAATTTTATATTAATGTGTATAATCTTCATGTACGCCCCCTTACATTTTAAATTATGCCTACGAAATTCTTATTATTAATTTTGTCAAAGTATATTTTTTATATTAGAAATGTGCATGAGTAGAAAGAGAATTTTTATTAATTAAATTTTAAAACTCATTATTGTTATGTTAGGAACTAACTTACTCAGTATTTTATATACTGATAAAACCCGTTGTTTATTTTTTTTTTTCTCTCAGTGTACGAAGGCATATGAGCACGTGCATTCATCGGGCTTGGGATTTAAAAAACTATAACGGCTTGTTGAACTTAATTTACACATTGTGTTTTGGTCATGTCAGCTCTTAATTTTATCTTTCGCTGCTATTTACTCTTGAATAATGCATATGGTACACTACTATTTAAAATTAAATATATTGGGCTTGTTTTTAAATTATTTTTTGAAATACCTTTGCTTGCATCTCTCAAATGAGCTCGAATAAAGTCGTGTCTTGCTTGGAATGTGTGGCGGTAGTATTCTAGCCTGAGTTATCAAAACCGGGGTGTTACAATTTTACTAATACGTATCTTCGAAGTATTTTACTTTTACTATATATTATATGAAAACTCATATCAAACATAAATGGAGCTCTTTTATGAAACGGATCAAGCTAAGTATATGATAAATAAACCTAATATGGTTATTATATTATCAAGGTGATTTCCACAACCATCTCGAGACAATGTGAGTTGATTTTTATTTATGAGGATTTGTCTTGTGGCTATGAGGATCGATCCTTTTGGAAGTCATGAGGATCCTCTTGGAAGTCATGATGATTAATTTGAAGCCATAAGTATTGGCTTCTTATCTATGTCAATCCTTTTAGAGCCATATTAATGGAAAAAAAATTTCAAATAATGCCATAACTTTGCCAAAATTTTTCAAACAATTCAATAATTATTGAATCAACTAAATCAATCCCCTATGTTGCAGAGACCAAATTTATCCCCAATTTCTTTAGTATTCGAGAATATATATGTTCCCCAAAAAATTAATTCTAAGTCCAAAATTTAATAATGAATTTAAAATTAATTTATGGGAATATTTAACATGCATTTTGTTTGTTTACATGTAAATATTAATTTTTGTAGTGCCCAAATTTTGATTTGTGAAAATTTAATTCCAAGTCAAATTTTAAAATATGAGCTTAAAATTAATCCCCAAATGTGACATGCCTTTTTTTTTTTTTTTTCTAATTGCATTTTTTGTAGTATGTCACTGTTTGAAAATTACACTGCATTTTATCTTGTACATGTATTTTTTCTTGCTTCCGTTTTGCAAATATATTTTTTCAAGAAGAATAATCCCCACTTTTTTTTTGCAATGGTATATAGGCAAACATTTTATCGGAAGCGTGGGACTATCTCAGAGTTGGGCGTGATAAGAAAGTCAAGACCCGCATTCTTATTGACATTCCCGTGACACCGCATCGTTCAAAGGATGATATTGAGCCTCCGGAGCATTAGTCTCGAAAATCTATTCGAAACATTGTGCAAGTGATACAACGACGACCACGGAGATCACCTACACGCTTTGATTCACCCTTCAAAAATCAGATGACATTGCGATTAAGTCCTTTTATCGAAACACGATTGCGGATTTTTGCGTCTCCACCAACTCTCCAGACTCCATGTTTGGCGTATTCAGCTTCTATCCTAGCTATTGGGAATGAGCAAGTACATGCTTTGTCACCATAAGCGGGTTTTGGGGTAAGCCAAAAACATGGAGTCTGGAGAGTTGGTGGAGATGCTAAAATCCGCAATTAAGTTTGGATAAAATGGCTCAATCACAGTGTCACCTGACTTATGAAGGGTGGATCGAAGCTTGTAGACAATCTCCCCGGCCTCCGTTCCATCAGCTTGCACGACGTTTCAATAAATTTACAGGACTAATGCTCCTAAGCCTCAACATCATCCTTTGAACGAGGAGGTGTCATGGGAATGTAAATGACCTGTGGGTCCTGACTTCCTTATCAAGCCAAACTATGAGATAGTCCCACTCGCTTATGATATAATGTTTGCCTATGGCACTACTGCAAAAAAGGGAGTATTCTCCTCAAAAAAATATATATTTTTTTTAGGTGAATACCAGGGTATCCTCAGGCCACATTGGACCTAAGACTAATCCCTCGAGGATCGGGTGGGCATTTAAGGGTTGCCTCTCCCAAAGCAGAATTCTGCATACACAAAGGCTCGAACCCGAGACCTTTGCTTAAGCTGCCAGAGCCCCATACCACTCAAAAAAATATATTTGCAAAAAGGAAGCAAAAAAAAGAAATACATTTGCAAGATAAATGCAGTGTAATTTCTAAATAGTGACATGCTAAAAAAAATAAATTTCCAAAACCAAAATTTGAGCACTATAAAAACTAATATTTACATGAAAAAAAATGCATGTTAAATATTGTCATAAAATTAATTTTAAATTCATTACTAAATTGTAATTAAATTTTTGTTAGGAACCTGTCCTCAAATATCCAAGAAATTCGGAAGAAAAATTGACCTTAGAGCACCCACATCCTTTCCCCAACTAATAACTCACTTTTTCATTCTCTCTCCGCCACATCAGCTTTTCACTTCTTCCAACACTCTTTTAATTCATTTTAATTAATCCATACATCCCTACATCAATTAATATCTTATTTTTAATGGGACACATAATCTAATCATTTAATATCAATATTAAAATTATACAATAATTTAATTTTCATACTATTTTCATTTAATCATTTTCATACTATTTTCATTCTATTTAATCATTTAATAATAACTATTTGAGCCTATTTATCTAAATAGGCTCGGACCAAGCTTTATAAATAGCCTATTAGACCTATTTACGTTTACTACATAAGAATATGTGGTATTATTATTATTTTTTTGTACAAGTAATTAATTTGATCTTATATGTAGGTTTTTAAAATATTTATAATTCTTTTCCCCGTATATAAATAGTTGTGGATGAAGATTTGCCAAAATGCACCTATTAATGTCTTCCAACACTGTGATTACATCCGGGCATATATAAATAAATTTTAACTTAATTTTGATATAGGCTTAATCAGGCTTAAAAAATGGCCTATTAAATTATATAGCGCAGACTTAGGTCTATAACATAGGCCTATCGCAGGTAATAGGTCAGGCTCATGCCTTAAAAATATGACGTAGGCCTAGGCCGTACAAGCCTAGGCCTAGCCCGGCCTAGCCTATTTCCACCCCAGACTGCCGCGACCTTTTTTGCCTCTGCATCGATCCCTTATGCCTCTGTCAGCTTCTCTCTAACATGCGCGTCAAGCTTTTTCACCTCATTGTATTCATTATTGTGATGGAGTGCATCACCAACCTCGGATGGTCTGATGTAGATCGTGCCTGTAACACCCCGGTTTTTGGTCACCCAGGTCGGGATGTCACCGCCACACCTCCCTAGCAAGACACGGTTTCTCCGAGCTTGCTAAAGAGATGCAAGGCTATGGTTTTTCAGAATTTAAAACATTCAAACAGCCCATTTGTATATCATTTAAAAATTAATACATCAAAGTTGCAGCGGAAAATAATATTTACATAAGAACAATGCAGCGGAATTTAAATATAGCCAACACGGCCAGAATACGGGTTAAACAGGCCCGTTCATGCAATTTCTAGTCTAACGTAACATTTAAAAATAAATTGTTTCCCCAAACTTCCCATGAATGCATATGATGATGCATATTCTTCAGCTCTGAAATAAACAGGGAAATAAGAATGGTTTGGTCAGCACTACGTGCTGAGTAAGTTACCATAAACATGATTATGAGGTTTCAAAGCCTTTAATTAAATTTAAAAACATGTGCGTAATATCCATGATTTAATTTATCCAACTAATAATAATTAAATTGCGTATTTTAAAAGACAAGGGTTTCCATAAGATCATAATTCAACAACATGATAAAATAATCGCAAGACATAATTTAAAGGCATAATTTAAATAAGGAAACTATCTAAGTATTTCAGGATTTCACTATCCCTCTTTTATTCGAGATAATCTAGTATAATTTATTCTTGGGGAATCGAACCCGCAAGAAAACAAACAATCGCCATTGGGGAATCGAACCCGCAAGAACTCACATACATTCTAGGGAATCGAACCCGTAGGAATCAACACATATTCTGGGGAATCGAACCCGCAGAAAGACACACCCTGGGGAATCGAACCCGCAAGGTTTGACACGGACATCCTGGGGAATCGAACCCGCAGGAGAACATACAATCGCCCTTGGGGAATCGAACCCGCAAGAACTCAAACACACCCTGGGGAATCGAACCCGCAAGGTTTGACACAGACATCCTGGGGAATCGAACCCGCAGGTCAAACAAGTTTCGCAAATTTCACGCGTTTCATCAAGAGTTCAAGATTTGACTCGGTCAACCACAGTTTAATCTAAAATGCGTCTAAAATCAGATTTAATTTCAAAATTTCTGAAATTTCACCACTGACTCAGAAACGTTGAGATGAACAACTTTTGTGTTTTAACTTTTTCAATCCAAGATACCTAAATAGGTCAAAAACACTAATTTTCACAGAAGTATAAATCTGTCCGAATTTCCTAGGTCACAGTTTAGGGATTTCGAATTCTACCATAGCAAATCAACTCCAAAATTAACAAAATTTGACAGAGATCATCTTAAGACATATATCTACAAGTTTCATGTTTAGCAAAAGATCTAATTCATCCTGTTTCTATTGTCAAAACCGCCAACAAGTTCGGGCCAAGAATCTGTCAAGATTTCAAGATCCACAACCTAGCAGTTCGGTTTCGGGTGGATTTCATATACCAAATCATCACGAAAATTTCTGAAACTTTACGGAGGTGTTCTTAACGCATAGATCTACAACTCTTATGTTCAACGCTAAGCCTAGATCGGTCTAGATCCAAGGTAGAAATCACCAACAAGTTCGAACTAAAGTTCTGTCACCGTTTCAAGATCTAAACTCAAGGCAGGTCTGTTTGTGGTCGTTTTCGGATATCAAAACACAATGAAAAATTATGAAAATTTTACAGTACATAGATCTATGTTTTAGAAACGTTTTTCGTGTTTTACGTTTTTCCGTTTGAAGTCGTTTTAAGGTTCGGAAAAATTAGACAAAACTGTTGCGCCGTTAAAAATCACATATGGACAGATTTACGAAAGATTTGCTCAAGTTTCTAGATTTGAATATTTTTACTACTCCCAAAACCGTGTAAGCGTTAACTTACTGATTTACGGATGTCTCGGCTCGATGATTCGGAGGCGTGGCTTCCACGTTCTTCGTTCTCCCTCCGAGATCCTTCGTTTTTCCTCAACGCGTCCGGATCGGGGTTTAGAATAGGAAAGAGATTTAATTAGGATTCGTTTTTGAATCTTGAATGGAAAAGAATGGACAAGAATGGTTCGAATCTTACCCCGATGATCGAAGACTCCTAATTTTCGTCCAAGTCAGTCCCTTGATTCGGTTTGTGCCTCCGACGACTCCGGAATTAGGGTTTTGTGTGTAGAGAGATTTCGTAGGGTTTTGTAAAGATGTTCCGGGGCTCCCAAGAGGGTTTATTTATAGATATTTAAGACCTAGGGCGTCCAAGATCTGACCCCAAGCGTCTTGAGTCGAGATATGTTCAACCGAAAGTCGAAAAATCCGCGTTCGGGCGAGAAAATCGCGGAACGGCCGCAACTGCCAAGTGGCGCGCTCTTGGCGCGGTGAACCCCTAAAGACCGCGCGGCGACCGCGCCGTCCTGGCCTGGACTTCGGTCTGGGCCGGGTCGTGCGATCCGTCGGGCGTTTCCTCCTCTCTTTCGGACTTCTATCCCCCTATGTTCCCGGATTCGGATTTCCGGGGTATCTTCGGGCTCCGATTTCCTATCTTAATTTTATTCGGACCTAAATTTATGTTTGGACTCGAGTTATTGAGTCCATCGGTGTTGGGTTTCCGTGTAACCATTTATTCGCTTAAATTGTCTTCGGCTTCCCGGGTTCTTGGAATTTTGATTCCTTTTTAATTTAAATTTCATTTCTCATCTTTTATGATTCTTTATCCCTTTATCATGTTTATTATATTTTTTATTTATTTATTTATTTTATTTATTGCATTTATTTTATGTTGGAAAATTCTCGGGTATTACAGTCTACCCTCCTTAAGAATCAACTTCGTCCTCGAAGTTGTGTTTCGGCTTTTCTCGTGCTAAAGTCTTTTGTTTGTTTTATTATTTTGTGACTGAACTTAGAATTAAAACTTCTAAGCTGCCTACGTACCCGGTAAAGGGATCAAGCCATAACGTAGTTCAAAATAATTTGAATATGTTTATTTATTCATTCGGAATACATATCGTCAAAAATAAATGTCTATTTTACGGGGTATTACATCCTCTCCCCCTTAGGACTTCAGTTATGTCCCCATAACTGCCTACTTATTATTCTCTTCCTTGATCTCCTTGTTGAGGGTTTACCAATTCTATCCTCTTCTCAATCATCTCCTCACGAACATTACATTCTCTAATCATGTGGTCTTCCCCACCACATCTATAACAAGTCCCACGCCTTGGGCACTCGCGCACCAGATGGGCTTGATGGCATTGTGGGCAACGGGGTACGACTGTACGACGTATGCCGTTTCTCCCATTATAGAAATCCTTATTCTCGTTCCTATCTTGTCCACCGTTATTGCTCCGATTCTTCTTCTCAAATCCTTGCGAGTCCTTGCTCGTCTCCCCATTTTCCTTACGCTTCAGTTGCTGGACTCGATCAATTGCTACAGCTCGATCATAAACCGTCTGCAGGTTCGTGAATTGTCCTACTGCAAGTATCTCCCGGATACTAAGGTTCAGACCCATCTCAAATTTCTGAGCCTTGTCAGAGTCGGTTGGTACTATCCTCGTAGCAAATCGTACTAACTCCTTAAACCGGGTGTAATACTCCTGCACCGTCCGTCCCTCTTGCTTCAGTGATAAAAACTCTTCGTACATTGCCGCCTTGGTGCTCATGGGGTAGAATCGGTCCCTTAAATCCTCCTTAAGTTTAGTCCACGAATAAGCTTCTTCAGCTTCCTCTAAATTCCTCTGGAGGTCTTGCCACCACTCATCGGCTCCGCCTCCTAAGTAGTAGGTTGCTACTCGTGTCTTTGCCTCATCAGGACATTTGATAGCATTCAAGAGCTTATCAAATGTACGGATCCACCCCTCTAGTTTGGCGGGATCCTCCTGCCCATCATAACGTGGTGGTTGATAGGGATTCACCAACGCTAGATAGTTGGTTTGGGCTACGGGTGGAGGTACTGTTGCAGGTGTCCTATGTACCTCCGCATTTCCTAATGCTACTAGGAATCCCTCTATCGTTTTTAAACGTGCTTCCATATTATTGGGCGCTTGAGGCACTTCCTCTCCTAGGTTCTGAGGACTTTCACTGTTGTTGGGCGTGTTGGAAAGGTTAGCGTCAGTGCCGTTTGGACTCACCTTCCTTGGTTTCCTCCTAGGCGCCATTTTCTGTTATAACGTGTATAGATTAGCTTATCTTGGTTTAGATAGATTGCTCGAACAAGACGTTTCGTAAATTTCTAATTTCAAACTTTCGGATTTGTTGTTTGGAAATCCAAACAAGATTTTTGGAATAAAGAGTGTTTTAATAAAACTTGATTTTTCTCATTGTTCCACATGAGGAAGTTTTCTAATTCGTTCAAGGATAGGAATGGCTAGAGCCGAGATTTGTTATGCTTAGGCGTGCGATTAGATGAACGCGATCTAGAACTAAGGCAGGATCAGTATCTAGTTATTGTTTCTAGTTCGATGTCATGCCTCAAGATTATATAGGTGTAACAAGAGATCTAAGTTAATTTCGCCAAGATTCTAAGTTCAATTCGCAAAGATTCTAAGTTAGAATTCGCAAAGATTCTAAGTTCAAGTTTCGCCAAGATTCTAAATTCATAACAGAGATGCAACATGCAAATGCAAATGATATTTCCCCCCAATAATAATTTAATGCCCTATATATATATTTTTCCCATGGGTTTTAAAATAGAAATTTCTCCATGGAAATAATACTTTAAAATTTAAAATAATAGTCAAAATATTAATAATAGTTTAAAAATAATAATGGTTTAAAAATAATAGTTTAAAACTAGCCGGGCTCTGATACCAACTTTGATATCAGATATTTTCTTTAAAATAAATAGCTTTAAAATATTCTGGGCTCTGATACCACCTTGTAACACCCCGGTTTTTGGTCACCCAGGTCGGGATGTCACCGCCACACCTCCCTAGCAAGACACGGTTTCTCCGAGCTTGCTAAAGAGATGCAAGGCTATGGTTTTTCAGAATTTAAAACATTCAAACAGCCCATTTGTATATCATTTAAAAATTAATACATCAAAGTTGCAGCGGAAAATAATATTTACATAAGAACAATGCAGCGGAATTTAAATATAGCCAACACGGCCAGAATACGGGTTAAACAGGCCCGTTCATGCAATTTCTAGTCTAACGTAACATTTAAAAATAAATTGTTTCCCCAAACTTCCCATTAATGCATATGATGATGCATATTCTTCAGCTCTGAAATAAACAGGGAAATAAGAATGGTTTGGTCAGCACTACGTGCTGAGTAAGTTACCATAAACATGATTATGAGGTTTCAAAGCCTTTAATTAAATTTAAAAACATGTGCGTAATATCCATGATTTAATTTATCCAACTAATAATAATTAAATTGCGTATTTTAAAAGACAAGGGTTTCCATAAGATCATAATTCAACAACATGATAAAATAATCGCAAGACATAATTTAAAGGCATAATTTAAATAAGGAAACTATCTAAGTATTTCAGGATTTCACTATCCCTCTTTTATTCGAGATAATCTAGTATAATTTATTCTTGGGGAATCGAACCCGCAAGAAAACAAACAATCGCCCTTGGGGAATCGAACCCGCAAGAACTCACATACATCCTAGGGAATCGAACCCGTAGGAATCAACACATATTCTGGGGAATCGAACCCGCAGAAAGACACACCCTGGGGAATCGAACCCGCAAGGTTTGACACGGACATCCTGGGGAATCGAACCCGCAGGAGAACATACAATCGCCCTTGGGGAATCGAACCCGCAAGAACTCAAACACACCCTGGGGAATCGAACCCGCAAGGTTTGACACAGACATCCTGGGGAATCGAACCCGCAGGTCAAACAAGTTTCGCAAATTTCACGCGTTTCATCAAGAGTTCAAGATTTGACTCGGTCAACCACAGTTTAATCTAAAATGCGTCTAAATCAGATTTAATTTCAAAATTTCTGAAATTTCACCACTGACTCAGAAACGTTGAGATGAACAACTTTCTGTTTTAACTTTTTCAATCCGAGATACCTAAATAGGTCAAAAACACTAATTTTCACAGAAGTATAAATCTGTCCGAATTTCCTAGGTCACAGTTTAGGGATTTCGAATTCTACCATAGCAAATCAACTCCAAAATTAACGAAATTTGACAGAGATCATCTTAAGACATATATCTACAAGTTTCATGTTTAGCAAAAGATCTAATTCATCCTATTTCTATTGTCAAAAACGCCAACAAGTTCGGGCCAAGAATCTGTCAAGATTTCAAGATCCACAACCTAGCAGTTCGGTTTCGGGTGGATTTCATATACCAAATCATCACGAAAATTTCTGAAACTTTACGGAGGTGTTCATAACGCATAGATCTACAACTCTTATGTTCAAAGCTAAGCCTAGATCGGTCTAGATCCAAGGTAGAAATCACCAACAAGTTCGAACTAAAGTTCTGTCACCGTTTCAAGATCTAAACTCAAGGCAGGTCTGTTTGTGGTCGTTTTCGGATATCAAAACACAATGAAAAATTATGAAAATTTTACAGTACATAGATCTATGTCTTAGAAACGTTTTTCGTGTTTTACGTTTTTCCGTTTGAAGTCGTTTTAAGGTTCGGAAAAATTAGACAAAACTGTTGCGCCGTTAAAAATCACATATGGACAGATTTACGAAAGATTTGCTCAAGTTTCTAGATTTGAATATTTTTACTACTCCCAAAACCGTGTAAGTGTTAACTTACTGATTTACGGATGTCTCGGCTCGATGATTCGGAGGCGTGGCTTCCACGTTCTTCGTTCTCCCTCCGAGATCCTTCGTTTTTCCTCAACGCGTCCGGATCGGGGTTTAGAATAGGAAAGAGATTTAATTAGGATTCGTTTTCGAATCTTGAATGGAAAAGAATGGACAAGAATGGTTCGAATCTTACCCCGATGATCGAAGACTCCTAATTTTCGTCCAAGTCAGTCCCTTGATTCGGTTTGTGCCTCCGACGACTCCGGAATTAGGGTTTTGTGTGTAGAGAGATTTCGTAGGGTTTTGTAAAGATGTTCCGGGGCTCCCAAGAGGGTTTATTTATAGATATTTAAGACCTAGGGCGTCCAAGATCTGACCCCAAGCGTCTTGAGTCGAGATATGTTCAACCGAAAGTCGAAAAATCCGCGTTCGGGCGAGAAAATCGCGGAACGGCCGCAACTACCAAGTGGCGCGCTCTTGGCGCGGTGAACCCCTAAAGACCGCGCGGCGACCGCGCCGTCCTGGCCTGGACTTCGGTCTGGGCCGGGTCGTGCGATCCGTCGGGCGTTTCCTCCTCTCTTTCGGACTTCTATCCCCCTATGTTCCCGGATTCGGATTTCCGGGGTATCTTCGGGCTCCGATTTCCTATCTTAATTTTATTCGGACCTAAATTTATGTTTGGACTCGAGTTATTAAGTCCATCGGTGTTGGGTTTCCGTGTAACCATTTATTCGCTTAAATTGTCTTCGGCTTCCCGGGTTCTTGGAATTTTGATTCCTTTTTAATTTAAATTTCATTTCTCATCTTTTATGATTCTTTATCCCTTTATCATGTTTATTATATTTATTTATTTATTTATTTTATTTATTGCATTTATTTTATGTTGGAAAATTCTCGGGTATTACAGTGCCTTACCATTACCCTTCGCTTTTTTTTCTTTTTTTTTTTGCCATTTTCCTCCCCATCGGCCTAGTATCGTCAATGTTTAGATCAAAATCCAAGGCTCTGGATTTGGTTGAGGAGCTGTTATTTGTGTTGGAGTCTGAAGTTCTTGCCTTCTTCGAAGAACCGAATTCGTGGTTGCATTGCGAACTAAATAGAGCCGATCTATCGGAGTCTCCCAAACATGCCCAAAATTGAACGCAACTCCATTATTTTCCGACTTATAATTTTCATGAGCCGTGTGTAGTATGTCTGCAACTACTGTCCATCCCTGTTTTCTTTTTTTCCGGTAGTCATCTCTTTTTCCGATGTGAGATCAATCGATGTAGTTGAGTTCGAAAATTGTGTCCGGAACGAAGGATTGAGTATTTGGTTCATTGAATGCACTCATTCTTGGGGGGATGCCAAATGATTGTGAAGCCGAAATTATTGGCGGAGAAGAATGCATAAGGAACGGGGGAGATTGATGAAAATTTTGAGGTGAATTTTGAAAATATTGTGGATTATGGAAAAAATGAGGCTTTTTTTGTGTACGATAAAAATTTTGAGGAACATTCGAAGGAAATGGAAAATTTTGGGAGGGTTGAATATTTAGTGGATTTTCATTACTGGTATCCTGGTTGAACCAATTGTTGAAAAAACCACTATTGTTGTTGGCCATTGGATGGAAAAGAGTGAGATGTATTAGATGTAAATAAATATGGAATTGAAAGTAGTATGTTGAAGTGGATTTGGATAAAAAGTGAGAAGAGAAATATAGAAAATTGATGTATTGTGTATGAGGAAATTGAGTGAATTTATAGGAATAGATTGATAAGTTTACCGATGAAAAGTTAAAAAAAAATAAAGAATTAAAAATTTTTAAGGAAAATTGCAACGTTCACTTCTGGGAGGGTCCTGCAATTAAAACGTTGGCCACTTTTCATTATTTGTCTCACTTTCAGTCCACTTTTCAGTCATGAATTGAGTTAATACAACTGCTCAAATTGTATGGCCCACACGCTATTAACTCCCCCATCCCCAATCTCAATTCAATTTTGATGGAACCTGACATTAATTGGAAAATTGAGACAACGATATGGCTGCTCTTAGAGCACCCACATCCATTCCCCAATTAATAACTCACTTTTTCATTCTCTCTCCGCCACATCAGTTTTTTACTTCTTCCAACACTCTTTTTATTCATTTCAATTAATCTATACATCCCTACACCAATTAATATATTCTTTTTTAATGGGACTCACAATCTAATAATTTAATATCAATATGAAAATTATACAATAATTTAATTTTCATACTATTTTAATTATATACATACTTATATTTAAAGAATACAAAAAATATATATTATTTTCTAACTATTTATGCAATTTATTTTATTATTCAAAAAAATAATGTTCCAAATATACATTAAATATTTGTAATATTCGAAAGTTAGAAAGTTAAAAATATAATCAACACATTAAATAGAACCTACATAAATTTAAATTTGAAATACAATACATTAATTAAAAGATACTAAATACTAATAAACATGCCATATACATGTATATGATATGGATATCGATAGAGAAACGGTTACACCTCCGCGATCTCCGGGCCGCCAACCGGCGGAACCCCCGGACGCCGTTGACGATGATCCGCCGCCGCTGCGGTCATCCTTTCGAGATGTCATGCTCTCTCCCGCTGCGTCACCGGCCCCCGACACTGTGCCTTCCGGCGCGCTCGCATCCATGGTGACTCGATCCTATGTTGGAGGAAATCCGTTGCTGCCAGCGGTCACCTTCAACGACGACGCAATGAATTTCCTATGCCGTCCCTTCAAGGAGGCTCTGGTCGTGAAAGTAATGGGGAAAAGATTCGGTCTCGCTTTTCTTCAGGAGCGGCTCCGTCGGCTATGGCAACCTAAAGGCCATATGGTACTCACTGATAGTGCTAAGGGTTTTTTCTATGCAAAATTTGACAATGTGGACGATCGGGAGCATGCCTTGTATGGTGGGCCTTGGTCGATATTTGACTACCATCTGGCGATTACTCCTTGGAGTGCTGATTTTCTGAAACCGGATGCGGAGATGACCAAAACCTCGGTGTGGGTTCGTTTCCCTGGACTCAACCCTGTCTATTTCTATGAAGAGGCACTGATGATTGTTGGAGGCCTGGTGGGTCGTGCAATCAAGGTTGATGGCACTTCGAAGGATATGAAGCGATGCCAATTTGCTCGGGTTTGTGTTGAGATTGATCTCACTAAACCTGTGATTGGCAAAGTTCGTGTGAATGATGAATGGCAGTTAGTATCTTATGAGGGCTTGCATAACATTTGTATCGGATGTGGTTGCTTTAAATTCTCTCTTGGAACTTGTTCCAATGCTTCTTGCCTGGAGGCGGCTAAGAATAAGCCGGAAGAGGGCACAGTACACACGGCAGCAAGCCCGAACCCTGATCCTAGCCTGGAGAGGCCATCTGCAAGCAAGGGGACGCCATCAGCTGTGGATAAATCTGGTACAAGGGCTGATGATGAGGGTGTGCTTCCAACTGTATCGCAGGAGAGGGTGGAGTTGCATGGGGATTGGATTATGGTAAATCGACGGAACAGGCCGCGTGGAAAGGAAAATAGGGCTCCGAGGGATTCCTCTCCAGCTTTTGTTGGACGTATGCCTGGCCCTATTACTGATGTCACAAATGTTCCCCGACAAGGTGGTGCTGCTCCTACTAAAACTTCAGTGGTGGCTGGGGAGCATCGAAATAATGGTTTCGAGGCTGCTGTGGCAAATGCTAAAGGGAAACTGATTGCTCATGATAATGAGGCGAATCACTCACCACCTCAAACTAGGGGTAAGGCTAAACGTATCCGACGTTCTCCTCACCTTGCCCAGTCTAGTGTGGACTGTTATAATGATAATGTATTCTCAGTCCTGGCTGGCCAAGATGCGGAAATGGAGGAAAATTCCTCACGGTCCCAAGGGGATGGTTCTGATGCTACCCCTCTCCCATGATTGAATTCCGTGACTTTCGTGTTCTGGCATGGAATATCCGCGGAGCCATGCACAGAAATACACAACGTCATCTTGCGGATGTTCTTCGACAACATAGCCCTTCTATTCTTTTCTTAATGGAACCGAGGGGCTGTTTTGATCGCTTGAAGGTATTTTTGTATCGTCTCAACTATGAGGCCCTACATATTGTTGAATGCGTAGGCATGGCAGGAGGCCTTTGGATCCTTCGACGGATTGGGACTCCATTCTCCTTTATCGTTGAAGCACAGTATCCTAGAGTAATTACTCTTCGGGTTGGTCTTGGCCAAATAAGTTGGCTCTTGTCCCTGGTCTATGCTAACCCTTGTGCGCACTCTCGCCTCTTGGACTGGAATTATTTAAGGGGCCTTGCTGGTGGGATTTCCGAGCCATGGCTTCTAGTGGGCGATTGGAATGAAGTCTTGTATGAGCATGAGGTGATTGGTATGTCGGTGAATGCAAGGCAATGTGAGGCGTTCCGTGAGCTGCTTGACACTTGTGGAGTCAGTAATATTCACACTGTTGGGGGTGCCTTTACGTGGCAGAGAAACACCACGGGGGGACCCCTCGGCCGTAAATGTCTAGATCGAGCTGCTGCGAATGTCCAGTGGATTAATTCCTTCCCCCGAGGATATGCAGAAGTGTTGCCCCGAAGGGCTTCGGACCACAACTCTCTCACTGTCCGATGTAACCAGGATATTCGGTCTCCAGGAGCACGACCATTTAGATGGGAATTATCCTGGTCTTATCATCCGTCTTATGTGCATGTCGTGGATGCTGCCTGGCATGGAGGGAGTACTGATATCATGCAGCGGCTCTCTCAGGTTAAGTCCTCTTCACTCTATTTTAATGAGCATACCTTTGGTAATATCAAAAAGCGCAAGTTTAAACTAATGAGGAGATTGGAGGGAGTGAGGCGTATGCTTTTGAGATGGGATTGTTCCACTCTATCCCGCCTCGAGCTTCAGTTGACGTCTGAACTGGATGAGGTCCTCCGGCAGGAGGAGATTTTTTGGTATCAAAAGTCAAGAGATAAGTGGTTGCGGTATGGTGATAAGAATACCAAATATTTCCACTCCCAGACATTGATTCATAGACAGCGTAGCAAGATTGTGGGATTGGATATAGATGGGGTTTGGACGACTGATGATGCCACGTTAAGGCAGCATGTTACGGATCATTTTATATCTATTTTTGGATACTCCTCTCCGGCATCCCGGTCTGTCAGCCAATTAGCCGTGCTGCCTCATGTTGGTGATGTTCCGCAGCTGAGCGCTCCGGTTCATTCAAAGGAAATTGTCGCTGCTGTTCAGCAACTGAAAAGCCTCGCTTCCCCGGGGTCGGATGGTTTTCCGGCACAATTTTTCAAATTATATTGGAGCTCGGTTCAGGAGGCAGTTGAATCATTTGTCCAATCTGCTGTGGCTTCGGGCGAGTTCGACACTACTATGGCTGCTACATTTATATGTCTAATCCCTAAAGTTGACATCCCGACAACCATTAGACAATTCCGTCCGATTAGTCTATGCAATGTATGTTACAAAATTTTGACAAAAGTCTTGGTGAATCGGCTCCGACCAGTCCTGCAATCTATTATTGGACCATCACAGTCTGCTTTCTTGCCTGGCCGGGGTACCACGGGCAATGCTATTATCTTACAAGAGGTGGTCACTACCTTTCGGAACACTAGTAGAAGATCTGCGGATTTTCTCCTAAAAGTGGACTTAGAAAAAGCCTACGATAATGTTCAATGGGATTTTCGAGGCGTGCTTGCGGGAACTAGGGTTGCCTGGTACAATCATTCGGATCATCATGTTCTGTGTGAGATCTCCCACATACTCCATTTTATGGAACGGAGCTCCTTTGCCTTCATTCACACCAACTAAAGGGATTCGCCAAGGTGATCCTTTGTCGCCCTATCTATTTATTGTGATCATGGAAAAACTTTCTTGCACCATCATGGAGAGAGTGGCAGCGGGACATTGGAAACCTGTCTCTTTGGGCCGGGGTCTGTCGCCTATCTCCCATTTAATGTTTGCCGATGACTTGTTGCTCTTTTCTCATGTGGACCACAATAGCATCGCCTGTATGGATGAGGTATTATCTGAATTTTCTTTGAGATCTGGCTTGAAGATTAATCCTGCAAAGTCCTTGGCCTTTGCATCTACAGGGGTGTCGCCAGCTTCTGTATCAAATATTACATCCATCTTCAATGTTACATTTGGTGCAGACTTGGGGAAATATTTGGGCTTTCCACTTTTCCATGCGGCTGTCCGGGCGCCTAAGTTACAATTTCTTATCGAAAAGGTTCAGGCTACATTGAATTCTTGGAAGCGGGGATTTCTCAATAAGGCGGGCCGAATCACTTTGGTGAGGGCAGTCCTGAATGCCATCCCGGCATACGTTATGCAACTTATTTGGATACCCTCGTCTATTTGTGATTCACTTGATCGGATCGCGAGAGATTTCATATGGAAGGACACTCGTGGTCATGGGATTCCTCTCGTTGGATGGGAGAAAGTAGCAGCGCCAAGAAGTATGGGTGGGCTTGGCATTCGGAAGTGCCGGGATATCAACATTGCTATGCTTGGCAAGCTTGTTAATGATGTTTTAAATCATTCTACCAAACCGTGGGCTGAGCTCTTGGTTAGAAAATATGGTTGTCGTAATGGCTGGTTTCCACAAAGACCGAGATCCTCTCCAACGTATCAGGCGCTCGCAAGGGTCGGACCAGTGGTTATGCCTGGCTTTCGCTTGCGTTTGGGGAATGGTGGCTGTAGCTTTTGGCATGGCTCATGGCTTCGGGGGGGAGCTATTGGACCTCGCATTCCATTTGTCCATTTCTCTGATGTTGATATTCGTGTCCAGGATGTTTACATAAATGATCGATGGTGTTGGGAAAAGTTGATGACCTTGCTTCCGGACTCCATCCTCGGTGAAGTACATGACCTGGGGCCTATTACCTTGCATCCTCAAGCTACTGATGTATGGTGTTGGGCGGGCAGCGCTTCAGGTCGATACTCGGTTCTGGATGCCTATCGTTGGCTCCTGCAGCAGCGAGGTTTCTGCCATGATGTACACAGAGCATGGATATGGAAGCTCCGCCTTCCTGAGAAGCTCCGCGTTCTCGTTTGGTTGATATCCCATAATGCCCTCCCCACAAAGTTGTTGCTCATGCGTCGAGGTATGGGATCTTCCTCTTTGTGTACCATTTGTAATCAATCAGAGGAATCTATATCACATTTATTTTTTGAATGTGAGTGGGCGGCTACATCTTGGAATCAACTTGGTGGTTTATCTCTGCCTCCTCTACCAGCTTCATCAGATGGTATAGCGCCATGGTTTCAGGTCCTTACTCGACGCTGGGGTAGTAAACAGTGGGCGATGCTTTGGTCTATATGGCTTGGACGCAACTCACATTGCATGGGAGGAATTCAGGTGAGTTCACCAGCGGTGGTGAAGAAGGCACTAAACTATTGCACTCTACTTGATCAGGCGTGTAGTCGGATTCCTGTACCTAAGCCTCTTCGTCTAGTTTCCTGGAATCCTACATGTCATGTTGGAATTCTATTGCATGTTGATGGCAGCTCCTTGGGGAACCCTGGACCGGCGGGATTTGGAGGAGTAATTCGCACCGGAGATGGCCTTTGGGTGGAGGGTTTTTCGGGTTTTGTGGGTGTCACGTCCATCATTGTGGCAGAGTTGCATGGGATATGGAAGGGTATCTTGGCTCTCCATCGTCTTGGTATCTCTTCGGCTATGTGTTTCTCGGATTCTGCAGAAGCACTTAGATTAATTAAACATGGTGTGTCCACTGATCACATGCTCTATCCTCTGGTGCGATCCATCATTGAATGTTTGCAGTTGCATCCGGGGTATAGTTGGCATCATCTTCTTCGTGAGGGCAATTCAGTGGCTGATGCTCTGGCTCGACGAGGAGCTAAATCGGTTGAATTTTTTACGACATGGGCGTTTCCTCCTGACGAAGCGCGCCCTTGTCTTGCTGCGGACTCGATGGGAGCTTGCTTCCCTCGCTTCTAGTTCTTGCTTGTTTTATGTTGCTTTTTCATTTCCTTCTCTCCTTGCCTCACTTGCTGTAGCTTTTGTTAGTTTTGTAACTCTTTGCCGACGTTGAGGCGTCTTTTATCCAAAAAAAAAATAAACATGCCATACAACATAAATAGTAAATAAACCATTAAACTGTGAGGAACATAAGAAATTACTCAACGTTGTTGCCAAAGTGCATTCAAATATGCTAAGCTAAATCATTCTGAAGTTGATGATGAATTTGGGTGTCACAGAGGACAGAATTCCTCTGGATATATTCTTAAAAATCACGGGTGGCGCCGTGAACCGGTACTGCAAGCTCATCTTTTTCCTCATTTACCCAATTTGTAACTATATCCCTTTCATCTTCAACAATCATATTGTGCAGAATAATGCATGTTAAATTATTGCTTTCAACTTTTTCTTATATGAAAGACGAGCTGCCCCCTGACAACAGCCCATCTAGGTTGAAGCACTCCAAAAGCTCGTTCAATATCCTTCCTTGAAATTCCTGTTTTTGTTTAAATAATCTTATCTTTGGATATTGTGGGCATGAGAAAACTTTGACAAATGTGGACCATTCAGGATATATTCCATCGATTAAATAATAACCTTTCATATATTGAGTCATATTCACCATAAAATTAACGTCCCGCGCATCCCCCGTCAAAACATTGTTGAACAAAGGAGATTCGTTCCAAAGTTAATATCATTACGTGAACCTGCCATTCCAAAAAGAGCATGCCATTTTCCATAGATCCTGAGATGCAACCGCTTCAAGCACTATTGTTGGTGACTCGTGTCCTCTGGTGAATTGCCCTTTCCAAGCCACTAGACAATTTTTCCACTCCCAGTGTATGCAATCGAGGCTACCCAACATACCGGGAAACCCATGTCTCGTCTTGTGCAAATGTAGAAGACGTTGAATGTCGTTGCGATCCAGCTTTCTCAAGTAGCGTTGGCTAAATAATTCAATGATAACTTCACAAAATTTATACAAGCATTTGATAGCAGTTGACTCACCCATCCATAGATACTCATCAAGAGAGTCGGCATGAACTTCATATGCCAGTTGACGTAGGGCTGCTGTGCATTTTTGTAGCGATGATAGGCTTTGTCGCCCTATTGCGTCGCTCCGTTGTTGGAAATACCCAGATCGACCTGCAACTGCATTAACTATACGAAGGAATAAATCCTTGCGCATGTGAAATCGTCGATGGAAGATACGATCGTGATACACCGAATTTTCTGAGAAATAATCATTCACAAGCCTAGCATGTCCATCTTCCCGATTTCTCTCGATAAACCTCCTTCGTGGTATTTGCAGCTCATCTTCCACAAACTAGAATAGGATGGACACCATTGCCTCAGCCGTGGAATCTACTTCATCCTTTGTGGATTCCTCATGTGCAGATATATCTTGTGTGGGTTCTTCGGACATGGAAGATGTTGAGCTTTATGAACTTTGAGACATTGTAGTATGTGGAGAGGTGAGTGAAAAAATGAAAGGAAATAATTGAGGAAGTAGTGTTTGGAAGTGCAAAAATATAATGAAGTGGTATGGTATTAATAGGTAAAATAAAGGAACGGTCATATTTCTAAATGTTTGAATTTTGAATATTATTATTTTTCAATATTATTTTTTATTATTTTATTTTAAAAAATAACCGTTTGAAATTTAACTTTTATTATATATTTATATTATTTAATTTAAAAAATTAAACGTTTGAAATTTAAATTTTATTATTGTAATATTATTTAAGTTTAAAAAGTAACTGTTTGAAATTTAAAGATTATTGGTTGATATAATACTATTTTATTTTATTAAAAGTTGACCATTTGATTTTTGAATATTATTGATTTTTATATTATTTTTCAAGGTATCAGTAAAAATTTTAAATGTTTGAAAAAAACTTCATTATAAAAATATTCAATTAATACATTTGAAAACGGGAAACAACATTAGATGAATGAAAATGCAAGATCTAATGAACAAAAATATCAAAAGTGAATGCGGTTGCAAGCTCAAATATTGTTGGATTCCCACTTCGCATACATTTGGGCACATGCACGCTCGTGATTTTCGTTGTTTATCCGTCATTGTTAAAGTGTCACGCGCAACGAACTCGCATTCTTGCATAAGAGTTGAGGCTTTTTTTGCCTCTGCTTTTTGCCTCTGCCTAGATCCTTTTTGCCTCTGCTAGCTTCTCTCTAACATGCGCGTCAAGCTTTTTCCCTCGTTCTATTCATTAATGTGACGGAGTGCATCACCCAACCTTAGATGGTCTGATGTAGATCGTGCCTTACTGTAACACCCCGATTTTGATAACCCAGGCCGGGATGTCACCGCCACACCTCCCTAGCAAGACACGACTTCTTCAAGCTTGCTAGAGAGATGCAAGGCTATGGTTTTCAGTATTTAAAATATTTAAAACAAGCCCATAAAAACATAACTTAAAAATATCAGAGTAAATCATGTGTAATATATATTTAACTAGCAGCGGAAATGTAAAAGAATGTAAATGGGCCAACATGGCCAAAACACGGGTTAAACAGGCCCGTTATGCAAGTCATAATTAAGAACAGAATTTAAAAATGTTCCCCCAAAGCCCAATGCATGCTATGCTCATACATGTTGTCCATACTCTGAAAGAAAAAGGAAAATACAACGGTTGTCAGTATAAAAATACTGAGTAAGTTAATCCCCAGCCTACAATAATGGGGTTTTAAAGCCTTTAATTAATTTAAAGAAAACATGTACATACACTTCACAATTTAATTTATGTAACTACTAATAATTAAATTGCATAATTTTAAACATGGATTCCACATGATCATAAATATGACTTACATGGTAAAACAATTACAAGACATAATTTAAAAGCATAATTTAAATAAAAGAAATAAATTTAATCCCCGTTACTTCAAGATTAGGTATTTCAAGTATTTCTCGATTGCATCACAATCTCAACAAGTTTACCGGCAACCGGCGGCCGCAGCCATATCCGCCATACCCAGTACCACTCCGGAGCCTCGGGAAACCCATACGGATACTCTCGAGAGTGTAGGCCCTATATATCTCGCCGTTTTGGCATAATTTCTCATATTTAGCACCATCGTTCATTCAGGCACGACGCAGTTAGGAGGGCACCCTGCAGAGCACTCATCCCCTAATTTGTTTTTAATCATGTCATAAGGGGATTTTTGAAATCGTTATTTTATTTTTCAAAAGGATTTTCGTTGGTTTGTTTTGAAAAGACACTTTTCCAAATTTTCGCAATTTCCTTAAGATACAACTTTCACATGGTCGCTGTCCGCGCCATTCGCATTTAAAAATTCATTTCAGAGTAGAAAAATCTGAAAATTCTACAGTAAATCAAAAACACTGTAACGAACAAGTTTTGTGTTTTAAGTTTTTCGATCCGGAGTAAGAAAACGAGTCAAAAGTTTGAATTTGTACAAAGACATAAATCTGTAAGAATTCAGAATGTAGCAAATTTCAAAGATCCGATTTTTAACTTATCAAATAAACTCCAATCTTTATGAAACTTTACAGAGATATTCATGACTCATAGATCTACAAATTTCATGCTCAACTCAAGTCCTAGTTCGGCCTAGATCTATTGTCAAAATAGCCAAGAAGTTCAACAACTAAATCTGTCACCATTTCAAGATCCGATTTTGTTGCAGGTTCGTCCGGGTCAGATTTCAGGCACCAAACTTAACAAAAAATTATGAACTTTTTACAAAACATAGATCAGAGACTTATGAACACTTTTTATGTTTTGAGTTTTTCCATTTGAGCATGTTAAAGGGTCTGAAAAATTCGAGCACTAACACTGCGCGCGTGAAATTCCATTTTAAGAGATTTCATGGGGTTTCTTGTTAGATCTTCATGTTCGGGTTACATTTTTTAGCCACCATCAACCGTAAGTAAGGATCAACTTACTTGATATGGTTCTAAGGCTCTCCTAATTCGAAGTCGTGGCCTCTGCGCTCACCTTTTGTCTCCAGAGATCATTCGTTCTCCTTCTTCTTGTCCGGGTCGGGGTTTAGAAAAGAAAACATTCAAGTTAGGGTTTGAAATTGAATTTTGGAAGTTAAAATGTTGACGTACACCTAACCACACGATTCCCCTATGCTTGGGAGTCTCTGAATTCGTCCAAAATACTGCCTCCTTCGCTGACTCCTTGCCTCCAACGTCTTAGAATTAGGGTTTTCGGGTGTGGGGAATCTCGAAGGTGTTCAAAAGGACGTACGGGCTGTTAAGAGGCCTTTTTATAGATTCACAAGGTCTTGAGGATGTCCAAGAGCTGATACGGAGAGTCTTGGGCCGAAAGACATGCAACCGACTCGAAAATCGGGCGAGTGAATCTCGCACGGGTCGTTTGTGGGAGCTGGCGCGCCCGTGGCGCGTTCGAGGCCTCGCCCCGCGCGGCCTTGGTCTGGACTTCGGTCCGTGCCGGGTCGTGTGATCCGTCGGGCCTTTTCTCCTATCCTCCTATGTTCTTGGGCTTCGATTTCCGGGCTATTCTTGGGCTCTAAATTCCTATCTTAAATTTTATTCGGATCTCCATTTAATTCGGGTTCGAAATATTAAGTCCATTTGTATTGGGTTCCCGTGCAACAATTTATTCAATTAAATTACCTTTGACTTCACAGGCTCTTGGAACTTTAATTCCTTTTTGAATTAAATTATTTCTCATTTCATCTTTTAATTATTTATTTATTTATTTATGTTTTTATTTATTTATTTATGTGACAAAATTCTCGGGTATTACACTTACCCTTACCCTTCGCTTTTCTTTTTGCCATTTTTTGTCCCATGGGCCTAGTATCGTCAATGTTTAGATCAAAATCCAAGGCTCAAGATTTGGTTGAGGAGCTGTTACTTGTGTTGGAGTCCGAAGTTTTCGCCTTCTTCGAAGAACTGAATTCGTTGTTGCATTGCGAACTAAATAGAGGCCGATCCTTCAGAATCTCCCAAACATGCCCAAAATTGAACACAATTCCCTTATTTTCCGACTGATATTTTTCATAAGCCATGTGTAGTATGTCTGCAACTACTCCCGCTCCTGTGAATACTTGATACAACATTATAACTTGAATTGAAATTTACTACCTTCTTTGCGACAGTGTTGTACAAATGCGACCTCATTGTGTTTACACTTCGATAAGCCATGTCTGGGGCGCGATTTTTATTCCAGTACTCGCCAATTCTTTCCCAAAAAACATCCAATTTTTGGCCATTGCCTATGATGGGATCATCGCTCATCATCACAGATGATGTTGCAAGGAGCTCATCTTCTGCTACTGTCCATCCCTGTTTGCCTTTTCCGCTAGTTGTCTCTTTTCCTGAAGTGAGATCAATCGGTGTAGTTGAGTTCGAAAATCGTGTCTCCGAAACGAAGGACTGAGTATTTGGTTCATTGAATGCACTCATTCTTGGGGGGATCCCAAATGATTGTGAAGCCGAAATTATTGGCAGAGAAGAATGCATAAAGAACGGAGGAGATTGATGAAAATTTTGAGGTGAATTTTGTAAATATTGTGGATTATGGAAAAATAAGGATTTTGTGTAGGATAAAAATTTTGAAAAACATTCGGGGGAAGTGGAAAAATTTGGGAGGGTTGAATATTTTGTGGATTTTCATCACTGGTATCTTGGTTGAACCAATTGTTGAAAAAACCACTATTATTTTTTTTTTGAGGGAAAAATTTTATTATATCAAAACCAATCAAACGGTCCATACATGAATCTTAAACCTTAGTCCATGACAACCTGCATCAATGAAACTACAACCACTTCTTACATTTCAACCCGGCAAAAGATTGCAACAAATCAAAGTGAACTTCTGTGACACCACTCGCATATGAGACAGCTTGCTACCTCCTCTTCCACAAGCGCAGCTTCACTAACAATCTGATTCATCCCTCGACCGAACCAACACTACCAGCATCTGCCCCATTTGGTGTGATGAAGAGCTCATTTGACATAGCAGCGGATTACACAGCTCATTGTACCATCTCAATCAAGGTCTTTATCTTCCTATGGCGGCTTCATGACTGCAGACTTTTACAACCTTCCCAAGAGAAATAGCCTAACCAGCAAAGGAAATACATAACTAGGCAGCAGCAGCAGCTTCGGCGATTTGTGCCCGCCCATATCAGACGGATTCTTGCTCGGGCACCTTTCTAAAGATCCCCAGGAAATACTAAAACTTTAAAGTGACGAATCAAAATAACAATCCCAAAAGCTTACTACATCCTCACGTCTCCCCTGCTAAAAGTGTTCAAATCCAATGCTTCGAATCAAACGAGGCTAGGTAAGGGCCAAAACGAGGATAGGCTAGAAATGGAAATTTGGGTGAACCACAATTAGGTGAGGAGAACTCGGGACACTACAGGACACTCAACAAAAACCAGGTAATGGAAACAAAAGAGCTACTGCTCTCAAAACAAATCAAGACAAACACATGCTTATAAAGACAAACTCTTCTCATTCCAGGATCAAACTACCACCTACTCAACAATGTCCACACCACAATATACTTATCCCCCTCATATTGATCACCGAAGTCAAATCATTGCCACTTTCAAAAATTATTCCATTCTTCTATTTTTTCTTTTTTTATTTTTTCTATTTTTCTCTTTTTTTTTTTCATGTTATCTGCTATCCTCTTTCTTTCTTTTTTTTTAAAAAAAAACAAAGCTTCACAACAATATCATTCTTACACTTCCTAAACATACGACCAAATATACAGACATCCGATTTCTGCTGAAAAGGATCACACCCTTGCACTAAAACAAGAACTCCCAACTCCCTAATACTCCCAACTAGGTGATTGCAGCATCAGAATGAATGTTAAGAAGAGTGTCAAAGTCACCTTCTGAGCTCTCGATGGTACATATACACGGTATGGCTAATGCAATGGGACGACATAGGGTAGTAAATAAATATAGAATTGAAAGTAGTAAGTTGAAGTGAATTTGGATGAAAAGTGATAAGGAAATATAGAAAAATTGATGTATTATGTATGAGGAAATTGAGTGAATTTATAGGAGCAGATTGATAAGTTTACCGTTGAAAAGTTAAAAAAATTAAAGAATTAAAAAAATTTAAAAGAAAATTTCAATATTCACTTTCGGGTGGATCCCGCAATTAAAACTTTGGCCACTTTTCAATATTTGCCTCACTTTTCAGTCCACTTTTCAGTCATGAATTGAGTTAATACAGCTGAACTCAAATTTTAGGGCCACACGCTATTAACTCTCCCATCCCCAATCTCCTATTCATTTGTGACGGAGCATGACATTAATTGAAATATTGAGACAGTGATGTTGCTGCTCTTTAGGGTTCAATTTTAAATTATTTTAATATTAAAAGGTAAAATCCTGGAGTTGCCAAATTGAGGGTTCAATTTTCAATTATCTAAAGATTGGGGTAAAGTTTTAGGGTGTGAAATTTTGGGGCCAAAATTGGAGTAGGCTAAAGTTAGTCTTTTCTTCCCCAGCAAAAGACGCAGCCAATCCCCAATTTGAGAAAAAAAAATCGCGGCTTTTCTCTGCAATCTCTTCCCCATCCTCCTCGGACGGTGTGCAGCGGCGCTCGAACGACAATTGGATTGATGGTGGTTGTGGATGATGATGGACATTGTTTCTGCGGGATGATGATTGCCATTGGATTGATGATGGTTGTGGATTTTATTTGGCTTTGTTGGATATGAGAAATCTTTGATGATAGCCATTGTATAATTTTATTTGGCTTTGTTATGCGGGATGATGATGACCATTGGATTGATGGTGGTTGTGGATTTTTAGGCCAGACTACTAACACATTTGCTGAACTTTCAGCTGTCGCTTCTGGTTTAAATCATGTCAGCTGGCTCGGGATTCGTAAGATTTCGTGCTATTCAGACTCCTTGGTGGCTATTGATGCTATAGACCATTGGGACAGTTTACATCCCTTGGCGGCCTTACTCAATCAGATTCAAGACTTGAGGAATTCCTTTGAAGCTTGTCATATTCATCATGTTCTCCGGGAAGGGAATAAAGTGGCGGGTGCTCTTGCCGAACATGGAGCGAATATTGAAGATTTCTTCACTACCTGGGCCTCCCCCCAGATTTTGTCATAGGGGACGTCGCAGCGGATGCTTCCGGCGTGTGGTTCCCTCGTGGGCCGTGTCTAAATGTTTGATCATTTTTATTTTCTGTTGTTTTTCCTTTCTTCTTTTCTATTTATTTTTCCAGCTTGTAAGCTTCCACCAAAAAAAAAAGAGGAAAAGCGATATTGTAACAAAATAAATACTTCTACTATACTGTAAACTACAATACCCACCCCTCCAACATTCTCTTTTTCCGAATCGCCCAAAATCTCAATATTGTAGTCGAGAGTTTGTGGAGGGCTGGTTGAGGTGGTTGCGGTGTCTGGCTGATCGATATGGTTGTGGTAACTGGTGGTTGTGAAGCTGAGTCGTCGCAGTTGCTGGAGTCTGATGAGTGGTGTGGATTGTGGAGATGAGCGAGGAGCCTAGGACTAGGGTAAAGTGAGATGAAGTGCAGAATGAACGAGGGTTTTAATTTGGCATTGGACTTTTGGAGAATAGAGTTTGGGTTGTCGAATGAGTAAATGAGTTTGGGCTGTAACCTATAATTTGGTCTTCAAGTAGGTTGGGTTGGATAAAATAAATTATCCGTAGTAATATATAATGAATAATAAATAATCATATAAAATATAGTAAATACTTAACCGAATACTTTCGAATACCGAATCAAATATCCTTATTTTATACTTCCTACGTTCCTTTTTAATTGTCACGGACCCACATTTCACGCAATCCAATACATAGTTTTAATCCTTAATAACTCAAATTGCATACGAGGAAAAATTATAAAATTTGATATTCTAAATTTATGAAATTAGACGAATCCAACAAGATCTCAATTGACTATATTTTATCTTATATAATTGTATGAAAAATTCGAATCAAAGTTACTCAATGAACAGTGACAAAACATCATCCGTATCAATTAATTAGGAACAGAGGAAGTATTTGTATTTGTATATGAATCGAATACTTTTATTCAAATTAAAATCACAAACTTACGTTTTTCTCTCCAAGAACCCTTGGAAGCTTTCTTGATTTCCTTTCCTTTTCTAGGCTTCTCCATCCTTTATGGCGGATGAAAGCATGGATGACCACGGTGGCGTTCCACCTGATATCTCCATTCCTGCAGCATCAACCCCCCAAGGGCCGGGACATGGCAAGAAGAGGGACTCGTGCAAACCATGTCCGCATTGATGATCTTATTTCTGATCTTGATGGCGATCCAGACGATATTATTTCCACAATGAATAATGGCGTTCCAAAATTGATTCTTTCACCAGCCTTCAAAGCCAGCCTCATCCGGCAGTGGCGCTATGCGGTCGTCCTGAAGGTTCTTGGACGTTCGGTTTCCTATCGAGTCTTGATGGCTAGATTAGAGAAGCTCTGGCCGGCTTCATCCAATCTCCCTCTGATAGATCTTGTGAATGGGTATTATGTCATAAAGTTCTTGAATGAAACCGATTCTTTGCATGCACTTACCGGCGGGCCGTGGATGATTCTAGGGAATTACTTGCATGTGCAACAGTGGGATGAGCTTTTCGATCCCAGAACACATAAAATTGAGTCTCTGGTCACATGGGTACGATTTCCTAGTATTCCAATGTACCTTTATAATAGGAAAACCCTATATCGCTTGGGATCCTTGATTGGTAAAGTCCTTATTATCGATTATTCTACTGATGGAGCTTCCCGGGGCCGCTTTGCAAGGGTTGCAATCCGTGTGGACATTTCCAAGCCACTTGAGCCGAAAGTTGAAGTTGATAATCTCTCCTTCACAGTCGAATATGAAAATACTAAGGTGATTTGCTTTTCGTGCGGAAAGTTCGGCCATACCAAAGATCGTTGCCCTGCCAATGCGGAGACTAATCATGATGATGATAATCGCAACCCCCATAATCAACAACCTGACATTCCAAAGGATAGTGGTTCTGCTTATGGTCCGTGGATGGTTGTCCAGCCAAAGCGTCGACCACAACGAGCGATGCAATCTAACCATCCTGGTGGCCACTCTTCACTGTTCCAGAATCGTTTTGCCACACTTGACGTTGAGCAGGAAGAGGATGTAGGACCTTCATCACCTCAGTTATCTCCCATTGCCCGCTCCTCTCCAGTGCCATCCCCCAAGATCCGTCCAAAGACTGTTGTTTCTCCATCCAAAGCCAAGTCTGATGGCATACCTTGTGTTCGGGGAGCTTCTTCACCTCCAGCAGGCTCTCCTTCTTGGTCCCAACAGCCTTCCGGCGCCTGGACTCGCCATGCACCCTCCTTCCTTCCTCCAGAACGAGATTTGGTTGTTTTTGTTCACGATCCTTCTATCCCTAAGAAGAGAAGGATCAGGGATCTTTCTCCGAGCCCTAGTGATCGCCCCCCAGACATATCTACTGGTCTTGTTGATCATGATATCCCGGAGTCTGAGATGGCAGATAGTCCTCCCAATACTTCTATAGGCCTTGATGGTCAGGCAACTTGGGATCCTCGAATGGCAGATAGTCCCTTTAGGAGGGCCCGGGCTTCTAGCCTCCCTGCTAGACCGCCCTAACCTTTCTCATTCACTTTTCCTTTTGCCTTTCCCTTTTCTATCTTCTGTCTATTTTTTTCATGACGTTTAATATTGGATTTTGGAATGTTCAGGGCGCAGGTTCTCAAGCTTTTAGAAGGGAGTTTCGAGACTTTACTCGTAGTAACAAAATTGATTTTATTTCTTTGTTTGAACCAAGGATTAGTGGCACTCATGCTGATAATTTTATTAGTAGATGCGGTTTTCATCATTCTTTTCGGGTTGAAGCCATGGGTTTTTCTGGTGGTATTTGGCTACTGTGGAATGATAGAGTTGATGTTCAGATTTTGGAGGCACACTCTCAGTTTGTTGATTCCTACATCTCAATCAATGGAAAGCATTTCTTTGTTACATCAGTTTATGCAGCTCCTAACAAATACCGGCGTACATGGCTTTGGCCAGAACTTGATCGGATTAACCATTCAAGGTCTGCACCCTGGATACTTGGAGGTGACCTTAATTGTATTGCTAAGTTAGAGGAGGCTCGTGGTGGTAAAGTTTCTATTAATGCCTCACTGGAATTGCATCAATGGATTTTGGGGTCCGACCTCAGGGAAGTTAAAACTTTTGGTAACAAGTTCACTTGGGCAAGGGGTCTTATTAGAAGAAGGCTTGATCGAGTCCTTGGTAATGAAGCTTGGCTCGATCTGTTTCCAGCTGCTACTGTGGAAGTTAAACCTCGGATTCAATCCGACCATGCTCCTCTTTTATTCCGTATTTTTTCATCCAGTGATAGTTCTTCTAAAAAATGGAATAGGTTATTCAGATTTAAGGTGGCATGGCTTGAGCATCCCTCATTCCATCAACTTATCAATTCTACTTGGCATGAACTTGGAAGTATTCCTGCAAAACTTTCTAAGCTTCGTGATCAGGCCCTTTCTTGGCATGAAAAACACTATGCTTCTTTAGGAATAAGGAAGCTCAGGATTCGTGGTTGAATTGCTGGTATTGAAAGACAACTAAACTGGGAGGAGAACCCTTTTTTAGTCAGACTTCACTCTCAACTCAGTGCTGATTTGGGGAATATTCTGCAGACCGAAGAACTTAATTGGATTCAACGTAGCACAAGGGATTGGCTCCTAGCCGGGGACCGTAATTCAAAATTCTACCATAGTTTTGTTAAACAAAGGCAGAACCGGAAGATAATCTCTATTCTTGAGGATAGTCAGGGGAATATTTTTCATTCTGAGCATGATGTTCAACAAATGGTCCTTGATTATTTCATCAAACTATATTCTGATGATTCTATTCTTTCAGGTGGTGTTACCATTCTGCATGATTCTCCCAAGTCTCTCAGTTCCTTGGATAGGGATCTTCTTCAACAACCTCCCTCATTGGATGAAACCTGTCAAGCCATTAAAAGCATGTCTCCTCTTAAAGCCCCGGGACCTGATGGATTCCAAGCTGTTTTCTATCAACAAACATGGGATACTACTGGTGCATCAGTCCACAGCGCCATTTGTGACTATTTCTCTGGCAAAATGGATATTGAAGATATTAATTATACTCAAATTGTTTTGATTCCTAAAATTAGTAATCCTAGAACTGTCTCTCAATTTAGACCGATTAGCCTTTGCAATGTTTTGTACAAGATCATTACTAAGATTCTTACTATTAGGCTTACTAATATCATGCCTTCTTTGATAGCTCCAGGACAAGTTAGCTTTGTTAAGCATCGGATTCTGCATGACAATATCATGACTTGCCAAGAGCTTGTTTACCAAATGGAGAAGTCTACAGCCAAACCGGGTCTTATGGTGATCAAGTTGGACTTGGAGAAGGCATATGATCGGCTAAAATGGAGTTTTATTAGAGATACGCTTGATCGTGCAGGTTTTCCTATCCCTTGCATTGATCTTATAATGAAATGTGTTGAATCTACCTCTATGCAGATTACCTGGAATAATGTTCTATCTGAGCCTTTCAAACCTTCAAGAGGTGTTCGACAGGGTGACCCCATCTCACCTTACATTTTCATTTTATGCTTGGAGAGACTTGGTAATCTTATCAATGAAGCCGTGGCTTGTGGTAAATGAAAGACCAAGGGATGGGACAGGAACAACTTTAAAGTTCCATACCTTTTCTTTGCAGATGACATTCTCCTTTTCGCCAAAGCAACGACCCATCAGGCTTCCCTAATTAAATCTATTCTGGATGAGTTCTCAGCTGCTTCAGGCCTTTCCATTAATTCCCATAAATCCCATGTGATATTTGGTAAGGAAACTGGTCGAGCCGAGAAACATAACATTCTTAGGGAACTTGGTGTTTCTCAAGCTTCCTCGGTGGGAACATATCTAGGGGTCCCTATTTTAACTGGTCGAAGGACCTCCAACCAGTTTAGCTTCCTTATTGACAAGCTCAACAGCAAAATTGGTAATTGGTCCAATAAGTTTTTAAGTTTTGCTGGACGTATTACTTTGATTAAGTCTGTTTTGCAGGCTATGGGCAACCACATCTTCCAAGTTATGAGACTTCCTTGCAAGGTCTCTGCTGAAATAGACATAATTATCAGAGATTTTTTATGGGGCTCATCTAGAGTTAAGAGGAAACTGCACCTCATTGCCTGGGATCGGATTACAGAGAATATCCATCGAGGAGGTCTTGGGTTCAGGCGAACAAGAGACTTAAATGATGCCCTCCTTATGAAGGGTTGTTGGAGTCTGCTTACTCGGGACACCCTATGGTCGCGTATTATGAAAGCTCAATATGGTTGGCATGGGCACAAATTCAAGCATAATGTTCAATCTTTATCTCCAATTGCTAAAGATTTATTTTTTGTCTGGGACAGGTTCTACAACCACATAGAATGGAGACTTGGTAATGGTAAGAAAACCTTATTCTGGAAAGATAATTGGCTTAATGAAGATATTGTCTTGCAGGATTGGATTTTGGACGCTCTTCCTCCTGCTGAGATGAACCGGACTGTGGTTGACTATGTTGATTCTAGTGGCTGGCACTTGCAAGCTCTCTCAAACTTTCTTCCCCCGTCTATCTTGTAAAGATTGGATCAAAGCTGCCTTCCGACTCAGTCGGATGATGAGGACATTCCAGTCTGGAAACTTACTTCCAATGGATCCTTTTCTACTCGCTCTGTCATTCAACATATGGAAGATAGCCGTAACCTTGCACCAGTTGATCTTATTTGGAAGCATATTTGGCGATGGCCGGGTCCTCAGCGTACGAGAGCCTTCTTATGGCTTACAGCACACAATCGATTATTGACCAACCTGGAGAAATTCAAAAGGAAGATCTCGGATACTGCTGCTTGTTGGAAATGTGGAGATCCTGAGGACTGTGCTCATGCCCTTCGAAATTGCTACACGTCGGAAATGGTCTGGAGGACTCTAGAGATCCCTCTACCTCATTCTTTTTGGACCACGAGCATTCATGACTGGATTTTGTCTATGACTTCTTCCAAAGTTGGTGATAAGGTGGCTATGCAATTTGGATTCGCATGCTGGTTGATCTGGCGTAACAGGTGCAGGGAGCTACATGATGAAGAGTTCATTCCCTGGGAATCACTCCATTGGTCGATCCGACGTGCCTGGAAGGAGTTCTCCTCTGGACAAAATATGCTCAGCAAGGCGGGTGTTAGGCGATGGATCACCAAGATGGTGAAATGGAGGAAGCCTCCGAAAGGATGGTTTAAAGTTAATAGTGATGGCCACAAGTCTGGACATGCTTGCAGTGCTGGAGGAGTTTTGCGGGACTCGGATGGGCGTTGGATTTGTGGTGTTCGAGCTACTTATCCTAAGACGTGTATAGCTACTGCTGAGGCTAGAGGCATTCTCTTAAGTCTCCAATTAGCTTGGGAGAAGGGTGTGCGCAAGGTTGTGGTAGAGTCCGATTGCAAGGAAATCATCGACTTGATCAACAGCTATGGCCATCTGATTGGGCCTCATACTAGAATCTTTACCCAGATTCTCGACATGAAGCATTGGAATTGGGAGCTCAAATTTCATGCCATTCCAAGAGAGTGTAATAAAGTTGCCGATAAGTTTGTTAAAGGCCATTTTCCTTTATTTGATTTTGTTCATATGGATAGGCCTCCTGATTCGATCCAGGAGTTACTTCATAATGATGTAATTGGTGTGTGCTCCGCACAACAATTCTTGGAATAAATGGCTCCGGCCCTCCATTTACCCCCGAAAAATCACAAACTTACGAATACGAATGTGAATATTTGAATACGAATACCAAATCAAACAAACAAATACTCCTTTCTTTTTTTTTTTCTTTTTTTATTTTAAGTGACACAGTTTGATTTTTTTTAATAGTTTATTGTAATATGACCACGATTTTTATTATACTTATAAATATAATCAAGTAAAATCTTATTGAATTCGTCTCATATTGTAGTTTTAAATATCACATCTTTAGGTTGGGGACTCACTCTATTAGTAAGTCCCCCAACTCCCAACCTATATAGGTTGGGGGTTCGAATTCCCACCAGGCCCCTTATCCATCCCCTTTGTTCCCTTTGTAATTTGTGTGACATGAGCTCCCACCACTCCTTTCTCAAGCGTTTAATGACTCCCAAAAAAAATATCTCATCTTTAGAATTTTTACTTGTACTGAATTTGAATTATTAAGAATTTAAAATGTGTATTGACAAACGCGCAATGAGAAACATAAAACTTAAAAAAAATCGAAAGAAGTATTTGATTCGTTTACCCCTACTCTTGTAGTGTGTGGCGGTGGTGAAGTGATGCTGAACTAAAATATGCTAACATAGTACTATATAGCGTTAAAAGCAGAAGCAGTTCACAAGGATGGAGCTTCAGCATTTCTGGCCAGGAATATTCTTTTTGTTTTTTTCTACTCTTTCTAATAGTAACATGTAGTTAAATTAGCCACACCTGTACTTTTGTTCTTATACTTCCAACTATATGCAGAATGCAGATACAGCCCAACTCACTCCTCCACTCCAACGAAATCTATTTCTATATGCAACCGACGAAAGGCAAAAACATATCTCATTCATCACCCATATAACTTAGCTTCCCCCAATTTCTACTTGCACTTGCCATCTACAAGAAACTGCCTGCAGTTGTTGTCGCCGTTGCTGTTACATGGAAAGAAAGGAAAAGAACGACCATCAAACCATGCTAATTTCATCAAAATAAATCGTAGCAAATATTTAATCAAGCTTCCTCAACAGCAATAACTAGGTCATAGTATGAAAAAAACTCCTCGGGCATTCTTATTCTTAAAACTCAAAAGCAAGAAGTAACTCCGAAATGAATAAACATTTAAACCCAGTAGGCTGAAGCAGAAAAACATATACTAAGCTCTTTATGCTGCTGAGAACAAGAAGGAGATTATCCGTCTGATACTACATGCCAAATGAATTACCAACAGAAAAGCACTCTTAAATTGGAAACCAAGGAAATGACAAAGGCACTAGCATGGCTCAAACCAATTCCCTTGATCTTTCTGAACATATTCCAATTCTCCAGCTAGGCATGATTGAGCATCCATAATCGTAAGATAAAAAGGCCAAGCTAACCATTGAAGAATTTAACAATTGTTGACCTAAGTAACAAATATATAAACCCCTTAAGAAACTAAAATGTTAATGCTATAAATAAAAGAAATAAGAATCACCATGGACAACATTTACTCCCCTGGGGACCAGCAAACCGGTGAAATAAAGAATACTAGAAACCCTACTAGGACAATAGACAGACAGGCCAGGCAAGAAACATGATTTTCTTTAAGAAGAAATAATATGTTGCTCATTTTTATTTATTTATTTTTTTCTTGTCACGGAAGGCAAACACAAGTCTGTAGAACTAAATCAAAGCCCTCGTAGATAGAAAATTAAATAGAATACAAATAGATTATCCACTAGATAGTAGAAAGCACAGCGTTAGAATTATCTCCGAAACATGACACATTTGAGTTACAGCATCAGAGATGAGAAAGCCCAGGATGGCAGAGGAACAGGAAACATTGTTGGGGGACTGGGTGGAATTCAATTCATGATAACTTTTTAATTAATTGTGAAAGGAAGATGTTGTTATATTGAGAAGGACAAACATCCTCTCCATTGCTATTATTATGAAATTACCATGAGCTTTCTATAGTAAACTGAAATAACTTTATAGTGAGTAATCCAAAGTATAACTTTAAGCTCAAGGGCCAAGCTTAACCTACTCAAAGAATTATTTTTTTTAAAAAAAAAAAAATTATAATGAAATAACTATCAAGTAAACGAAAGCTTAAAAACCATAATGTTTATTAAGTGATCCTGTTTATTAAGAGAACAAAAGAGCAGGATTCTAATAGTACTCCTGCTTTTCCTGGTTCTTAACTCCGACCTCCACCCAGGTCAGAACACAGAGAAGTGTTCACTTCACCATGTAAGCATTGAGCCATTGACAACGATGATGAAGGGACAGTTGATTAGAGCAAAGAAGATATTCAACTTGTTGGTTAATTGGAACCTCTTACGCCTGAAGGTCCATATTTATCATACCACATTACCACTAGTTAATGGATAAAGACTTGATCTGGTCTAAATCAACACAGGTAAATAAAGAGAACTCATCTCCATTTCAGAAAGAGCTCCTCAGTGACTGAGTGCTCCTTTTAGATTACATAATTTGGGTCATATTCACTTTCAATCTGATTAGATTAATTTATCAATCCAATTAGATTAATTTCGTGATAATGTTACTACCTAATATGATGGGATCTCATAATAGGCCTAAGATACTTCATAATGAACAAAGGATTTAACCCTTAAAACACAATCTATCAAGGATAATCCTTTATAAGGATCATGGCCTTACTGTACTAAGGATAATCCTTTAAGCATGGAAACCAGATTATGTTGAAACTTTCAAGCCCAATTTCAAATTAAGTGCACCAAAAATCCAAAAGTGGCACTGTAAGTAGTCCATAATAAACAGACTTCATCCACCAATACATTTATGTGGAAATTACCCATGCTGTCTGAAATTTTATAGGACTCCAAATTAACTGACTTCATGATGCACAATTTATGGTATTTGTATAGCCGCCTTAAACAAGTTACATAATGAGATAAATTACGGTATGCAACAACTTTAGTACATGTCAAAAACATGCGGCAGCAGTATGCCAGTAATCGTTGATAACCAAGCAAATGTCCCTAAATCAGCTGAACTAGAGTTACACCTCAAAGTTTGCAGGAATAAATATGTGGAAAGACATAAATGCCATATCACATATGAAATCAATTTAAGATTGAGACTAGTAAAAGAAATACGTTGCTAACTAGATTTCATCAGCAACATAGACAAGTCAAAAGCTCCTTAAATTGTACTACCATAAACTATTCCCAAATTCCAATACATATCATTGAAATGGTAATCACATAGTATTTGGTAATCTGAATTCTAGAGACCTGAACTTCATAGTTATTCCAAATTAAGTTGCTCAGAAAGTGAACAGCACATCTGAAGATGTAGGCTACAGTGACAAATGCCAGGCTATAAGTGTCCATAAACGATTAGAGATGTCTAGCACATTAGAACGCAGCGATAATCACTTTATGAACTATGAAGCATAACGAGTAGCTTTACCACAGAATAAAATTCGAACACTTACTATCCTCCGAATTATGCTTAGTGCGCTTCAGCTTCTCAAGCTGGACCTGTGATTCCATGAAGACCTTCATCCTCTGAATCTCCAAATCCTTGGCAAACTGCATTCTTTGTTTCTCCAATTCCACCATCTGTTGCTGCTTTGCCTCCTCTACCTTCTCATATATTTGTCCCAATCTTGCTATTGCCTCTGCCAATTTTCTATACCCGTCGACCATTTTTGCTTGTTCCTCCACCCGCCCTTTCCTTTTCCTTCCCACCAGAGCCCGAGGATGTCCATAATCCACAGCCTCATTATCATCATCATCATAATAATCGTCTTCATCCTCCTCGGCCTCCATCGCCGCCGCCGCCGCTGCCATTACAGAAAAATTCCTCTCAGTCACGCTGCCGGGGCCAGACCGCTTCGACCTTGGTGCCACAGGGACCGACCACGACAGAGGTTTAGCAGCAGCATCTTTTTCCCTGTCAAAAATCGCGGGGGAACTTTTCCGGCGATGAGGGACAGATTCCGGCAGCCGCGGGGGGGACGGGGAGAGTTCCGGCGAAGGGGAAACTCTTCGTCTCAGGTTTCTGTTGTGACCATTGGCGGCGGCGGTGTTGTTGTAAGGTTTGGAAAAAGAATCGCCGATGAGAGCGTCGAGGCTTTGGAAGTGGGGCCACGTGGAGACGTAGCGGCCCTTGGTTTGGATGACCCGGGACTTCTCGATCTTGTACCTCTTCTTTGTGGTATCGATGCGGTTTTTGCACTGGACATCGGTGCGGCGGAGTTTGGGGGAGGTGGCGTGGACGGCGTTGACAGCGTCGGCGACCTCCTGCCAGTGCTTCTGGCGGAGGTTGCCGCGGTTGAGTTGAATGTAATGAGAGCCCCAGGCATCAATCAGAGTTCGGGTGGCGTCCTCGGACCAGCAGTCTTCGCGACTGGGGAAGGCCGGGGTCCGGGCGGGGGGCGGCGGCGGCGTAGGTTTTGGAGGAGACGATGGAAGGTGTTTGTCGTCATCGGGGGAAGATGGAGGAGGGGAGGCGGAGGGGGACGGGGAGGGGGAGGGAGAAGGAGAAGGAGAAGGAGAAGGGGAGGCCATGTCGGTCGGCGGAGGGGGGTCGTCGGCGTCGGCGATTTGGAAGGGGAAATGCCGAATGGGTTTGTTTTTTGGTTTAAAGAGTTGTCGAGTTTTGCAGTTTGGTTTGGGCTTTGAATTTTGGAGGACCGCTTTAAGCCTTTGACGCCACCAAATACCGAAAGGGATCTCAATTATAGTACAATTGCCTCTGCCGCTCGACCCGACCCGTTTACTCGTGGGCAGGTATGCCCAAGGCCCATGGGTCTCTGCCCGTGTGCCCATTGGGTAAATTTGAAATTAAAAAAATTACTAATAAATACTTCATCGGGTTTTGTTTTATTATTATTATTATTATTATTATTATCTTCTGTTCCATCTGAATTCTTTAATTATTTTTGTTAGCGTAATTATTTATATATATAGTTAAATTAGATATTGTTATACTGAATCATGTATTTTAAATATTAAATTTTAATTTATATATAATTTAAATTATTAAAAATTAAAATATAATTTGGTCATATATATTAGTACTAATTTAATAATTTATGATTTGACCATAAAATAGTGAGAAGAGAAACATATAATATTATTACAGTAAATAAATTGAAAAGTATTTTTTTAAAAAAAAATCATTATTCAAGAAAAAAGTAGTTAAATAAATTGAAAAGTATTTCTTTTTATTTTTTTTAACATTGACTCATGAGTCTGCAAAGGTGGGTGAGAGCCCAAATCATGCAAATTATAAAGGGAGATAAAGGGAAAGAATGGGACCAAATGGTAATCCAACATCAACCATAAGATTAGAAATTATAGAACATGATTACTGAGCTAAATCATCATTCTCAAAGTAATTAAATATTTAAAGGTTTCAGAAAGAAGAAAAGATATTTGTTTTTTTAACCTTAAAGAAATTCTTTACACATTAATGAGTAGTCTACAATTTCTCCACTTTAGGGTTGGTTGATACTTACTCTGTTTTTTAATATTTGTCGCAGGCCACATTTCACGCAATCCAAGTAAAAATTATATGATTAGACGAATCCAAGTAAAAATATATTTTTAATCCTTAATAACTCAAATTCTATACAAGTAAAAATTATAAAAATTTAATATTCCAAATCTATACGATTAGACGAATCCAACAAGATCCCACGTGACTATATTTTATCTTGTATAATTGTGTTAAAAAGTCGAATTAAAATTACTCAATGAATAGTGATAAAACTCCCAACGTGTCAATTATTATGGGACGGAAGAAGCACTATCTTTTTGGCTAGTTGGTTGATACTTCCTCTGTCTTGATATAAATGTTACGTTGGACTTTTTGACACTATTCATTATGTAATTTTGATTCAATTTTTATCATAACTATGTAAGGAAAAACATAGTCAAGTGTGATTTTGTTAGATTCGTCAAATCTTATAGTTTTAGACAATCAACTTTTTATAAGTTTTTATTATACACAATTTAAGTTATAACCGTTAAAAATGTATATCGGCAAATGTGTCGGAAGGGAATGTAAAAATTATATTGAGACGGAGGTAGTACTATTTTGAATCTTCGTTCATTTACATCTCACCCATTATTTCATTTATACAAGAAAGCTTTTAAGTATAATTAATAAAGATATACTTCCTCTGTTTTTTAATATTTGCTACGAACCCACGCAGCACGCAGTCCAATACACATTTTAAATCATTAATATATCAAGGTACAAGTAAAAATTCAAAAAGTTTGATATCTAAAAACTACAAGACGATACGAATCTAACAAGATCTCACTTGATTATTTTTTAACTTGTATAACTATGATAAAACTTTAAGTCAAAGTGTTTATGTGAACAGTACCACATTCGCAAATGTAGCAATCTTTTAAAAATGGAGGAAGTAATTGATATAAGTTGTACTTCCTCCGTCTCGATATAAATGTTACGTTGGACTTTTTGACACTATTCACTGTGTAACTTTGATTCAAATTTTTATCATAGCTATGTAAGGAAAAATATAGTCAAGTGAGATCTTGTTAGATTCGTCAAATCTTGTAGTTTTAGACAATCAACTTTTTATAAGTTTTTATTATACACAATTTAAATTATAAACCGTTAAATATATGTATCGGCAAACGTGTCGAAAGGGAATGTAACAATTATATTAAGACGGATGTAGTATCATGTAAATAATAGTAGTAGTAATTTTTTTGGGGGGTAAAATTAAACCAGTAAAAAATATTACTACTCCACTAAATTCCAAAGTAATGGTAGTACAGCTGTACAGGTATTTGTAAATTTCAGGGAGAATCACCCCTGGCACTACAGGCCTCTTAATTCCATCCATAGGGATAGGGTGATCACATTCAAAGCATGGTGTAATAGTAAATCCTTAACTAAATAAAGTCAAACTGCACCTTTGTGGTTTAGTTTGTTTTGCTTTCAGAAATTGCAATTTGGTAGTGGTATACTAGTATTATTATGATTTTTTTTTTGATAAGTAGTATTATTATGATTTGGTTTACAAGTTGAAAGTTTTTATTATTATTATTATTATTATTATTATTATTATTATTATTATTATTATTATTTTCCTTCTTCTGGGTTACAAGATGATGACGCACAAATATTGGTAGAGAGTAAAAAACATCTACAGAAATAGAGAGATAGGAAAGGAAAGAGTTAAGAGCGAGAGAATCCAACACTAACCAAACCAGAAAAATTCCTCTTTTGGTTCGTGCCCCTCTTTTTGCCAACCGCAAGAAGCCCTTTTCATGTAGAGCGAGCGAGGGCCAAAGATTGACCAAATCCCTTAATTCCCTTGACAGACTTCCAACACTCTTTTTTCATGTAGAGGGCCTAAAATTGACCTATTATGCCATCATCGCCTATTAAGTAATTAATTAATTAATTAAAGTGATGATACTGTCATTTTATTCCGAATACCAAAATCCCCCATTAGAACTTTATTCCAAGCTGCTGCTGCAGCTTTCAATCCCTTCAACAAAGGAAGCGGCGCGCCTACACAGAAAGAAAATGCATAGAGACATTATACATGCAATGCTAGTGGGTTGTGGCCACGCTCTCTCGATCATACTACAAGTTAGCTAGCAACAACGCATCAAGGCAGGCAGCACACACAATACGACGGACGGATGGACGGACGGACGATGCCCCTAGCCGGTGTTCTGCAGTCCAGCTGCAATGCCCTTCATGGTCAAGATAAGCGTGTCCTCCAACCCGGGAGCATACTCACTCGTAGGATTCAGCTTCACCAGTTCATCTGCTGCTTTGCTCGTACTACTAATCTCCATGATCTCTTTCGACAGATGCGGCCCAACCTTCACATTATAGCTGGGATCGCGAATGCGCTTCAATGTATAGATTTGACACACGTTGAGGACCGTGATGTATGGATCCCGAAGCCTGAGCCTCTGTCTCAAGTACGGGTCGCCTTCCAGAAGTTCCTTGTGTCCCGCAACCTAAACCCCAAACAATGGCCAATGACAACCGTAACATTCACTTGTAATCAAATTTTGAGGTTAAAGAATGACGATATATGTATTTTTTTATTTTTTTTTTTACCTGAAGGATAATGCTTTGGGTTGCTTCATACTTGGTGCGCAACTGCTCTCCAAATGGCCACAGTTCTTTCGAAACCAGAAGCTTGTCGTATAAAGCAGCAATTCCGGGGTCTCCTTTTGCCAGAACCATTTCAATCAGGTCGATTGTCACCCTAAAGAATGGCCATTCGTTGTACATATCTTTTAGCATCTGAAAATTCTTTATATCCTTCTCAATAACGTGATTCATTGCAGCTCCGAATCCAAGCCAAACTGGCAGATGAAATCTCGTCTGTGTCCATGCAAATATCCATGGGATTGCTCTGAGAGATTCTATCCCGCCACTAGGTTTTCTCTTAGATGGACGACTCCCAATGTTCATCCGACCATATTCCAGCTCTGGCGTTGCCTAAACAAGAAAGAGAATGTTTAAATGCAATTCTATATGTCTTAAAAATTAAACGTCAAAGGGCCTTGAAATTCTTACTAGGCGGAAGTATTCAACAAATCGAGGTTCTTGGAAAACTATGGAGCGATACTCATTTGTGGCAAAAACAGCCATCTCATCCATGAGCGAACGCCATTCTGGCTTTGGTGCCACGGAAGGGTGCATGCCGTGCTCCAGCGTCGCAGCAGTAAAACGCTGGAGGGTTCTGAAGCATAAATGTTCCTCTCCAAAGCACTGTTCAATAACTTCTCCTTGAACGGTGACACGAAGTGAACCATGAATGGTGTCAGGTGGCTGAGACAAGATAGCAAGATGGGTCGGGCCACCCCCTCTACCAACAGTCCCACCTCTGCCATGAAACATTGTCAGCTTCACGCCGTACTCCTTGGCAACCTTGACAAGTTCTTCTTGGGCCTTGTATAACTGCCATGCTGCTGAAAGACGTCCAGCATCTTTCCCTGAATCTGAATATCCAATCATGACTTCCTGCTTTCCGTTGATCCTGTTACGGTACCAATCAATAGAAAAGAGTCGAGCTACAGCAGCCGGAGCATTCTCCAGATCAGCAAGCTTCTCAAACAATGGAACAACTCTCAGTGGCGTTTTGACCGCACACTCACGTTGCAAAAGTTCCACAGCAAGCACATCAGATGGGGCAGTTGCCATGGAAATTATATAGGCACCAAAATTATCGGCAGGGAGTTCAGCAATGACGTGAAATGTGTCTAAAACATCAGCAATTTCATCAGTTTTAGGAAGATCGGGGCCAAATAGTGGACGCTTGCCTCTCAGCTCAGATAAAAGCCACTCTTGCCGCTGCTCCTCTGACCATTCTCTGTAAGATCCAATATCTAAGTGCTTCGTGATAGCATCTAGAACATCAGTGTGTCTATCTGACTCCTGCCGGATATCAAGTCTCACAAGTGAAAGTCCAAAGGTTGATACTTGTCTTAAGAAATCAAGAAGGCTTCCATCCGCAATTGGGCGATCACCACAAGCACAAAGAGATCTATAACACAGCTCAAGAGGCTCCAGAAACTGGATTCAAACATAAGCCAACCTCAGTGAATTTACTGTTGAAGATCATAAATCATAACTACACCACTCATATTAAAAAGAGGAGTTTCATGAAACTTCTAGTGGGAACCCCCTCATTTATCCACAAACAAGTTATTCCTTAAACATTAGTGTATTGTCTTTAAATATAACATATACGGGCTAGAAGCTCTCTACTGCATATTCCTGGTATGTTTATATCCAATTGAATCATTGCATTTATTTTCCTCCGTACAAGCATGGTAGAACTAAAAATGAAAGAGGAGAGGTTTAAAGATTGAGAAACATGGCATAAAATAATGAATGTTTAATGATGAACAAACCTCTTCAACATTGGTGAATGTGAACTCCTCAGGAACATCAGAGATCCCATTTGCTAGTAATTGGCGTGCACGTTCACGTGTATTATAAAGCTTGTCTCTCACATCTCCAAGAATAACACGGTACGGCTCATTTGGTGGAACTTGCTTCCAAAATTCTGCAGGAAATAGAAATGACACAAAATATAAATAAGTAATATGAAAATATTTCTGTTCTATTAAGCGTAAGTATAAAGTTTTCCTTAACCATGCAAGTGTAGAATGATAAAATCTATGGAACTTATTGACGGCAACAGTAGGTAACACTGTATAATGATGAATTCTACAGAATGTAACTGACAACAATAGTTGGAAATGTTGAAGAATGATGAATTTTATGGAATGTAATTGACAGCAACATTTGGTAATAGAGCTTGATGAAATATAATATAGCCATCAATAAAACAGTTTGATAGGGCAGGCCGGCAGGCTACTTAACTTTTGGTGTATGGGCACAATTTAAGCTAAAATGCAAACACATTAACATACCAATGTAATGTTTAGCATCTCTTTTTGAGGACATGTGAAGTTCATCAGCACGTACACGGAGTTCATCATTGCAGCGCCACATTGAGAGCTGCCAGAGACAATGACAAGCATGGATATTAAACAGGCAGAAATTCAAGGGTTTCAGAACAATCAAGTTCTTACTTCAAACATTAGATCCTCTAGCTGGGAGAAGTACAAATTAGCAGCCATCATCCTCGCAAGTAAGCAGACATCTCTGGTAACTTCAGGAGTAACCCTCGGATTGCCTAAAACATGGAGGACACATCTTGCATGTAAATAAAAAACAGTGACCAGTGATCTGCTACATTTATTATCCATATGGCAGACATCAAGATATTCATAATTTCATACGACTTCATGATCTAAAATCTTCATAGAAAACAACAAAGAATGTTTGATTTCCAGTTCTTTACAACAATACATAAACACTTTAGTAAATTCCTTACAAAGGATTTCGCTTCCAGTTCAGAAATCAAAGTTTCAACTACAAATGTGTATTGATCTAATATAAAAATGGTGACATCATTTATGAAAGGGCTCAAACAACAGTATAAAAATGTAAAGAATAACCAGTTAAAGCATTGTAAGAATGAGAAATCCTAATGAAAAGAAAAGGATTTGAAATGACCAAATCTTGCCACAAATCTTCATTCCAATCTTCAAAGAATTTCTTGCACTACTTCCTTCCCAGCTCATTTTCTTATATTTTTTTAATTTTATTTTTTATTTGGAAAAATGTTACTTCAGAAAATTCACTTAAATATGTAAATTGTGAAAGAGGATAATACCATCACGGTCTCCACCCATCCAAGATGAGAACTGAATGAGAGGGGCATTGTAAGGAACTCGCTCATTAATTCCAATATTTTTCAAAGCAGTGTCAACACGTCGTAAAAATTTTGGCACTCCTTTCCATATGGTTTCATGGAAGTAACTCATTCCGGCTCTCATCTCATCTTGAGGAGTTGGAGGATTTCTCCTAATTTCATCAGTGCGGAATGCCGCTTGTATCTAAACAAACCAAAGAATGATCCATATAGTCAAACCATGCATAGAGGAAAAAATAGAATGAAAAGGAAAAAAGGGCCTATATGCACTCTCAAGTCTCAAGATCATTTTATGAAAAATGTACGTTAAAGTCCCAACATCAACAGATATCGTAACACAACAATATGACAAGGCAGGGCTCCAGAGGACACATTAAACTAATTTGAGTAAATGAAATGTTTGTTTCAGTTTAAGTCAGGAACAACTATCCAACCATTGCAATTCTCTGCTCAAAATGACTCAGTTTCAGGGTATAACATCCAGTTATAGCATTGTACGCTACAAAATGAACTACACCACAGTACCACACCAGTCAAAGAACTTGGATTGTATCTTAGCACACCAAAACACAAATTATTTAAAGCCATGGTTCAATATAGTTGCCAAAAAGAGTAAATGTACAAGTTTTTTGTACAAGCAACAAATTGTTGAGTCCATTAACAGCATACCTCCCTTTGTAATGCCTCATCAAGTTCCTGCTTGTCATCAGGAGTGATATCCTTGGCATTCAGCTGAGTCAAACAATCCCGAATTCTGAAAAAATCATATAGAACATGAGTAAGAATTCCATTGTATAGTCAATCAATTTCCTTCAAGAGAGACAGGGCAGCAAATAATAGTTTCTCACGGATACACAATCCACGAGTCCCGCAAAAGGAAGAAAAACCGAACTGACAGATTGCATAATTTGTAGCTTTAATGGAGTTCAATGCAAAAGCAAAACCTTGCATGTTTCTGAAGCAACGATCTACGGACAGATTGAGTGGGATGGGCAGTCAGCACTAAGTCTACAGTTTGATTCTTCAAAGCATCAAAAACTTCCTGCGGAGACTTGTTCAATTGCCCAACCAGCCTCTTGAGAGTCTCCTCAATGTCAGATTCAGTTGTGGCGGATGCCTCGTCGGAAAAGTCCCTTTTCTTCAACTTAATCCTGCGTCTGTAAGCAATCTGAACTTCTTCAGCAAGGTTGGCCAAGTTAAGCATGTTTGAGAAGGACTTCGCAACGACAATTGAATCCCCTGCATCCAAGCTTGTGAGAACCTTCCCAAGCTCTTCCAGTTTCTGTGGATCGCGCTTCCTTTCGTACTCCGCACAGATTTCATAACTGTCTTGCACCTATTCCACATGCAGACACAAAAAGTAAATTCGAAGCCCCAAAGCAGTAAAATTTAGGTTTAGTGGCAGCGGATTACCGTTTCTCGGATTTCCTCCCCGTGCAAGTCTTGGAGAATGTCGAGAAACCTATCGAGAAGCAGGGCATCGTACTCAACGAGCTTATCATCCTCGGAAACCTTGGCAGGGGCAAGCAACCGCAACTGGGCATCAATCGACGCCATTTTCACAAGCTTCCTGCTCATGATGGGTTCTGTTGTAGATTGATATAACAGTATAATAATTTCTTGAAAAGGAAAAGAAATTGGAACACGGGAATTTCGCTCTTGCCCACTTTAATTGACGGGATTCACGGAGGGGGATAAAGGGGGAAGTCGATGGTTTCCGAAATGCAGAAAAGGGTAGAAGGAAAGAACCAGAAATGGGCTCTGGACTCTGGAAGATACACGTGATGCAATCGACAGACTCGTGGCGGAGAATGAAGGGAGCCAGCATTCAAGGTCTCTAGGTCTTGTTATGACCTCACACTCTCCTTTATATAGACAGAATTTTGAACACCACTCCGTACTCCATCCTCTACAGTCCACACAACACCAAAGAAACCTGAGCCCACCTTGTTACCCTCGTGGATAACCATTATTATTATTGTTAAAGATGAGATTTTTAACTCTCCATTCAGTCATGTGTTTAGCAGAGAAAATCGATCTCGCACCTTTTAACAAGTACAGACTGTACAGTGTGTCCCCATTTCGATTCGCCACTGTTCATACCCTTACTGTGCGGAAAGCCAATTTCACATTGGCCATTTGCCCGTTTAGGCATTATTTGGCCTTTGGGAGTGACAAAATAACAAGAGAATGGTGATTTGATATGAGATGGAGGGGGTGGTCCCTGGAGAGCAGAGCAAGCACTGCAGGGTTAGCCTTCGCTCTCATTGTCTGACACCATTTTTGTGAGCCTCACATTCGTACAGTGAGTGCTCTTCTCCTCCACATTTCACTTTTGGCCACGCTGTTAAGCACTGTCCTAACATTCTTAAAATCTGTGTCTTTTTGCAGCTAACTGATTCAAATAAAATTTTGTATACACCCAACAGTTCAAATGCTGTTGAGCCTCCAAGAGGCTGATAAATTCATTCCGTAAACCTAAAAAATTGTGAAAAAATAATGAATCAACTTAAATTGTAGTTCTGTCCATTTTAATTCAGACTCGAGAATTCAGGTAATAAGTGTATTAGATTTTTTAATAACAGTTTAGACGTGAGAATATAGGTAGCGAGGTTATGTATTTAATACTATGAATAGTTTCTGTACGAGAATTTAGAATAAGAAAAAAACTAGTGAAGTACTGAAGTAGCTGAAATGATTTTTTTTTTTTTTCTATTCTAAAAAGGAAAGGTAGCTGAAATGTAAGGCAAATAAATAAAAAATAAATAGAAAGAATTACGGAATACAACTTTTTATTTTTATAAAATTAGAATCGTAAAATCGAATCGAGATCTTATTAAATTGCATCAATAGAGGAAAACAATTATATCTAATATATATATATATATGCAAGCCGTTGGTTACTGTTCCCAGCAATAGTAAATGTAGTGTTACATTTCCGGTTTTGCCCTTGTTCCACACTACTACGCAGTTTTCAATGGTAATGGTCGAGTTGCCCTAATTTTCTTTCACACGAATGCATCCAGCTCCGATTCCCGTCCTCCCTCCGATCATCATTCCGCTTCATTGTGCCCTAGGTTGCTGCCGTCGTGCTGCTGTCATCTTCAAGGGGAAATCGGGCATGGGAGCGGGCTAAAGAACGAGGACTCACAGAGAAGCCAGGCAGCGCTGTTGTAATTGAGGAAGAAGAAGAGCAATCGCAGTAGATTCGCCCGCGCAGTCCTCCGACACGCATCCCCACGCCCTGACCTTGCCCTAGAAAGCACACAGATTGGTCGCGTTTCCGAGCAGCTGCCTTTCCCATCTCGCAGTTGATAGTTGATGGTGAAGAAATTAGGGATTTTGAGAAGAGGGAATCGCCAGCAGTATGAGAGGCCGAGCGCTCGCGAACCTGCCGCCGCTCCCCCCTGCTCGCTCCACGCTCGTCCTCGCCCTTTTCCGCCTTTGCCCCTGCTAGCTCCCCGCTCGTTGCGGCATGCGTCCTCTCACGTCGAGCCACCTGGAGTCCTCAATACCCCATCCGCGAGTGACCTCCGACCCCTGCGAGCCGCCCGCACCATGTTTGAGTCCCCCCCGCCCCACAGAGCGAGCCATCGAGCCCTCGTCATGCCCCCTCCTCCGTTGAACTATCGGCGGTCAGCGCAGCAGGCGGACACGCCACCACATAATGGCGATTGGAGTAGCAGCATTCCACATCCAGGTAATGGGATTCCATTTCAGTCGACTTTGCTATGATCTTGTTCTTTTTATTTGCTGTTTGAACTCTTTCCAGCAAAAGGTTAGATTGGAATGGGTATTCTAATTAGGGTTTATGGACTTCTGGGATGAATTTTATGCTTTCTGAAATTGGGAGTAACTGATTGCTTGAGGTGCATATTGGACTATTGTTTGAATCTTCAGTACTGTGGTTCTGGGGACTCCGTTGGCCAATTCTCTTGGAATGAAATTGTATGACATGTGAGCAGTAGTTTGGTAGGCATGATTTGGGAACTTGACTTGCAACTGCTTGAACCACCCCTCTGTCTTTTCTTCCCTGACTAAATTGAGTATGTTGAACATAGGGATTAGAATCTTGCCAAATTTGTTAAGTTTATAAACTGCAATTGGGTGAGATGTGTGATGACTATGTTCTGTTAAAAATCTGATTTGTATTGGCATAATAAAAATCTGAAAGTGGATGTTTGAAAATAGCGTTTATGCCTGTTTGATCTCCTTTTCTTGCTTAGTGCGTTTCACCGAAGCTAGAATTTCCAAAAATAGGTAACAACTTGTGCTAACCTGCCTATGTCTATTTATTTATTTATTTTTATTTTTTAGAATATGCAGTGAGGAGGAACCATGTGACAATTGATGTGGATTAAAAATCTGGTTTTGTGCAAGATTGGGACTGTGAATATTGGTTTTGTGAATGCATGATGTGGGAATGAGTTAACTGATATCTTAGGAGTCTGAAATTGTATGTTTGGGAACTAGAGTTGTAGGCCTATTGATCATTGGAGTTTTGGAGTCTGATAACGTGTTTCAGCTCCAAACCTCACCATTTGCAGTGGTTCATCTTTATTGACAGCCGTGCAACATAATACAAACAAATATTTATTTTATGAATAAGTTGATGCCTTATAAGATATGTAATTAATATAGTCAAGTTAATACTCACTTTTTTGCTTTCCAAGTCGACCACAAATCCAAGTTCAATAAATTTCACTGTTTTTAAGCCCTGCTAAGTGTTTGAGCATGAATTGGAGGTTCTAGGTTGGATCCTGAAAGTTTAGAGTGGTTGCCTGGTTCTCCTTCAGGCATGTGTGCGATTTTTCTCTTGCCATGATTGAGATGTGGGATGTTGATTATTCTGGAAGTCAGTTTTGATAGGTTGAATGTTCAGAAAGGTGTGAGGGGGGCGGGGGGGAGTGTTGAGCCTTTGCGTTGAATTTTTTCTTTTTATTTGCTTTTTGAACTCTTTCAAGCAAAATGTGACTTGTGAATGTTTGTCTATCTTTTTGACACTTGGATGTGTGATGATCTTTTTTTTTGTTTTTTTTAAAACTATATTTATAAAAAAGGTATTGGGCCATGAATTTGTACACTTGAAGCTTGGCTACCCGCTATCAAGAAGTTTGTGACTTGAATTTTGTATATGATTCAATATTTCAATTGACGATTTTGTTACTTAATAGAATTGATCGGATATTAAACATTGATATGATTTTTATGCATAGTGGTTTCTTCCTATTTGATTTGAATCGTTTGCCTGAATGAATGATTTTGGGGTAGTTATTACTTTAATGGTCATATAACTGGAAGCTTTTACAAGCATTGTGGTTATTAGGGTAATCATCATACTTTTGTAACATATAATAGGCTATGCATATCATTTGTATGCTTCGTTTGTTCAGATTGAATAAGGAATTGCGAAGAAAATTGCATTTGCAAGGATTTTGACTTTGAATTCCCTGCTAGAATTTCGATAAGGGAAGAGAGTGCATTAAATGGTGAAATGATTCATGAGTTCTTTGGATGAAGTTTACTGTGGTGGTGGGAGCAATAGTAAATTGTTTTATTCCATTGCAGCTTGCTGTTTTGTAAATTAGTAAATTGTTTTATGAAGGAAGAATTGGTGAGTTGTTCTATTCCAATGCAACTTGTTGTTTGCTGCTTTGTCTTCCTTTGCGTACATTCACTGTTGCACCTTTACCCGTCTGGCCATGGGCTGCAGCAAGCAGAAGGTGAGGATTCTAACCTTCATATTGTTCCTCTCCATTCCTTCTTCTTAGTTTAGTTGTTGATTTTTCTGTTAATTTCAGTGGTCAATATCTTTAGTGAAGAGTGGGTATGTTTCAATTTGACATAGTCTATGAAGTTTCGTTCTTCAGCTGGTTCATTGTTTCACTATTTGCTGAGGCACTTCATTGTATCCTGTTCGTTCATATTATTGTCTTTATGAAATATCATATAGAATGTTCCGTGCTCCATCAAAGAATGCCAACAAATTAGATTTCAATTCCTAATTTGTTATACCTCTGTGAATGAGTTCATTTTATTACAGCTTTCTTGCACATTGAAATGACAGCTAAGGTTGTAAAGTAATTTCAGTTTCATATTGCTGGCTTTTTCATGGGGACAACCCTCAAAAAGAGATTTTATGAAGTTCAGATAATTTCAAAATTCCGTTTTCTCAAAATCTTGTTTAAATAATGCCATTGTCTCGCTCAGCAATTTTGCTTGGCCATGTTTTCTTCCATTAAATGCTACCTTTTTTTATTATGCTTAGTTTAGGCTGTGCGGATATGATGTTCACATTGTCTGGAACTAAAACTTGATATGCACATTATTTCTGAATTCTATTCATTGGGATTTTCCCACTACATTTTTGTTTCTCGCACTGTCGTCATCTGAATCTTTTACTCACTAATTTGCAACAGAGAATGACTCCATTATCAAAACTAGAAGTTCAAATTAAGATTAAATGATCAAATTAAAAATCAAATTATATTCTTAAAATGCATTTATAGCTATTGGCTATTATGACATTTATGGTTTCTGAGGGATCTTGTATTTATGTTGTTTTGGTCATTAAGCGAAATTCTTAATATCTAACTGAAATCTTTGATTTTCTTTCAGCAATACTATCATCGTGTAAGGTTGGCTGCTCATTCAAACTTCCATGGATTTGTGTAGTCAGCTGCGGTAGAGTTTTACCCTGCCAACTTCCTTCCAAGTAACTCGTCCTTGCTCCGCCGCCAACTTCTTTCCAACGCCGCCTCTGCTCGTCGCTGCGGCGCCATCTTCCTAGCCCAAATCGCTCTGCGTCCTCCGTTTCGTCAGCCATTGCCCTGCCCCAGCTTGCATATCCGGCCCTGCTCCGCTTGCGCCGCCACCATAGACCCGAGTAGTGCTACTCCGCCCCCGCTCTCGTTCAGGTTAAAAAAAAAAAAACGTATAGCTTCATTATTCAATTTGGGGATTTGAGTTGGAGACTGTGAATTAGGGCTTTTAATTTGAGTTACTTGTTGGCTTACGAGTTGCGCTCCCATCCTTGTTAGCTTACTTGTTTGAATCTTGTGTTGAATATTTTTGGGTTTTTAGAGCTTTTAATTTGGGGGTTCTGTGCTTTCCAAATTGCACCACATGATTTCCATTTTTACAAGGTACTTGCGTCCGTCATGTCTCAGATTTGGGGGTCGATTTGTTGTTGGAGTGATTCAATTGAAGGGAATGCTTGATTTCAAAATTTCTGAATTTTGAACTGAATATTTAATTTAGTGAAACTGAATTTGGTTTGGCTTTTTCTGTGGGTAACTAATTTCTGCTTACCCTTTGCTCATAGTTTCACTAATTCTGTGGCAAAGAAATTTTCGTTTCTTGATTGTTTTTCACGTTTTCCCGGCGCTGCTTTTCCTTTGTTTTTTTTCTTAGCAAGGGCCTTTCTTAATAGGTTAGGAATAAAAAACCTTGTCAGGTCTATTTAGTTGTTGCTTTCAACGTGCTTTGAATTCTTCCTTTTCCATGTGTTGGTTATTTGGGTTTCTGATTGTTTATATTTTGGTGTTATAGTTTAAAGCACCTGATAGTTGATGGATCTCTCTCTAGTGTTTAGTCAGTTTTCGGGATGTGATTGGTTGGTTGTATCGATATTGTTGTATTATAATTGGTTCTTGCTGTTTAGTTTGATATAGAAAACAAGCATTACCTTTCAGAAATCGCAAAGTAGGAAGTGTAAATTCTCCCTTTAGCTTACATATTTAATCACACGTTATCCCCTTCAACCCAGCTTTCGGTTTTCCCCTATTCTAAATAGGCCAGCTGTGCAATCGCAGTATGATTCGATTTTTTTCTATAATTCTGCTTTCATTCCTGTTTGGTTTAATTTTTCCATTTCATTTTCTGAACTTCTCGCTAAGTAGATACTGTTTATTCTCCCTTTGGCTTACCTCTTTAATCGCACATTATCCCCTTCAATCTAGCTTCGCGTTTTCCCATATTCTAAAGAGGCCAGCTATGCAATCGCATTGCTTCACTGGTCTTGTTTTAGTGTTTTTTTAGGTTTTAGATGTTCCCCTCCACCATATCCACTTTGCGTTATTGAACCACGTTGGCGAAGCCGAGTCGGATGAAGCAACACGACAGGTTTATCTATAAGCAATTGTCATGTTCATGTCCCTTTTTTCTTCATTTTAGTGGTCAGTTCTTTTTTCATGGTTATTTGGGTTTGTGGGTATTGAAAGTTTCCGATTTTTCATTTGTATTTTATTTTATTTTATATTTCCTTGTACCATTTTCTGCAACTTTGTCTGCAACGCATTCTCCAATCTATGGTTTGTGTAACAACTTTGTACAGTTTGATTCACAAGCTACCTCATAACCTTTGAGATACCCTATTTAATTCACATTTATTTTGGAATTTGATTTTTCTTTGCAGGTTGAAGAACTTCCTTCATCATCAGAGCTAAAACTCTTTTTGACATCTCAAACCAAATATGTCATGCAGTTCAAGCCAGGACTAAACAAGGTAGAATTAACTACGCATATTATTTTCTATTTCAAGTATTTCTGACTATCTATCGCCTCCTAACTTTTCCTGCATAGATAAATACCATCTCTTTTACAGTTGAATGACTTATAAGTGATTCTTGTTTGATTTCCTTACTTTTACTTGCCCTATACCCGAGCCTAATGAACAAAAGCAACAATCCAAAGCACTGACTATCTATCTTTTTTTGTTTTGTAGGGAATTCAAGAGTTATTATCCTTGGAAGTTCTTAATAGGCTACCATAGATAATGTCCTTTCCAACCACCAGAACACATTATCTTCTAATAAGCTATGGTTTTTGTCAATAGCATATAATAGAAGCACATACCAGAACAGTCTTCTAATAAGCTATGGTTTTGAACTTTTGAAGCAATTCTTTTCCATTCCACATGTGATATCAACTTTTTTAGAGGAATCCCTACATTCTTTAAAGTGTAATTTTTACCTAACAGTTCTTTTTCTACTGCCGCCCGCGCGGCGTAGCGCGCGAGGCTGAGTTCTAGTATACTAATAAGTGAAAGCATAACACGGAATATATATAACATATAATATCATTAGGTAAATGAAGCGATAAGCCGATAAAGCACTATAAACAGTTGAAAATAAAAATTCAAGACCGACCTTATGATAAAAATGAGATTATGAAAGCATATATTAAATTTTGGTATGATCGGATCGCCTAGATCATGAGATCCTAAAATCGAGATTGAGAGACGGTTGTAAGGGATGAGAGATTCTAATAAAGAATTCTCAACCTATGGTTTGGAGAAGGGGGACTTGACCGCTATGGTAAGTCTCCAACCCCTCGTTATTCTTTCATTTGTTTATAAATTTGAAATATAATTTAAATTTCACGTTAAAAAGAATATTCCATTCATATATGCTCCAAACGGGTACCTCAGTGTGTTAAAATTTGATACTAATAATACGGGAGAAGAAAGATGCAGAAACACGATTGATGCAGTGAACTTATTAATATGTCGTCGTCGTCTTCCCGCAGGACAATTTCGCAGGTGCTAACAAAAGTGTTTGAGAGTTGAGAGGTCATACTTGTCCAAGAAGACATGGACAAGGGCACAACTTGGCTCGACACCAATGGGTGTGTGCGGGGGGTTTTGCCGATATCTGGCAGCTTTGCATGCAGGCATTAGCGGATCCTCGTATGTGCAGGTTGCGTCATTTGACCTACTAGAAAAATAATACTCCCATCGTTCCACCGGAAATGTTTCAAAACTTTTCGGCATGATATTTTATGTTGGATAATTAGAATATTAGTTGGTGACTTTAATTTAGGGGGTGTATTGGTTAGAGAGTATGTGAGATTTTTTTGGACTTTTAAAGTTTAGGTGTATTCAATTTAGATTTTAAAAAATCTTTAAAAATCTAGAAGTATTCAATACAGATTTTAAAAGGTTTTTAAAAATCTAGATGTATACAATATAGATTTTAAAAAGTCTTTAAAAAATTTGAGGTATTCAACAGTGTATGAGTTTTAATTCTTCATAGATTTTAATGGATTCTTTTAAATAATACAATAACTAGACAAAATCTCTCCAAACAATCAACGATTTCTATGGATTCTATACGAGTCAGCCATACTCTTCAAGAATCTATATACATAATCAACCAACTCTACGTGGAGTCCATGGACTTTCTAAATCAACCGACTTTTTAAAATCCATAAAAATCTGAATCGAATACACCCCCTTTTTAATGTAGGGGCATATTATGTGTATTAGTCTTGGATCCAATTATTGGCGGATACACAATTTTTTTATTTGGTAGGTCAAATATTATGAAGAATAATTTGTGTGGCTTCCAACCATAGGTTGGAGGTTCGATTCCCACCCGGTCCCTATCCGTCCCCTTTTTGTAATTGTGTGTCTTTGGCTCCCACACACCTTTGTCGACATGTAGGTGTCAATGTTTACCCAAAAAATACGTGAAGAATAATCAGCTGACTTTATAAGGGTATATTTAACTGAAACTTTGTTACATTTTTTTGGATTTAAAAAGCGGATGGATTTAGAAAATCTATAAACCTTATATAGAGTTGGCTGACTTTGTATATACTTCATACTGTACAAAATTCGTAAAATCTTTTGTTATGGAAAGATTTCGTATGATTATATTTTTCTAAGAGAATCTATTAAATTTCATGTAGTCTTAAAGTCAATAAGCGATTGAATTTCTAAATTTTTTTAAAGAATTTTAAAAATTTATATATATTTTTTTGGTGACTAAACTTTATATTGAATACCTTTTGAGTTTTAAATTTTTTTAAAAAAAATCTAGATTGAAAACACTTAGTCCAAAAAAATCCTATAAACTCTTGATTCAATACATTACTATTAGAGTTGTGAACCCCTTAAAATTTTTACATATATCTTATCTTATCTTTACATATATACAAACATTTATAATAAAACCAATCAATATATTATTAAACTTCTACCCAGATTACTCAACACTTGTCATAAAATTACAACTTAAATCCTAATAATATCAAAATATTAGTACTAATATTTTACTATTTTTTTTGGTGGGTCAATTGACTCACCTTGCAGTATACTCCCTCCGTCCCGCGAAGATTGAAGCCTTTCTTTTGGGCACGGTAATTTAGGTAGTGGAGTTTAGTAGTTAAAGTGGTGTGGGTATTTGTGTTTAAGATTATAATGAATTTTGATATTGTTTATTGTTTAACTTTGACTTAATATTATCGTAGTGATGTAATTTGAGAAAAATATTCAAATGTGGTCTTGTTAGAATCGTCTAATCGTGTAGTTTTAGAATATATATTTTATACAATTTTTATTTGTATCAATTTTGTAATATTAAGAGTTAAAGAAATATAAGGGACTTTGTGTAGGAAAGTAATAATGCATTGGAATTTGTGCAGAATAGTAAAAGTAAGTATTTTTAATGGGATTTGACAATAATTAAGATTCTAATCAAACTTATATTAATTTAATTTTTCTAAAAACGGAAAGGGTTCAAACTTCGTGGGACACCCCAAAAAGGAATAGGGTTCAAATTTCGTGGGACGGAGGGAGTACTACATATACCCATGAATCCAATGAGACATGAGGATACCCGGTATTAAAAAAAATAAAATAGTAATAAACATATTTTGGTCATATGAATGGAATTGTTGTTGGTCCCTCATTAGGACTATTAGTTTTATCAAATGTTAAATAAAAATACATGTAGAAAAAGTGTAAATTTTGTTAATCAAATGTAAATCTGCGAGAAAATAAAGACTGTCTTTAACAGCAAGCATGAATGTTAAGGATCTTTTGGCTCTGCATCCGGGCATCGATTGGCATCACATTCATCAGGAAGAAAATGTGGTGGCAGACTCGTTAGCTAAGTGTGGGGCTGTTAACCCAACAAATATTTGAGCCCATTATTGAGGCCTAGTTCACATCGGCCCAGTTGTTGTTGATAAGCCCAACCCATGTTGCTGCACAAGAATTATTAAGCAGATAAAGAAGAGCGGTGTTTGAAGCCAGGAGAGATCTTGGTATGGTGGGAGGTTCTTCAGCTTCATTTGGAGTCGGCCTATAAATACTTGAAGACGGCCTCCATTGCAGACACCTCCAACACAACTCTCAAATCGAGACTTTATTATTTCTTTCTTAGCTTTCAGTTTACTTTTTATTGCTTTTTGCAATTTACTGCTTTCTTTAGATTCATCTATCGCTTTCTGTAATTCCATTGTTTACAGCTTTCTTTACTTCCAACGTTGTAATTTCATTCCAGTTCAATTCTGCAATCCTTTCAGTTCCTTCAATTCAGTTCTTGTTCTTTCTTCTTTCTTCAATATTTTTACGGTACAAAAAATTGGCACGCCCAGTGGGACTCGAGTGGAAGCCATATCCGCTTTGAGTACATGCATCTGTGATCTGGTAGACTGGTGAGCGATTTGACACAGAAGTTTGAAGAAATTTCGATACAGGAGAAGATATCAGTTAGAACACCATCTGAGGACGCCGTTGATGCGGTGAGCACCTCTCAACCGCAACAGGGGATTATGCAGACCCCTACATTGTCAGAAAAAATGTGGCTGTCAATGACAGAGTCGATGGCCGAGTTCATACCGCTACTCACTAAGCATCTTATGGATGTACTACGGCCTGCTATGGCAGACCAGATTGGGAGAGTATGTAGTTCACCGCATCTCCAGCAGGATGGAACTGCTCCTACAAACGGCACAAATGTGTCGTCCAGTCTCCCATGTCCAGGGCCATCAGGCGGCCAACAAAAGACTTGGGGAGCCACACCCGGCCAGCCGCCACTTCCAGTATCAGGCTGCTTACACCTTTGCTCCAGCGGCACCTGCACGCCGAGTTTTGGGTATGCGGTACCTCCAGTGCCGATCTATGCATCACCATGCAGCCATACCCGATGGGCTTCAAGATGCCCGAATTTACAACGTTCTCATGGGACGGCGACAAGTCCACTGTGGAGCATGTGGGCAGATTCACCGCACAGTGTAGTGAAGTGGCGGCCAATGATTGGCTGAAGCTGAGGCTATTCAGCTTATCCCTCACTGGACCCGCCTTTGTGTGGTATGCATCCTTACGGCCTAATTCAATTAAAAAATGGGCCGATCTGGAGCGAGCATTCCATGACAGATTCTACAAGCCGTTGACACAGGTGAGTCTCGCAGACATTACTAATGCTAAGCAATTTGCCGATGAGACGGCAAGCATCTTTATTAATAGACTACAACGGCTTAAGGGCCGATGCACAATGACGATCCCTGATAAGGAAATAGCCAATATTGCAGTGGCGAATATGTTGCCAAAATTGAAAGAGTATTTAATTGTGCATGATTCCACTGACCTTGCCCAGCTGGCCGAAAGGGCGGCCCGCTTGAAAAGTTTCTTGAGGAACAAGATGAGAAGCGTCGACCTACACACGAGACTCATTTTAAAGAAGCGAAACCCGGTAAAGATGAAGACCAACCAAGGGTGGTGACTGTTGCAGTGACCCCTAGTGGAAACAACCCTGGATAGTAGCCTTAGAATGCCATCGATGGCAGCCTTGGAGGCCGGGTAGTTGTTGACAGAGTAACAGTGGCCGACAAGCGTGCTTGCAAGATTGCAGATGGCGGATGGCGACTCCCTCACGACGGCTGGGCTTTGAAGGCGGCGGCCGGGCGACTGAGCACCTCAGGCACGGGCGACTGAGGTTGAGGCAGGCATGGGTGACTGAGGCAGGCGCGGACGACTGAGGCCCTTAGGCGCGGGCGACTGAGGCAGGCACGGGCGCGCCTGAGGCAGGCCCGGGCGACTGAGGCAGTCGCGGGCAACTGAGGCTGAGACAGCAATGGCCTGGCGCAAGAGGACGACAGCTGAGACAGCGGCGGCCTGGCGCAAGAGGACGGCAGGGACTTGGTTCCTTGTAGTTTAATTTTCTTAATAATTGTTTTGTTTTCTTTTGGTTTTTATGGATGTTTGGGAATCAGCGGATCCGCGAGCAGATAACAGATTTGGAGAGAGAACTGTGAGACAATATGCTCTTCCAATATGCTATATGCTGGTCAATATGCTGTCATCCAAACAGCCACTTTGTATTTCCTTTGCTACCCCCCTTGTCCCCTTTGCTTTTGCTTTCTTTTTTAGCCAACGCCTGATAGAGTCCTTTTTCCGGAAGAAAAAAACATCAAGCATGGCTATTAATAAAAATTCAAACAAGTAGCCAACATATCTTTTTTTTTTTTTTTTTTTTCAACAGCAACTCTAGAAATGTCAGACACGAAGCAAACTTGAAAAATGGTAAACTGCGTTTGGTTTTACTGCGTAAAATTAAAATTTGTTTTGTTCTATATATTTAAACAAAATGTCCTTATTACATACAATTTGTTTTTGGAGGAGCTCATTTATTACATATGAGAAATAGTTAAGTATATTATGAGTTTAACTCTTACTTAAATTAGAGACATTTGATCAAAACTGATACAATGGTTGAAATCTTGTCCAGTATATGATTGATGAATTGAGTTATCTTGCCAAGGATCATCATTTAGTATTGATAAATTTCTTGTCACTGAGTAATCTATAGGTAAAGAGACTGAAAATCTTTAAATCTGGATTATTTCAGTAGCTTGAAATCTTGAATACCACCAATTCACATTGGAAAAAGACGACCATTCTTTGCCAAAATAAGGTACATACAACTATACAAGACCCATGCTGCCCTTTAGGAGCCTAAAAAGAATCACAACTGGTTTTTCTGTTTCTTCATAATATAACAATAAACATACAATTCTGGAGGAGAATAGCAACAGAAGACTACAATTAATGATTATCTTCATTTTCCTCAACTAACAACGACACACATCTTCTGCACTAGTAAACACACACATACAGGATAGCATAAACGCATTGTACACTTGAGAACCTGTTACACATAATATTATGGGACAACACCAACACCAACGATATCTCAACATCATTCAATGGTTTAAGGCTGATCTGAGAGAGATAAGCAGCCGGCTAGATAGACATTGTAGACGAGATCATGCCTTAAATAAATAAAAGACCATTCAATCAGTTGTGTTGCTCAAAGGAAGAAAGAGTGGATGGATGCATAGCTGTCCCTTAGACTTTTGCTACTTCATTCATTTATCTTGCAGTTGCGTATGTATGAATGATCGTGTTTTATGTACCTAGTCCAATAAGACTTGTACCTTGTCATAGCTATCTCCAACCAGGGTTTCATGTTTCCGTTGTAATGTATAACGGCTGCATTTTCGATTTCTGATCGGTCAATGCTGGGGTTGTAACCCAAGCCAAGAACGTGCCACGATTTTTCAAGGGGATGAGTTAAACCATAAAAGGTAATCAGACCAGGAGGTAGTGTCCCAAGCTTCCAGAGGGTCCTTTCTTCGTTCTGAAACAAAGAGCAAAATTAAAGAAAATACATAGAAATAGAATACTGAAAAAATTCCGAATGGGGACAAGGAGCATGCTATTTAAGAAAAGACACCATACCATATTCTGCCATCTGTGATATATTCCAGTTATATCTTTCTTCTTCCACTCCTTCAGATCAAACATGTTCATTCCATATGCCCATCCACAAGCATTTGGATCAAAGTTTTTCGCTATGTGAGGATTGGAAAAATTTAGGTACTTATCAAACCGATGAAAACTCTCACCACAGGTTTCAACTGCACCATTTACTTTTCCATTGAGATTTACTGACCATAAGCCAGTCAAGTCTTTCTGAACAACAATGTCATCATCAAGGAAGAGAATTTTATCCAACTTTGGATAAACCTGTGGTAGATAGAATCTCAGGTGGTTAAGCATTGAAAGATATTTTGGGTTCCTGTATTTCAGGTTAGCAGAACCAGAGGAAATAGTGGTGGGATGAGATGCTTTAAAATAGTATTCTTTCATGGCAGCAGACTCCAGTTGACGTAGAACAGGACAATAGGATGAATTGAGCCACTTGAATTCGTCAACATTTTCAACATGAATTGTAGCTTTACCAGGGGGGTTCAAGAGAAACCACATATTCATTGCACCAAAGTTCAACTTATCGGTAACAAGATGGAAAACATGTTTCTCAGGGTTCTGCAAGTCATCAGAGCAATGTTGTCAACAACAAATGAGAGATAATAACCATTAAATGTAGAAAAGGGGCTGATACCAAATTGCACAATGATAATAGTCAACCAAATGTGATGATACAAGTATGGCCCACAGCCCCAGCACCAACCAACATAAATTGCTCATTGTTCCTATTTAAGCATCAAAGTCTTAAGGAAGTGGAGAGCAAAGCCCTAATCAGATCATATATTTGAATTACAGGCTTATAGTTCTCTAGGCCATATACAAACTATAACCAAAATATATGCATAACAATATTGAGCCATTTAAAATCAACACCAATGAAATACGCACAACCTTTTCACAGCAAGTGTATGCAATGCATCCAGCTGTTCATACAAAAGTTTTGAGATATTGATGGAAGATGTGGGACCAATGTCCCACACCAAATAAACATAAATGTGGCCTACCTTATAATAGTAAAACTTAACCACCAACCCTTTGGCCTTTGAGGCTTCGTATTTTTGGTTAGGATTTAGGGCCTGTTTGGGAGTTTAACATATAGCAGAAGCAAATAGCAGATTTGGCGAACAGATTTGATTAGCATATTTGAGTAGTAGATTTGACCAGCTGATACTAATAGCAGATTTGTTAAATGTGTTTGGTAGATTGGTATATAACAATCAGCAGATAGCAAGTGGAAGGAGCAAATGGAAGGGTATTTAGATGAAATTAATCTGCTGTGCGATCTGCTTCAAATTAGGGCAGATAGGATTTGAGCAGATTGGGTTAAATCTGCTAGTCTGATCTATTCATCACCAAACGATACAAATTAGCAGATGAGTTGGTCAAATCTGCTGATTATGAATATGCTATTGGATCTGCTGCTAACCAAACGGGGCCTTACTATATTTGGTTGACTAGTAACTATAAAAGTTAATATATACTAGCAAAAATCTCTTTTAGCCAGCCACATAAAATTCATGAATCTATTAGTTTAAACTAATCCTAACTTGAAAATATATAGCACCAACTGAAATACGAAATGTACAAGCTCAGCAGGTTATGGAACTCTAAACTCTTGCTGACAGATGTTGCTGCATCAATTATTTCAAACAACCAATCCATAACTCATTGTTTAAAGGGAGTATGCAAGAAGAACACATACCTTGGCATTCATGACAGTTGAATTGACAACTACTGAAGCAGCAAGAACATTATCAGAAAAGACGGCGTAATGGTAAAGATTAGGATTTTCCAGGTTCTCACTCCTAGGAAACTTCCTATTCTCTACTGGAAGGAGATGGTAATCTATTGTCAAGCGCATTGATAAACAGTGAATCCCATTTGGGATTGTCTTTGCAGCTAGTTGGCTAAGGAATGTGCTCTGCTTTTTTAGATTCCTAACTTGTTCGTCTGCAGATTGTAGCATAGCTCTTAGCTTTCCTGTGACTAATTTGCAGCTATATAATTGCTCTTTAGCTTGGGACAGCACTTGACCCATCAACTTAATTTTTTCAGCTGCACTGTCATCAGTAAGTACACGTTTTAAGAATGAATTTGAAAAATTAAGCTTATTCAAATGAATAATGTGAACAACCAGTACCTGGGATGTAAATCAGAATCCGTGGTTGCATCTCCTGTAGAACGCTGGCTTTCTTTGAGTCGGAACTGTAATGAGGTGGCTAAATCAGTCTTGTTTTTCATCCTTGCAATACTTAAATAGACCCTCGCCATAATCATTTGATCCCGAATCAATCGTACATTCGTATCAGAATTGTCATTTTCAATTTCTTTCCTCCATATACTATACTTCCCCAGAACTGCAGAGTCAACTGATTTCGAGCGTTCTATGGCTGCATTTTCAAGCTTCACAGTGACATCATCATCTTGCTTCATTAAATCAGCAGCTCGCTTTTCACGCTTTTTAGCTCTCAATTGCTGCAAAGTGATTTCAGGATGATGCTATAGTTAATGTAGATCCCAGATATTCGGGGTGCAACAGGATATCATCAGGAAAATTGAAACCAGAACAGTACTTTTGTAATTTGTAGCCTTGTTGGTAAGAGGATTAAATGAAAGTTACAACATAAAATTGTAACATAAGAACAATGTATCCATTAGTAGGTTAAACTAGAAAAGGACTTGTCAACTAACCCGTCTGGATAGCTTAGATGGAGGCTCAAGAGAAACAGAATGATCTTCTGCACAATTTAAATAAGCTGATCAAACATATATTTTCAAATGTGACCAAGTAAAGAAACATGTCCATAAGATTTTCCTGAGAAATGCTACCTTTTGAAGTATTTTCCTCCTTGACTCCAGATGTTTCTTGCTTTGGTTTTGGGCCTACTTCAAAGACCTAAAAAGATATACAAGAATGAAATATTCAGGGAAATATTCAAACAACCAATTACAAAACAAAACTTATGCTCACCTCAGCAGAAACATTATCAGAAGCAGTTTTGCGCTCCATTGATTTCCAAGATGCGGACAAATTATTTTTGCGGAAGAAATTGACATTTAATGGCCCCAAATCATCTGTACTCGAATTAATGACATCAATAACCTAAAAAGAGAGCTCAAATCAGTTACCACTGCCCACAATTGTCCATAAAAATATCAGTTATTTCAGTGGGTGTCTATCTACTTACCTCCTTAGAGAACAAAGATTTGAGATGTTGCAATGCCAACCTCTCTCTCCAATTTAAATCCTGTATGAACACAGTAAATTACTGTGCTAGGATTCATCCAGAACTATATTTCAAATGATGCACACATCAAGAATAATACCTGTCTACTAGAAGCAATTGATAATTCATTTTGGCCTGCACATATATAACCTCACATTAACTGTGACCAGTAACTGAGAGGACAATATAATCTAGCACACATAGCACAGTACTGTAAGTGCAGAACATATCAATCTATTTCCATGTGTTAATTTCAGATTCATTTAGAACCTAAGGTGAGGAGTGCAATTAATTTGAACTTTGGTTTCCTCCAAATACATTTTACAATTCGGAAGTCCGAACAATAGATCTGTCCATTCCTCTATTAGTGTAAATCAATAATTAAGAAGAGAGATGTAAAGTTGCCGACTTTCCCACTCTATATCAACCATAACCCTTTAGGGGAAAAAGGGAAACCAGGAATCCAACCATTTAATAGTGAATGCCCTGGAAAGTGGCAACATTCATCACTAGATTCTCTCAGAAGGGTTACAGGGTGATTAGGTATCAGAAACGAATAGATTTGACCTAGATACTACTAGTACCATATTTCCCCAGTGGGTCTTCACATAGAAGTAGAAATTGAGGTACTATTAAGTCAAATTGGAAAGGATTCAAAATGTGGTGTTAAACTCAATTACAAAATTGGATCCTCACTGAACAGTCCCAGTTAATGAAGAATGATGCTAATACAGTGCAGGATTGTCCCAAAATCTGAATTTAGGAAAAAGCAAAATAGAAATGTGAACTAACCGGAAGGAGCAGCGGCAAAGAATAAAAAGGAGAAAATGATGAATGCGAAGAAGAAGAGGAGAAGAGCAAGAGGGAAGCGAGATCCAAGTCGAAAAGCTTTAGTCTGAGAAGAAAATAATCCCCTCTGATTCTGAATCGCCATGCCCTGCCCTGCCACAAGCCTTGAATCAATATTCACCGACATTGATAACGATAGGAAAGTAGCAAAAACGGAGCAACAGGAAACAGCTTACCTCAATGGTGAGGGGTGGGGGGTGAGGAATGAGGGGTGGTGGTGAGGAAACAGCTTATCTCAGTTGGATTTGGATGGATTCATACATAGGGAATGTTGTTCATTCATTCATTCTACTCTACGCTGGATCGCCATTCTGCATTCTTTCTTTCTGCTTTCCGCTTTCACAAGCGCAATAATTGGTAAGGATGCGGGTTCGGGTTAGGGTCCAGGTCCGGGCCATCCAATCGAAATCAAGTTTCTTAGTTTTAAATATCAGTATCGGTGTCTATATCAGATATTTAAATTTACGGGAATTTCGAAAATATTTGAAAAATTTCGGAGATATTTGCAATTTTTTTAGAAAACCACATCGAGATTCTGAGAGCATGTGAAGATATTTCAAAATTCATCCCCTTTGTTGCTATGTAATTAGTAACTATGATTTTTTGCCCGCTACGCACGGGCGGTTCGTTCATGACTTTTTAAGTAAACAAAATTAAGAATTTTTGTGGCATTGTTATAGTTAAAAGTGTTTAGGTACACAAACACTTATAGTGGGTGGGGTTCACCGAACAATGGAGAAGTATGATAGGCATATTAAAACATGGACTATAACCCTCTTGTAAATTACTTCACCGTTCTCTTTTAAGTGATCCATTTGCATAATATCAACTATTCATTAAGTCATTTTAATCAAAAGTTTAACATAGTTATGTAAGAGAAAATATATTCAAGTGTGGGATGTTGTTAGATTTGTCTAATCACGTAGATTTATAATATTAATTTTTTTTTTATAATTTTTACTTATATACAATTTGAGTTATTAATATTTAAAAATGTGTTTTGGACTGCATGAAACGCAGAAAGAATGCATTTAAAATAGAACAGAGGAAGTATAAGCTAATCAACAGGGGAAGAAGGTCAAAAGTGAGATACTGAGACAAAATTTAGTTGATTTCTCAAAAGGATCGAGATAAAAATTGAAAAAGAAAGAACAGAACTTAAAAAAAAAAACATAACTGAAATTGAGATATTTTTCGAACACATTGAATACGGCCTAATTTCCTATATATAATCCACACATTAAGAAACCTAAATGTAGAAAGATATCAAATTCATTGTCATTAGCATCGGGAATTCCAGAATCTAACAAATCAAAACAAATTTGGAACGAAAATCAAATTGCTTAAAGCTCATTCAAGAATCCTTGAATCTTATGAAGACTATGTTGTCAAGAGATATAGTGGCAACATATATTCATTGTGGTTTTTCTGAAGTGAAAAAAAAAAAGAAAAAAAGAAAAGTCATAAACTTAAAACTCAAGGTTATGAAGACTATTAAGTACTATTTAATAATTTAGTAGCAGAATTGATTATCTAACCCAATATTTTAAATTTGAGAAAACATGTTTAGTACTACTATTCAAATTAAAGTCAAGGGAGAGCGGATTATCATTCATCATTGATGGAAGAATTAATAGAATAATAACTGAAAAAAGAATAAAGATTCATTCTTATTTAATTGATCAATTGAACACTGTAAAAATAATTTAGTGAAATTGATGTAGATAATGTAAAAATTACACTAACATTATGTAACTTAAAGAATACAAAATCACTATTATGTTCATAAGTATTTGTATTTGAGACATAATAGAAATGAAGACAATATATATATATATATATATATATATATATCTTCATAATAGTACTACTATTATGTTCATATGAAAGATGGAACAAATTATCTAGAACAATTGTTACCAAAATTTTAAAAGACAAACTAAATTAAAAATTAGCCATATGTGAATGCAATTCACCTAATTTAACTGTCAATCCTTGAGTATGGAGAATATGATAATTGTTAATATCAAAATTATCATTATATTTATACTTATAATTTGAAAAAATTCAATAATTATTTTTATTTATATTATGTAGTTTATTAAAACTATTTTTATGTTAATAATTATATTTAAAAATTAAACCTGATACTAGAAGTTAAAATTAAAATATGATTATATTTTTATAACGGATTTTAGTTTCTTATTAACTATATATAGTTTGATAAATTAACGGAATTATAGTTATTATTAATTAATTTTTTAATTTATTATATTGATGGAGGTTAATATTTCAGGCTCAATTTTTTATATAATTAATATAATATATTTAAAAATATAACATATTCAATTAAATAATATATATCGAGCAAAAATTAAAGAATATATATTGGTTTAACTAAATCTATCATAATATCAAATATATTTATAATTTATTTCCAATTTATATCCCTTTCAAATATATAAAAAGATTTTTTTAAGATTTTCTTATACTAATAAATAGATTTATTACCTAAATATAAGATTTAAAAGATTGATTGACTTGGCAAGTAGGATGATTCAGCGCTAACGTGTAATTAATTTGGATGACTGTACGTTTCTAGATGATTAATCAGCGTTTACGTGGAAACCCAATGCATAATTACAATATAACCCTTAAAATTAAAAAAGAATGGAATATATTTAATAAGGGCAATACAGTCTGCACATGCCAAAAAGTATTCAGGATTTATTATATAGATAGATATGCTAACAATACTCATTCAATGATACTATGTTGATAATATTGTTGATAATTTGATACCATGCACCATACTAATTGAGAAGATTTTAACTTAAAATTGATGAAAACAAGTTAACTGGATGACAAATCAATATGTGTCCAAACATAAATTTTAATTTTTAATTTTTTTAGAAAAGATAATTTTTAAAATTTAGAAAAAAATAATTTTTTAAAAATAAAAATTTTGGAAAATTTCAATCAAATTTCGGGAAATATCGAGTTTCGGACGAAATTTTGATGAAAATTTTGCAAAAAAAATATTGTAGGTGAAATTTCGCTTCAAGATGTTCGGAAAACCGAAATTTCAGAAATTTTGAGGATATTTAGAACAATTATTAATATTTTACTACGTAATTGCTATTCAACACTACGTCTTTTTTATTATTAACAATTTAAATTATATTTATATACAAATAAAATTATAATTTCTTTTAAAAATTATATAATTTTTTTTCGTAAAACAGAAATCCTTTAAACTATTAATTGAATAAAGTTTCACTTGATTATATTTTTTTTATATAATTATACTAAATAATTAAATTAAAGTTACTCGATTAATAGAAACTTGAAGTCACTGTGTCTTTTATTGCAGCTGGGCTCCTTTGATTTGAAAGTCTATTAATATCCGTTTCTAGAGATTGTAACACCATCCCTAAGGAAATTATAAGCAGCTTTCTTCACGCCATGTACCGCCTTCATGGGCCTCTTTTTCTGGCTGCTATTTGGATCATTTGGCTTGAGCGAAATGGAAGGTTTTCAGGAGAAAGCAAAGCACAAATTGGTATCTTGTTAGAGATATCTACCGTGTTACTGTTGATCTTGATCACGCTCAGCAGCATCCTATGGCCTCGGAGGATCGAATGGTTCATTGGAATCTTCTTAGAGCAGGGGGTTTTGTCATTCATATGGATGGTAGCTCTATGGGCAACCCAGGCAGATCGGGTTTTGGTTTTGTCATTCGTAATGAAGACAGTCATTGGCTCATGGGAGGGTGGGGGGGGGGGGGGGATGTGGTTATCTCGGGCATCACTCGAACATTTTTGCTGAGCTCTCCGCTCTTGCTAAAGGGCAGGAATATGCCAAATCCCTGGGGATTAATCGGGCCGCCTGCTATTCAGATTCTAAACAGGCCATTGACCTCCTGGACTCTTGCTCTCGTTTCCACCCCTTGGCTGGGCTAATTTTCAAAATTCAAGACTTGCGCAAGTCCTTTGAAGCTTGTTCTATTTATCATGTGTTTCGTGAAGGGAACATCGTTGCTGATGCTTTAGCCAAACATGGTGCTTCAGTTGAAGATTTCTATACGACTTCGGCATTTCCTCTGATTTCGTCCTAGGGAACATTGCGGCGGATGCTTTCGGCATGTGGTTCCCGTGACTTTAATTTTTTTCTTTCTTCGGATTGTTCTTTGTTTTTCATTTTCTCTTTTCTCCTTTTTGTTATCCAGCTTCAGCTCATCAAAAAAAAAAAAAAAAATAGAAATAACTGAGTAGAAATGTAAAAATGACACTTACAATGAATGGAAGAAGAATGTATATGTAGTACATGTGTATAAATTAGAATGGAATTTAATACCAACTGAATCAATTATTAAATTGGGTAGGGGATTGAGACATACCATAGTGGTCAAGTCTCTCGACTCATAGTCTATAGGTTGGGGATTTCAATTCCCTAACCCTTATTCTTCCCCTTTATCCCTTCGTAAGTTGTGTCACACGAGCTCCTACTATCCTTTCCTAACCTGTATAGACAGTTTAGACATTTTTTTTTCTTTTTCAAATTAAAGTGGGAGGTAGAGAGTTTGTCAATAGGCATGAAGAAATGGTCGGTGAGGTATAAGTAATTTCTTGACAAACATCACTATAGTTAAATCATCATAAAATAATTTTATTGAATCCAACTGTGGAAAAATTAATATTTTAGTCCTTTAAGTTACAGAATTCACCAAAATAATCATCTTCGTTTCAATTAGAAAAATTTATCTTCTAAGTTTGATGTTTTCTCCAATTTGATCCTTTGGCCATAATAAACCTAATTAATATCTAATAAAAAATAGACCGAAGCTATTTGTACACCTAAAATTACTAGCATCACCCCAATACTAAATTCACCCATTAAAAAATTTAAAAACCTACAACTATTCTAAATACACACATCTCAATTTACTAACTTGCCCCTAAATTAAAAAAAAACAACACCAAATAATCTAAAATACTCATTAACTCCACTACACCCCCACTAAACATACACCCCAATCCAAACCAAACGAGCAAAAAGGAAGAAAACTTGCGGGAGGTAAGGTCGGTGGAGAAGAAACAAGAAAGTGAGGGTCGTGCCTTGCGATAGATCGGTGGACACCTTTGGAACAATCATTCGTCCTCCTCCATACACGCCGAAGAAGAACGCTGCCATCGTCCAAGAAGAAAAATCGCCGGAGCTGAGGCTGTATAATATGGAAAAAGAAGACCGGCTCTATGGATGGTTACAGGTTAGGAATTTTGATTTCATATTTGTTCTAAGTATCATAATATGATTAGGAAGAATCTATTTGTATTTGTGTGTTGGTAATTGAATTTGGTGCTAGGGAAGAACTTTTGCGCGTTCTGGAGGGATGTGGAAGACCATGGCCGTTCGGCCCTGGTGTGATGGACATGCTTCTTGGCGTTCGGCAATCGATGCCGAACGGGGCAGCGGCGCACGGCGTCTGGGTGTCGAACGGTGCAGTGAGCGCGCGGCGTCGGCTGCCAAACTCCCTTGGTTTCGCGCGGCTTCGGGTGCCGAACACCCTTAGTACCTTATCCTCTCGCACTATAATTCCTTTCCCCTTCCCACACTAGATTATCCTTGCATAAACTAAAGTTTGTTTCTCTGACATATTTGACTATTTTAGATTGCAATGTAAATAATGTTTCCTATGCGAACTGCTTCCATACTTCGGGTGGACTTTTGCTCTTGGATTAATGCACAAAGGTAAACCATATTATTCTCTTCATTGGGCTGTGTCTGAAAAGTATCTAATCAGGTAAAAAAAATGATAGAATTAGTTTTGTCATATCAGCAAGCAAAAATTATCATTGGGAAAACAATTCAATTGTTCTGATTTAAATGCTTTGCACATTTGTGATCAACATCAACATGTGAAATGTCTAATGGCTATGGCTGGTGATAACATCATGCTAATTGGATAAAAGAACCTTTTATTTATTAGTTTTATTTGTGAAGAGAAATTACTAGTGCTTGAAAAAGGTTCTTCATTATATTACACTGGCCCTATGTCTTTCAACAATGGTGTACTCCAATTACAGTTCAGTTCAAATCTTTGATACAGTGGTTAATGAGTATTGCGTTGCAGGCGAATGATGTTGTATTCTGCGGTCGAATTATAATGTTTCTTGCTCACTTCTTTCCACTGTCAGAACGTTTTGGTAATTTTCTCTATGGCCCTTTCTTAAAGAGTGAACCCATGCTTCTATTTTGTTAGCATTTATCGGTTTCCATTAATTTTGACAGCTATGAATATCAAAGGCGTTTTCAATACTTCAAATGAGACGAAATATGAAAAAGAAGCCCCAGACAGTGCTGCTCTATCTTTTATGAGAAATATGTGAAGAACGACACCATGAATCTGCCTGAGCCCCGAAGTCCTTCATTCATCACAAGTAGAAGGAATGTGGTTGTGGAAATAGCAAGGACCACACAAGAGAAGATACCATAATCAGCTGATGATCTCACCATATCTGATATGGGAGGGAGATAGTTTAGTTTATTTACAAAACTTTCTGCCCTGCTCATGTCATGTTATATATATTGAATTCATTAGTATAGGATGAATGAGGGCCATCCATGTACTACATCAGTAGGTTGATTGTAGTCCTACTTTTGTAGATGAATTATCATTTGTTTGTTATCTCAAAAGTTAAAACTGAAATTGGAACTGAAACTGAAAACACTGTCATCATCCTTTGCATAGTATTGCATATTTATTGCTTATAGAAATTTGGGGCAAGTGTGCAGCTGGGCATGGAAATTGAATGTCTTCTTCTGGCATATTTGCTTTCATAAATATCTTAAATTGAATGTCTTCTGAAATTGAAGGAAGATAAATAAGTTAATCAACAATTTGTTTTCTGATACCTTGCACGGAGTGCGGTATTTCCTTGTGATTAAGTAATAAGTTAAAGGTTTAATTTGTGGAAAATGTGGAATTAATTGCTAAAAACAGTGATTTTGAGTAGAAATACTTAAGTGTGATCTCATTTATGATTGTTATTCATTTTAATGAATTTTGTGGTGAGATTGCATGATTTTAGGTGTTTTTAGTAAGCCAAAGGAAAAAGGACCAAAAGACGTCAATTGGAGCTCAAAAACTCGGAGAACAGAAGATGGAAGAAGGATCGCACAGCGAATCGACCGTGCAACCGAGCGCACGACGGAGGACCGCCGCGCGCTAGGCGCGCGGTCTGGGAAGAACCGCGCCATGACCGCGCGTGTTCCGAAGGGTGCCCAAATCTTGGGCTGACTCAGTGTGATCTCGTGTATCTCCTGACTGATTCATATCTTCTGCTATCCAGTCTATAAATAGAACGTCTCCAAGTCAGTTCAGGGTTCCGGAAATCATTCAATTAATCTCAAAATTTTTCATATCTGTTATCATCCATCATCTGGGAAAGGAGGAGAGCGAGTTGAAGGCAATCCAGTGGAGATCTACACCGGACTTTCTTCACCAAATCTGTCATAGAACATGTTTTCTTTTATTATTCTTTTTCGTTTTTGTGACATTATGCTAGGCTAATCCCATCGTTTGGGGAAACCTAGATCTTAACATTGTTGATGTTTGCTTTTGTTTTATGAATTTCGTTAATTATATGTTAATTTGTTCAATTCTTATGGGTGTTTGGTGAGACCGAAAGGAGATCTGAACTAGGGCTTTATATTGTTTAAGTGGTTGAAAAATCCTTAAACAAAAATAATTGAATAAATTAATTCTAATAATTGGTAACTTGAAAAAGAGCCAAAAATTGTTAGAACCCAACTTAGGATAATCACTAGCCGGAGGAATTGCATGTCATTAAAACCGAGAGGTTTCTAAATTGTGATAATTCTAAGTAGCCATATTAATTAATTAAAAATTGGACTTTTATAGGCAATTGCAAAGTTTATCAACAATTGAAAGATTTAGGGATCCCCATTCATCATCTAGTGCATAAATTAATTATCTCTCTCTTTCATTAATTGGAACTTTTTATTGTTTAATTTTAATTGCAATTTTAGGAATTTAGATAACCCATCTCTATTCGCATTTTAATTGTCGTCGCTACTTGAATTTAATAAATTATAGCAATTCATTGTTCCCTGAGGATTCGGCCCGGTTTCACCGGATATTACTTGGACCGTACACTGCGGGTTGTGGTGGAAAATATTCCACACACCAAGTTTTTGGCGCTGTTGCCGGGGAACGGTAGTTTTTGTTATAATTTATGGAATTTTTGTGGTTTCTTCCTTATTTCTTTTTTTTATTATTTTTATTTCTATTTTTAATTTTATTTTTATTCACTCCCTGATTTTCTGTTGTTTCAGGCTCTAGTTTATGCCCAGAGGTGCTCCGCCAGAATTTGAATTTGATCCAGAAATTGCCAGGACTGAACGTAGAATTAGGGCGAGGAGAAAATTAGTGTTCACCATGAACGGGGGTGATAATGAGCGTGAGCGACAGGAACCGAGGGGAGCGGATATACCCAATGTTCAGGAAGGTGTTGGTGAGAACGCTCCCCGACCAGCACCTTTGACTCTCAGGCAGCAGATGCAACCAGCCGGGTAGATTATAAATGATCCAATGGTGAGGCCTAGGCCAAACATACCTTTCGCCATAAACCCTTCCTTCATAACCATGGTTCGGCAGGAGCAGTTTGGGGGAAGTGCCAACGAGAACCCCAATATCCACCTATACCATTTTAGGAACCTGTGTAGTACAGTGAACATTGCAGGAATGACACAAGAGGAACTCATGATGCAGCTGTTTCCCTTTTCATTAAGGGATAGGGCTGAAGCATGGTTTCAGTCTATTCCTGCAGGGTCCATTCGTACTTGGGATGAGATGCTACAGAGGTTTATGACTAAGTTCTTTCCACCCTCGATGATCATTAAGCTTAGGGACCAGATTAAGACATTCAAGCAGAGATGACATGAGACAGTGATAGATGCATGGGAGCGGATGAGGGCGAACATTAGGGCGTGTTCCCAACATGGTTTGTCTGAGGCAGAGATTCTTTATGCATTTTATCAGGGTCTGACTCCTGGAGATAGGCAGTGGCTTAATGGGACGTCAGGGGGAACCTTTATGGATAGGACTGCAGAAGATTGTAGGAGGATTTTGGATGCTTTAGCTGAAGATGAGGAGTTATGGGAGAATGGTGAGAGGAATGTCCCTACTAAGGTAGGAGAGATTGGAGCATTGAAGGAGGTTAAGGACGAGCTGGCTATGGTAGTAGACAGACTAGGATGCATGGAGATAGCCCTGAACAAGGTAGTTGTTCCAGTTCCTGGGAAGCCTGTACAACCAGTTCAAGCGGTTCAGACTGTTACATGTCAGTATTGTGGTGGACCTCATCAGTCCTACACATGCCCGACTGCAACAGCTTCTGAAAATCAAGGATATGAGGAAGTGCAGGATGTTCAGTATGTGCAGAACCAAAGGAGACCTATAAACCCACATACAAACAACCCACCGTTTCAGCAGGGACCTCCAGGATTCTTTCAGCAGAATAGGCCTTTCTACCCACAGCAGTAGCAACCTAAGTCAGTCCCAAATCCTGCGTCTGATCCGACTTTGGGACTTCTTGAAAAAATTTTGGATAGCCAAACTCAGACATCCAAGGAGATCAAGACTTTTGTAGCCCGCACTGAGGACTACATGACTAGGAATGATGCTGAGTTGGCCAACATTAAAGCTGGGCAAAGGAATTTGGAGCAGCAAGTAGGAAACTTGGCTGCACAATTAGCACAGAGAGCTCAGGGTGCTTTGCCTAGCAATACCGAATTAAATCCAAGAGAGAGCTGTCAGGCCATCACTACTAGATTTGGACTTACTACTAAGGACCCAGTGCCTAGACATCTGCAGATTGATGAGGAGGAGTCTGAGGAGGCACAGAAAGACCATGCAGACAAGGAGCCTGAGAAGAAGAAAGCGGTGGTGGAAACTCAATTTCCCAAGTTGCCTTTTCCACGACGAGCACAGTCGTCTGCTGATGATAAAAGTTTCAGGAAGTTTTGCGAAATTTTTAGCAAATTAGAAATTAATATTCCTTTTATTGATGCTTTAATGAATATGCCTAAGTATGCAAAATTTCTTAAGGATATTGTGTCTCGAAAGCGTAAATTTGATAGTGGTTTGGTTTCTATTTCAGGGGAGTGCAATGCTTTGTTGGAGAAGCCACTACCAAGGAAGATGAAAGATCCAGGGAGGTTCACCATCCCTTGCACCATTGGAGGAGAAGAATGCAAGGATGCCCTGTGTGATTCGGGAGCTAGCATTAATTTGATGCCCATGTCATTGTACAAGAAGTTGGGACTTGGAGAAGTGAAACCAACAAGGATGATTTTGCAACTGGCAGACCTTTCTCAAAAAGCACCGTTAGGTATTTTAGAGGATGTGTTGGTAAAGGTGGATAAATTTATTTTGCCTTTTATTTTGCCTGTTGATTTTGTAGTACTTGACATGGATGAGAAGAGAGAGGTACCACTGATTTTAGGAAGTCCATTTTTAGCTACTTGTCATGCTTTAATTGATTATAAAAATGGAGTGGTAACCCTTATAATTGGAGAAGAGACAGTGACATTTAATGTGAACAATATGGTTAAACAATCTTCTCATGCATCTGAAATTAATTTAATTGATTGTATTTATGATGATTGTGATAGTGAGTTTGATGATGATTTTTGGGAGGAATGTGAGAATTGGTTCCGGGAACAAGAAGAGGCAGTTAAAACAGCTGAATTGGTGCAGAGGGTGTTAAAATTGCACCCCAATGGTCAAATTCGAGTACAAGACAGCTCAAAACAGCTTTCAGCACGCGAAACGGAGCCAGAACACGAGGTCAGCGCGCGAACTGACGAAGCCGCGCGCACGTGGCGCGAGGCGAAACTCGACCGCGGAACCACCGCGGCCGTTGACGAAACGGCGCGGTTTCCGTGCGGTCTGCTCCCAGACCGCGCGCCGAGCGCGCGAGACAGACAGGTCGCCTGTTCTGATTCCGCGTGCTCGATTTATGACAGGGAGTCTTCTTCTCCTCTTTTGGCTCCTTCCTTACCTGTTCTTACACCTTTATTACCATCGATTCAATCTCCCCCTGAGCTTAATTTGAAGGAACTACCAAGTCATCTTAAATACTTATTTCTGGGATTGAATGACACACTTCCTGTTATTATTTCTGCAGGGCTTTCGAGGGAATAGGAATGTGCATTGACTGAGGTGCTGAAGAGACATATCCGGGCTATTGAATGGACCATTGCAGACATTAAGGGAATTAGTCCTAGTGTTTGCATGCACAAGATTAGACTTGAGACGGACATGCAACCAGTCAAACAACCGCAGAGACGGTTGAATCCACACATGCAGGAGGTAGTCAGAGCTGAGATAGTAAAACTATTGGATGCAGGAATGATTTATGCTATCTCAGACAGTGAGTGGGTGAGCCCTATCCATGTAGTGCCTAAGAAAGGAGGTATCACAGTGACAGAGACTGAGGATGGGGAGTTAGTAGCATCTAGGCCAGTTACGGGGTGGAGAGTGTGTATTGACTATAGGAGATTAAATTCTGCTACTAGGAAGGATCACTTCCCATTGCCCTTCGTGGATCAGATGTTGGAGAGGATAGCCGGCCATGATTTTTACTGCTTTCTGGATGGGTATTCGGGTTACAATCAAATACCCATCGCTCCAGAGGACCAGGATAAGACGACATTCACTTGTCCATATGGCACTTATGCGTATCGCAGAATGCCATTTAGCTTGTGCAATGCCCTGGCTACCTTTCAGAGATGTATGATGGCCATCTTCTCAGATTTATTGGAGCAGGTGATTGAGATTTTTATGGACGATTTTTCAGTATTTGGGAAGTCATTTGAGGGATGTCTGCGTAATCTAGAGTTGGTCCTGGCTAGGTGTGAGGAGTCTAGTTTAGTCCTAAACTAGGAAAAGTGTCACTTTATGGTCCGTGAGGGGATAGTTTTGGGACATAGGATCTCAGGGGAAGGGATTGAAGTAGACCGGGCTAAGATTAGTTTGATTGAGAAGTTACCACCTCTAGTTGATGTTAGAGGAGTGAGAGCTTTCTTAGGACATGCAGGGTTCTACAGGAGATTTGTAGAAAAGTTTGCAGATGTTGCCAGGCCTCTTTCTGATTTGACTTGTAAGGATGTCCCATTTATCTTTGATGATAAATGTATGACAGCCTTTGAGACATTGAAGAAGAGACTGACAACAGCTCCTGTTATTCAGGCTCCTGATTGGACCTTGCCATTTGATCTGATGTGTATTGCCAGTGACTAAGCAGTGGGAGCTGTTCTTGGCCAGAGGAAGGATAGGAAGATGCATGTGGTTTATTATGCATCGAAGGCACTTAATGGAGCACAAAGAAATTATTCTACTACTGAGAAGGAATTTTTAGCTGTGGTATTTGGATTTGAGAAATTTAGATCTTACTTGGTAGGGTCTAAGACATTTGTCCACACTGATCATTCTGCTATCAAGTGTCTGACTGCAAAGAAGGAGAATGCAAATGCTAGATTTATTAGATGGACTTGTCTTCTGCAGGAGTTTGACTATGAGATAATTGACAGAAAAGGGACGGAGAATCTAGTAGCTGACCATTTATCCAGAATCAAGCCAGAGAAGGAGGAACATGATTGGGAGATTCCTGATTCTTTTCCTGATGAGCATCTTTTTGCTATTCATACTCCTGACCCTTGGTATGCTGATGTTGTTAATTATTTGGTTGCAGGGTATGTTCCTACTCATCTTCCACCACATCAAGTGAAGAAATTCATGAGGGATGTCCACATGTATCACTATGATGATGGGGAGTTATTTAGACTGTGCTCGGACCAAGTGCTTAGGAAGTGTGTTCATGAAGATGAAATTTTAGACATCCTAGCACAGTGCCATTCTTCACCAGTTGGAGGACACCATGGAGCTAATCGCACTGCATTTAAGGTATTACAATTTGGTTTCTATTGGCCTAACATATACAAAGATGCTCGTGTTTTTGTGCAGGCATGTGACAATTGTCAAAGGCTTGGTGGAATTGGACCTAGGGATGAGATGCCCCTAAAGAATATTCAAGAAGTTGAAATTTTTAATGTTTGGGGTATAGATTTCATGGGTCCCTTTCCATCTTCCTATGGAAATCAGTACATTCTAGTTGCAGTGGATTATGTGTCCAAGTGGGTGGAGGCCTTAGCCATGCCAACCAATGATTCGAAGAGGGTGATTGCTTTTCTCAAAAAGCATATTTTCACTAGATTTGGAGTGCCTCGTGCTATTATCAGTGATGGCGGTACACACTTCAAGAATAAGTGGTTGGCGGCGGTCCTAGTCAAGTATGGGGTGAAACATAAAATTGCTACACCATATCATCCCCAAACTTGTGGACAAGTGGAAGTGAGCAACCGAGAATTGAAACACGTTTTGGAGACTACTGTCAAACATACACGAAAAGATTGGGCAAACAAGTTGGATGATGCGCTTTGGGCATATCGCACTGCCTACAAAACTCCTTTGGGTATGTCTCCTTTTCAATTAATTTTTGGTAAAAGTTGTCACTTACCTGTGGAGGTCAAGCACAAAGCCTTTTGGACTACTCGGCTTGTGAATTTTGATTTAGCAGCTGCAGGAGAAAAGAGACGAGAACAATTGCTAGAGTTAGAGTATTGGAAAGCTGTGGCTTAGGAGACCTCAAATTCTTACAAGGATAGGACCAAGATGGTTCATGATAGGCGATTGAGGGCTAAGCAATTCAGTGAAGGGGAAAAAGTTCTTTTATTTAATTCTAGACTACGATTGTTCCCAGGGAAGTTGCGTTCTAAATGGTCTGGCCCCTTTATTATTTCTAAAATTTTTCCTTCTGGTGCAGTTGAGCTGGATGATGGGAGCACAAAGTTCACTGTGAATGGACATCGTTTAAAGCCATATGTGGAATTAGCATGTCGGTCCATTGAATCCTGGAAACTTGAATAGGGAGTTACAAAGGATGTCTGGCTGTCGACGTTAAATACAGCACTTCCGGGAGGCAACCCGAGTGTTTTTCAATTTTTATTTAATTTTAGTTTTAGTGTTTTATTTACATTTTTTATTTTATTTTGGATTTAATTGGTGAATTTTATTGGCAGGAAGTGGTGTAGACCTGAATAGGAAAGCAAGAATGGAACACAAATTTCGCACACATTAGATTTGAAAGGGGTAATTTTATTTTCGATTTTATATATATATAAAAAAAATCGGAAAAAAAGACGCCGCGCGGTACCCGCGCGGTCTGGGACAGACCGCGCCACGACCGCGCGGGTCATACAGGGGCACATATACGAGCGCGGGCAGGGGGCAGTGGCCGTGTCTCCTCATTTTCTTTCCCCTCCTTGCGCGAGTCCGCCTCTCCCCTCACAAATTCGGTAATCTCTTCCCAATTTCTCTTCAAATCTTCACTTATTTCATCAACCAAGGTATGTTTCTACTTCTATCTTTCCTTAATTTCAAGTTTCATGCTTTGGATTTGTTGATTTTGTGAAGAACAAGTGAAATTAGGGTTTATGCTAGAATTTGGCGATTTTGCTTTCTATGCCTAATTGTGTGCGATTAGTGTTATAATTATGGTATTGGAATAATTGTTTGATGATTTTAAACATGTTGGTGCATCTTGTTTGCATGTTCTTGGAGATCAAATGTTGGATTTTTGAAAATTTGTGAAGAACATGACTATTTCGAATTTAATTGACAATGTAGGCTTTGATTTGAGTAGAATATTGTTTGGTGAAGCTACATTGTGATTATTTATTGATGATTGAGTGATTGTTTCAATTTTTGGGCAATTATTCATGAGTTTACAATTAAATTTGAAATTAGGCCTAAAAGTGCACACAACATGTTCGATGAAATGCCACAATGAGTTCCATGTTTGTTTTCATATGATTATTGCTATGGATTGCCTTGATTTCGTCTTGATGGATGATTAGGCTTGAGTTTATTAGATTATATATTTTAGAAGCCTAGGAATTGGTGGTTTTCTGTTTATTTTTCCCTGCTTTATCCCTAGTGTGAGGATTGTCGTTCTTTATTTGATATTGGGTATTTTGCAGGATGATACTGTGCATGATACTTGTCTTAGCATCCCTCATGTGCCCGCCAAGGCACAAGAGACGAGCCACTCATGACCATGAGGCCGGTCCGAGTGTCCCAGCGGCGGTGATACCACCTGAGGTGGAGTCTGATTCTGAGGAGGAGGCTCCTGTCTCTAGGATTAGCAACCTTTCACATGAGGATAGGCCAGACCACTGGGTTAGACGCCGGTTTGCTTCTATATCTTCACAGGACTTCTATTTTGATGAATTGAGAGTAAACAGGGCATATATTCCGGAGAGAGGCTTCCTTCAGGCACATCTTAATGACGATAGAGCAAGGCTTTTGCTAGACCACTTGGGGTGGACTAGATTTGCCATTCATCCTTCGGGTCGGGCGTAAGGATTTCTAGCCATGGAGGTCATAGCCAACATCGGTGGTGTGGGCGAGCAGACAGACTTATCCCGAGTTCGAGTGCGAGGTCGGTGGGTTGAATTTAGTGCTCGAGCAATTAATGCTCACTACGGTATGCCCGATGAGGGGGAGACCGAGTTTCGACATGGTCAGGGAGGACCACTTCCTGATTTTCGAGCTCTATGCACTGACCGAGCACCGGAGCTGGAGCATCACCACGAGTTGCGCCTGAGGACCATGGATTCGGTATGGCGAGTTCTAGCACATTTATGGCTAGGACGTGTCCATCCTATTACGAGGTCTCACATATTAGTGCATTGGATTTACGACATGATTCACTTTATCGCCCGAGGCGGTAGAGTGAATTTGGGGGCCTTTGTAGAGGCTAATTTGCGGGAGCTTTCTCGAGGTCGACAGTCTCGCCAGATCACTCATGTGCACCTCATCCGTGACATATGTTTAGCCAGTGGGATTGATGCTTCTGGGGATCGTTACATGGTGGACCCCGGATCGCACTATCAGATAGCGGGGTACGCTGCGAGACAGACCGCGTTGCGACGTGGAGCACCTCCGGCGGTGCTTCAGCCGGAGCCAGAGGATGATGGACTGATCATTGTGATTCCACAGCCGGCTCCACCACCACCTCCTCCCGCAGTTGATCCACCGATGGCCCCACCGGGACAGGATATGGCCGCTATGATGCACATGATGCAGGGCATGCGAGTGGACATGGATGCTCGATTCACTAGACTTGATACCCGCATGGATGAGATGCATGCCTACATGCGCGGTATGGACGAGTACATGCGGGGCCACTTTCCACCACGTTTTCCACCACCGGATCACTGATACTACGATTCTTTTTCTTTTTATTCTTTTTAGTTTATTTTTATTTTTATTTTTATTTTTATTTTTATTTGGAGTCTATGTCTAGGATGTGGAGTTTATTGTTATTTTTATTTTTAGGAGTATGCTTTATTTGGGGTTGTATTATTTTATATTTTGGATCTCTCATATTATGACCTTATGCATGTTATGTTATGTTGCCTTTTATTAGTGTCATGTAGTATCATTGTGATGGATTATGTGCTTGATATTTTTGCCTTGACTATTTGCTTAGTCATTGAGGACAATGTCAACCTTTAGTGTGAGGATGGGGGATACCCCAAGTTCATGATACGTTGCTCACTGCATGTCACCACTAGTAGTTGTATTTTTGTCTAGGAGTTGAACTTGACTGAAAACTTATGAGAGTAGATTGATTGATTGAGTTTAAATGAGTCCCCTCATGCTACATAACCATTAGGTTCAACCAACAAGCCCTTGGGTGAGAATTTTTGGCCTTCTTTTTTTCTTGATTGTGTGATCCGGGCATGCTTGTAGAATTATTTATTTGTGATTATAATGCATGTGATTACTACTGGGATTTTGATTAGGAATATGATATAGGCACCTAGAAGCTCATGGCCTAAACACTTTCCTACCTTTCACATATTTATCTTTAGGGAAGCCCCTCTGAGCCTATTAGCCTGTTTCTTTGATAACCCAGTATATTTTTCTCACTAGCCACGCATTTTTATAAGCCTTCAGAATTTAAACCCGTGGAACAAGTGAATTATTTTCGAGTGGTACATTTGGCTTGTGGTAATTTCTGGGGAAGCTTTAGAATAAAATTATTTGAAAGAGCGGGAAGAATAGAAAGGAAATTTTCTTGAGAATAGTATAGTGCCTACATTTTGCTATTGTTGAAAAAAAAAAAGAAAAAGAAAAGTGGATTTATATAGCTGAAACTTTTGACAATTTCCGTCCCACGAGCTTTTGCTAAAATTATACCAGGTTAGATTTATTACAAGAAAAGAGTTATGATTCACAGGAAAGGGTTTAGGGGTACATCAAGATTGTTAGTCTTTTTATTACTCAAGTGTGGTGCTTTAATTTCAAATGGCGCTGTGGTCCTCCCTGTCATGAAATGTTGACAAATCTCATGGCATAGCCGGGATAGGTTGACCTTCAGCCTGTCACACTGAGGATCCCCGGCAAGTATGCCATGATACTTCTCATCAATTCTTGCCATGAGAGTTCCTGCCATGAAACTTTTGGCAAGTTCCCACTACATGAGTATTTTCCGAAAAAAATCATGGTCCTGGTTTAGATTTTATTTAATGAAACCAATTTATGATGGCGGTGTTGTGATTAGGGATATATTTATAAGTAGTTATGTTTTTATTGCTCGTGTTTAAGAAACTGTGGCCCGAAAGCGCACGGTGTCAAAAATTGCAGTAATTTATAGTAAGACCGGATCGTTCACTGGAGGATGTGCGATAGAAGCAGGTCCCACGTCGTTTTACTAGATTTTCCATTCGTATTGCTCAATAGGTTTGAAAGGTGATTAATAACTACTGACATGAATGTGAATTAGATCTAGAAAGCAGTTAAATTAATCTACAAAGCAAATAAGTCTATTCTAGAAAGCGGATAAGAATTATTCTAGGAATGCAGTAAACATTATCTACGAAAGCAGGGAAAAGGAGCATTGTGCCAACCGTGAAGTTGAGTCAGAAAGGACAGGAAGAAAAGAATGAAAGTTGGACAAGATCAAAATACAGCAATATTAAACTTCCATTTTCATACGCAGATCTTTGTTTGGGATAATTCTTTCAGATAGCTAATTCTCATGCTCTCAATAAGGCTTTCCCTTTAACAGACAGGTACTTGCAATATGAGTTTACATGTTCTTAAGACTGCAAATTCTAAGATACCACAGATTCGTAACTGCCCTGGCCTGGGTATGTTACTTCATCTGTGGTGGAAAAGCAACACCCGACACATCATTTATTGAAATGCCAAGTACCACTATCATTCTCCCATGTCACACCCAAAGGTTTGAATCAAGCCCTAAACTATCCCTTAACTGTCAATCCTAGTAGCAGTTACACAACTCTCAATACAACCGAGTGACCTCTAATGAAAGCGGTTAAAAGAAAGCGGTAAAGAAAGCACTTAAAATCTTATCACTCGGAGGTTTTGAAAATCTGACCCTGGTAGTAAAAGACAGCTCCCCATCAGAATGAAGGAGTATGGATCAAGAATTCCCGGCTCTCAGTGGACCACTAGTGTGTTCACTTCCTTCCGGGTGATTATGAGATACAAACTAATGAAACGACCTAATAAATTAGTTCGTTCCGGATGCACTCACTCAGGACTCACAAGTAGGCTTTGGCAGAAGAAGATAGCAGTTGAAAGAAAACTCAACCCTATCTTGGAAAATAACCAAGGCCTGAATAATGTTCCTCTAAGATTATTTACTACACTGTATTTGAATCCAAGTGGACCCCATCTCGGTGTAGCACCTAATCTTACATTTCCATCAACCAGCAATTTTGGAAAATAATGGATTTGAAAATCATTCCCTGTCAGGTACTAGACTCTCAGTTAAAACACAGACCCTTTCAGTCTAGACGAGACCTAATCGCTGAATCTGCTTCTTAATTTCCCAAAATACAACCCTTGAAAGAATATGAATTAGTCATAACTGAAGAATTTATCCCTTACTCAGATCCGGATTTTATAAAGAGGTTTTTGTTGGAAGTTTATAAAGCCATATCTGTTTAAGATCTAGACTTCTATTGTCCAAGGGAAGGATCCCAAAATAAATACAGACCACAGTAGTATATAATATTATCATGCATAATGATATATGGAAGTGTAAAATTAATTGACCCAAAATATAGAAGCGGGTCTAGACAGAAGGTGAAACACAGCATGGAATGGTCAAGGTACCAAAGTAATGGCAGAATGATCAGGTGGACTGTAAACATCTACTGTCCAATTCCCCAATCACTCGGATGGAGCGAATTTAGACAGTTTAGACCCTGTAATGGTGGTGTCAACACCAGTTGGGCCTCCACTGTCTGTGAATTCGGATAAAAACCTACATGCTTCCCTTCTATAATGATCATCAGTTGGCATTGACTGATGCCAACTGACTCCCACTACAGATTGGAATTTGGGTTTGGAAATTAAGATAACAAAAATAAAACTGTATCTGGATGGAAGTCAGTCGAGCAGCTATTATAACCCCGGATGGGCGAACCGCCAAGGCTTCCACTGACAGCCATTCAGACCATGCAAAATAACAATTAGTAACTAATACCCAGAATACGAGCTAGTTATCCATGAGGGAGTACCCGCCAACATTATTCTGATGTATTCTTTACTAATGGTTCCACACAACACACAAAGACAAAATAAATAAGAAGCAAAAGAAGATCCATTGTATGAGAGACATTGGTTTCTCATACAAGGTTGTGGATTGGGTCCACATGTAATGGTCTTAAATAATCCTTCCTACCATAATTAATCACAGTCCAGATTATCTGTTTAAGCCATCGAGATTTTGTTTATACAAGAATGTTTTAATGGCAATTGAACAAAGGTCCTTTAGTCAAGATGATTGTTGAAGTTTGATTATTGCTAATCTCAATCTTTAATCATTAATGAGTCAAGGGTTCAATCAGTTAAGTGATGCAAATGGAGAATCAAAATTTGGGCAGCATAACACCCTATATTGCAATTCCAGAATGTTACATCCTAACCCGTGGGGCTATGATGTGAGTGTTGCAATATAAAATAGGGAGAGAATGAAATTTGTTTGAGATCAAATAGAGAGAGAAACCCTTGTCGCGATATCATAAATTCTGTCGCGGACCGAGATCCGCGACATGGACATCCCGACAAGTTTTTAGAATTTTTGGCAGCATAACGCCTCTTTGTCGCTATGCAAGGTTTTGTCGCGGAACGTGGTTCCGCGACAAGGGTGACATCGCGACAAAGTGTTTTAATAAAATTCTAAAGCATTTGAACCTTTGTCGCTATGCATGGAGATTTTGTCGCGGAACGTGGTTCCGCGACAAGGTGTTCCGCGACAAAGTGTTCAAAGATTAAGAAACATGGCATAATTTTTCTGTCTCGGAATGGGATTTTGTCGCGGAACGTGGCTCCGCGACAAGATGATTCCGCGACAAGAAGCCATGAAGACAAAATGCAAGAGTTTGGCTCCTTTGTCGCTATGCATGGACAGTTTTGTCGCGGAACGTGGCTCCGCGACAAGGTATTCCGCGACAAAGGGTTTTAAATTTGGAGACAAGTGTCTTGAAACACCTTGGTCGCGGAAAAGCCACTCTGTCGCGGAACGTGATTCCGCGCCAGAAGGCGGTTGGCGCCCAAGGTGGTTCAGGACAGAAGTCAGAAAAAGCAGAAATGAACAGTGGCATGCAAACAGCGTGATCTCACCCTATTTCAGATCAAAAAGCTATTCTAAGCTAAAAATAAGCAAGAAACATTCAAAATAAGGAAGAACATGCTTAAACAAAAATAACAAGGATGGGCAGAATATTAAAAATAAAGCAAGAGTCCTAATCTAGGGTTTGATCACACATCCACACAACATTATCCATAATATGCTAACAGTAACATAAAAATAACAAAATGGGGGTCAAATGACCCCAAAATGAAAAAGAAAGCATAAATCCATGGGGTGTGAGACCCATTTCATGATTTGGGACACAAATGATGAATGTTTTCCCATATTATTGAAGAGGTATTGTCAATACCCATGATTTAGGTATTACAAACCCTAAAACAAGAGTTTAGAAAACAAAACATAGTATAAAAATGGCTATCTAAGCACTGTGAACAGTAAAACACTAATCTAAGCTAAACTAAGTGCAAAAATTAAATAATACATGAAAATAAACCTAAACTACTCTACCTAAGAGAGAACTCCTACTGCTTGCCTTCAAGAACTTCTAACAAAATTTCAACCTTTCAACCCACCCTTAGCTCATGGGAGACACCTCATATTTATAGAAGTGTAACCCTAAGCCCATGGGCCTTGATTCTAGCCCATTGTGTCTTAAGACATCACACACATCACAGCTTTGTCTCGGAACATCAAGTTGGTCGCGGAACACACTGCATGTGGCAAGGCTTCTCGACTGGGTCTTGTGTCCCTATTTGTGCATCTTGGTCGCGGAATGGACCTTTGTCGCGGAGCATGCCATCGCGACAAGGGTCATCGCGCCAGGGGCTTGGCTGGTCTCCTCTTCATTTGGGGCCAGTTGGTCGCGGAACATGCCTTTGTCGCGGAACACTGCATCGCGCCAAGGGCTTCCGCGACAAAGGTCTTCCTGGGCCTGCTGGATTGGGCCAGATGGGCCGAAAATATTCTTTTTGTGGGTTTTTCTATCTTTTTCCCATCTTTTTGTTTCCTTTTCTTTTTCTCATGTTTTTGGATTTTTCTAACATAAATATGCAATAAAATTACATATTTATGTCTTTTTCATACCAGCTTATTATTTTTACAATTATGCATAAATTAGTCCAATTCGACTGCTTTCTTACTTAATGTAAGACCGGAATGCGATCAAATGCCCGTTTAAGACACGGAAATGGATTGAAAATAATGGTCATTTTTTGCCATTATCAACATCCTCACATTTAATACTGATCGTCCCCGAGCAGTCAGAGTCAATGTTCGTAAGAACACGGACTCTACATATTCAATTCATTTTCGTGGCTTCAAAAATATCATTCTTTTTAGATTGGGATAAGACAATCAAAAACTACAAGTATTGAATTCCCTTGATTGCAGTGTTTAATGAAATGATACTTGCTCACTACATCGGGCCTACAAATCAAACATTATTATCAACCTTCATGAACATCATGTTTGAAAGATGCAAAGGTTAAAAATTAGAATTAAGGCATGACATGAATATTCTTAATGAAACAGAGCCTCACTTATAAGAGAATCGGAAAATTCACTCACTCTCAATTGGGGTTTAATCATGAACGCTCAAAATCACATTTAATTAAATTATCCCATAAGCTTGCAATCAGACCAACTCGCCACCGGCTCATTTCTTCAAATCGAGATCACAAGGTCTTATTTAAGGGTTATAACGGGGCATACGGTTGTAACATTAGGTAGGAAAGGGAAATTATTGGGCTAAGAAGTGGCAAGAATTAATTCCATCATAACTTAGCATTTTTATTTAAAATTTATGATCATCAATGTTTTTTTTTTTTTTTTTTTTTTTTTTTTTTCTTTTCTTTCTTTTACTTTTCTCTTTTCATATTGCATGACATTAGACTAAGTCTAATTTGCTTTGTCATTTGCAATTTATTTGTGTTGAATGGGATTCAACTTTTTTTTTTTTTTTTTTTTTGATGAATCGGTTTATAATATACCGATTAACATGGATTGATGATCATAAGTTTAATGCCTTTGATAGGATTCATCCTTGCACACTTGGGTTCGAATTTCTTAGTCTTCTTATAAGGCTAGGAATATTATAGAAGGCTTCAAAGAAAAATTAGGCTTATAGGCTCAAATTGGTTAATCCTAAGGGGAAAATATTTTTGGGTTTGGATTTCAAACGAAGGCCAAAAATTTGGGTTTTTCTAAGTGCCTCGATCATATGCTCAATTTCGGGAATATGGCATGGTCTTGAATCGGTCCCAATCGCAAGTTCTAGTTTCCTTTAATCAAAATGATTCACACATCAAAGAAAATGAATGAGTAAAAGTGACTCGTGGCTCAAATCTCACAAGGTTGGATTAATTCATGTCATACAATATTCTCAAATTTAATCCAAGCTTAATTCTAACAATTATTCAATCGAAATCTCTAACATGCAGATTTATTACCCAATAAGCTGATCGCATCATTAAATTTTTATAGCTCAAAATCTCAGGAATTCATTTCATGCATGTCTTCAATTATATTATCCCAATTTGAAAGTCTGAAGATTCAATCATAAGCCTAAATTCAACCTGTGAATTTAGAGCAAGTTTATGCATATGTTTGCTGGTTATTTAATTGAAAGCAGTAAAGAGGCACTGCTGACATACTGAGTATGTCAACAGCATATTTTTGGTCTGACAGTCACTTATTCATCTCGGACTGTACAGACATCTTTTCAAAGGAAAGTAGTAAAGAGTTGTTCAGTGGTCTCAAAAGTTGAGTTCCAATTTTAGGGAAAGCAATTAAATACAACCGAGGCAAGGGATTCTCGTGCAGTTAATACCAACCTGCACACACAAAAGGAGGAAATCCCTTGCAAATACTACTACTAGACTGGAAATAAAACAAAGCAGGGTAAGGTGTGACTAGGGTTCGTCCTTCTTTCTTCAGAACATGTAGCTAGCCCAGTGGAGATAGCTGGATAGCTCACACCGCAGACACCAATCATTGGGATCTGTTATGGCCTTGTGATCCCTGGGGCAGTAAACTCTGCCTTCCTGATCAGCCCATAGGAATGGGGTGTCTGGTTGGTCAACCATCCACTCGAGGACATTGACGGATGTGTCTTGAAAGACTGACCATTTCGTCACTATCCTGTCAATCATCCTGATTCCCTGCTCAACTTGGCTTTCGTCTGTCTTACTCATAAGCATCAATCCGCGGGTGAAGATTGATGTCTTATGGTTGTCCTCAAGTCCCGGGCGTAGCAGTTCACAAGCGCGCTCCTCATTCCCCTCTGCGAATGCCCTGAGTGCTGGAATGAGCTGAAGGTTGAAGTTTCCTGCAGCTGTGCATATTCGCAGGAATCTCTCCTTCTGCCGACGGATCCTTTCTTGCCATCTCTTCACCGTGGAGGTGATAACCTCGCATCGCTTGTACACGATGGTAAGGTTTCCAGCATCTCTGAAGTTCTTGCATACTCGTTGTGCAGTAAACACTCCCTTGATTTCATCCTCTCCTATCCGGGAGAGAATTTCACCAAGGAGTTCGACCGGCAAGTCCAGCAACTTGGTTCCTTCTGGTGCAGGATTTGGAATGGGAGGATTACCCCTGAAAAGATAAGAAGTGATGAATCCAATTTTTTTTTATGTAATTTTCAGAAATTATTCAAGTTTAGAAACCAACATCCTCACATTTAGAGCTTTGCTCTAGATGTGAGATTATTAAATTTCTGACTTGAATTTTAATTTAAAGCACATGTAAATAATATTTGGTTTTAAATGGGCTAAAGAGCCCAAAATAAAATAAAATTGGCCATTGGGCCTAAAATCTTTTTAATGGGCTACAGGGCCCAAAAGTTTTCAGTTTTATTAAACAAGTCCGAGACACTTGTTGGAATTGGAATGAGATGGATAGATGGAAATGGAATGCTCGAATATCAGAATGTGCAATGGAGACGTGGCGGAACGGATCTGCTATTTCTGGATAGCTCGAACTGTTTGGACAGTTAAAGCATCCAAAAATTTGCAAACACTATTTTTAATTTTAAAAATGGTTGACTTGTTTTATTTAATAAAAGTGGGATGTGAGTGGTCCCATTTTGGATTTTTGAAAAAGGATAGCAGTTGGGTGACAAAATACTGCTATCTTACTCACACTAGTGCTCCATTGGGAACAAAAGACTCAAGTCAAACATTAAACAAAAATAACTCTTTTTGTCTTTTTCTAAAAGGTTGCTTTTATTAAAAGTGGAAGCTTCCTATTGGATGTTTGTACTATGTTTCCATAAACAAACAAACATTTATTCCCATGAGATTTCTAACATGAGAACAAATGTGCCCAAAAAGATCTTCCATCTTTATTACACCACCCACACTGTGCACATCACATCAGGATCAATCAAACCAATAACATCAAGATATTCAAAACAATACCCAAATGTTCATCAGTTTGTTCTTTCCAGTTTTAAACTTCAAAAATCTGTGAACCTTTACCAGTTTTAACACCCTTTAGCAGTTTCAAAATGGGGTTTCAATGTTTTAAAACAGTGCTCATAACCGAGAGCACTTCCAAAAATTCTAAAGTTAAAATCACATATTAACCACACCACACCAAGAACACAACAAAATGAAAAACAAAACGAGACAAAACAAAAAGAACGGGTCCGAAGGGGGGCTATGACCATGGTGAAAACAGGGTTTACCCTCTCCTCCTTGGCTCGGGTCTAGGCACGGGTCCAAGGTTTAGGAGGAGTCCATGAAATCGGTCCATAGTTTCCCCTAGAAATGGCGTGCAAGAGTGCGAAGAACACGTGGTGTTCGTTCGGATGAGAGAAAAATGGGGGAAAAGAAGATGAAGAAACTGAAAGAAGTTGAAATGACAGGAGGAAGGTGAAAAGAAACTGGAGGGGGTGGGGGGGTATAAATACTTGAACTTTTGTCGCGGAATCCGAGACTTTGTCGCGGAGCAAGGTTCCGCGACAAGGCATAGCGACATTAGAGATGTCGCGGAGTTGAGGGTTGGTCGCGGAGTCATGCTCCGCGACAAAGTTCAGTATGGAGACAGTCAACGCAGATCATGTCGCGGAGCAGGGCTTGGTCGCGGAGTCTTGCTCCGCGACAAGATGCATCGCGACAAGATGTGGGGAAGGGTTAAGAAGGAAAAAGGGAGTTTGTCGCGGAGCAGGGCCTGGTCGCGATGCATGACATCGCGACAAAGGTCCTTCCGCGACAAAGGATTTTGAATTTTCGAATTTTCTTGGACTGGGCCCGAGTATGGTATTGGGCCTGCGTCCATTTTATTTGATTTGGGCTGAATAAATTCAGTCCAAGTAAATTCAAAATGCTGGGCTGAAAATTAAATAGTCCACTTGCATAAAATTAGGTTGGGTCAGTTCCATTTTATCTGTGAATTTTGTTTCGGGTCTTGAATTTCTTCAATTCCCGAGAACATTTTCTCAGATTTATAAAACTAATCCAACCAAGAACCTGGTTTTCCATGTTACTGTTATCTGCTCCTCTTTTTGGTGGTTCAGAACTTCTGCAAGACAGACAAATAAGACGTATTAGATTTTCTCCAAATATCAACATCCTCACATTTAGAGTCTTAGTACTCTAAATGTTTAATTGATCTTTGGGTACTTGCTCCTCATGAAATAAGTACTGTAAATATATATACTATATATAAACTGAAATTTTTGTATTTTTAAATGCTGTTTCTTATTGAGTGTAAGCCGGGTCTGCCACTGCTTGGCTTTCTTTCTCCGGATCGAACTGTCCAAGGTACTCTTTCAATCGTTGTCCATTCACCACTATATCGCCCCTGCTAGTTCGAATCCTGACAGCTCCATTTTTAAACACCTCTAGTACTTCATGTGGTCCTTCCCATCTAGATTTGAGCTTTCCGGGGAACAGCTTCAACCTAGTATTGAACAATAGCACATGTTGACCAACATAAAAATACTTAGGTTTGATCCGGCGATCGTGCAACTTCTGGGTCCGCTCCTTGTAAATTCGAGAGCTTTCATAAGCTTGCGCTCGTATTTCCTCAATTTCATTGAGGTCCAACTTACGTTTGCTCTGAGCAACTTTCGGATCGAAGTTAAGCGTTTTAACGGCCCAGTAAGCTTTATGCTCTAGCTCTACGGGCAAATGACAGGCTTTTCCGAAGACCAGCCTATATGGAGACATCCCGATGGGAGTCTTATATGCTGTGCGGTATGCCCATAGAGCATCATTGAGCTTACGTGCCCAATCCTTACGGGTTATCCCGACAGTGGCTTCGAGTATGTGTTTGATTTCGCGATTGGATACTTCGACTTGACCACTAGTCTGAGGATGGTAAGGCGTGCCTATCTTATGGAGGATCCCATTTTTACTCATTAAAATTTCAAAACCTTTATTAATAAAGTGTGTTCCTCCATCAGATATCACCACCCTAGGTACGCCAAATCGACTGAAAATGTTGTTCTTGAGGAACTTGATGACTTGGCTACCATCATTGGTCGGTAATGCGACAGCCTCGACCCATTTGGATACGTAATCGACAGCTACCAAGATATAGTAGTTTCCACCAGATGGTGGAAACGGTCCCATGAAGTCAATGCCCCATACATCAAAGATTTCAAGTGTGAGAATCCCCTTTTGAGGCATCTCATCCCTCTTGGAGATGTTTCCTAATCTTTGGCATCTGTCACAGCCCTTAACAAATGTCCTGCAATCCTCATAGATGTGAGGCCAATAAAATCCACATTCGAGGACCTTGTGGGCCGTTCGAGCGGGACCATGGTGACCTCCATATTCTGATTCATGGCATTTTCTGACAATTTGATAAGCTTCATGCTCGGTCACACATCGCCTGATTATTAAATCAGGGCAGTGTTTGAAGAGATAAGGTTCTTCCCAGAAGTAACTTAATACATCTCGTTTGAACTTATTCCTCTGATGATAGTTCGAAAACTGGGGGGTTACTCCGCATGCCAAGAAGTTAGCGATGTCGGAAAACCATGGACAAGCTTGATTATGCAGATGCAATGCGAACAACTGTTCGTCCGGGAAATCCTCATTGACGGCTTTTTCCTTTTTATCATTATCTAATCGAGATAAGTGGTCAGCAGCACCATTATCTCGACCTCGCCTATCTTTTATTATGATGTCGAATTCTTGCAACAGAAGTACCCACCTGATTAATCGAGGTTTTGCATCTTGTTTGCTAAACAAGTATCTCAATGCTGTATGATCAGTGTATACTATGGTCTTCGTACCTATTAGGTACTGTCTGAACTTGTCAAACGCGAAGACTACAGCATACATCTCTTTTTCCGTGGTGGTGTAGTTAACTTGGGCCTCATTCAGGGCATGACTCGCGTAATGAATTACGCAGTGTCTCCCATCCTTATGTTGTCCAAGAACTGCGCCTACGGCGAGACCACTAGCATCGCACATTACCTCGAAAGGTATTGACCAATCGGGTGGTTGCACTATCGGTGCAGAAACCAACATTTTCTTGAGCGTGTCAAAGGCTTGGACACACGCTTCATTTATTAAGAAAGGATTTTCTTTACAAAGCAGATTAGTGAGCGGCTTGGCAATTTTAGAGAAATCCTTAATGAATCGCCGGTAAAAACCAGCATGCCCTAAGAAGCTCCTAACTGATTTGATCGAGTTAGGGAGAGGGAGATTGGAAATGATGGAAACTTTGGCTGGATCAACTTCAATGCCTGCACGAGAAATGCGATGACCTAACACTATGCCCTCAGTGACCATAAAATGGCACTTTTCCCAATTTAAAACCAAGTTAGTGTCCTCACACCTCTTTAAAATCTTAGCAAGATTGGTCAAACAATCTTCGAACGTATCTCCATATACAGAGAAGTCATCCATGAAGACCTCAATGCATTTTTCGATAAATTCAGAGAAAATAGACATCATGCATCTTTGAAAAGTAGCAGGTGCATTGCACAGACCAAAAGGCATCCGTCGATAGGCAAAAGTGCCGTACGGGCAAGTAAAAGTGGTTTTATCATGGTCCTCACTGGAAATAACAATCTGATTATAACCAGAATAACCATCCAAAAAGCAATAAAACTCTCTCCCTGCCAACCTCTCAAGCATCTGATCAATGAATGGCAATGGAAAATGGTCCTTGCGTGTGGCCTCATTCAGCTTCCGGTAGTCGATACAAACTCTCCATCCGGTCACTGGTCTGGTTGCAACCTCTTCTCCTTGCTCATTCTTGGTTATGCACATCCCTCCTCGTTTGGGCACGACCTGCACTGGGCTAACCCATTTGCTATCAGAGATAGGATAGATTATACCAGCATCTAAGAGATTGATAACTTCTTTCCTTACCACTTCTTGCATAAGGGGGTTCAATCGCCTCTGAGGTTGACGAGAGGGTTTAAACTCTTCTTCCATTAGAATCCTGTGCATGCAAATAGAAGGGCTTATTCCTTTTATATCAGAAATGGTCCAACCTATTGCATGTACATGTTTCTTAAGAACGACCACCAGAGCATTTTCTTGCTCTTGAGAGAGCTTAGCCGAAACAATCACGGGTAACTTCTTATGTTCTGCGAGAAACGCGTACTTGAGATGATCGGGTAGTGTTTTAAGTTCAAGCTCTGGTGGACATTCAACGGAAGGGAGTAGTTTGCGAGAATTGGGTAGTGGGAGAACAGATTTACCTTCGGGGTCCTGCATCAGTACAGGATCCTCTTCCTCCTCTTGGTTGGCGTCCTCATGGAAATCCATGCCATCAAATTCCTCCAAATCCCCTGTTTCGGGATCGGCGAAGTGAACGGCTTTGCATTCTTTGTGCTCCACGCCAGCAGGCTTCAGTACCTGCTTTGATGGTTCATCCAGCATCATTTCACACTCAAGTTCAGAGTCAAGCTCTTCCCTAACTATTACATTTTCAAATGAAAAACAAGAACTGTCATTCGGAAATTTCTGCAATTTCTCCATGTCAAAGATGATCTCCTCGCCATCGACCCTTAAGGTGACTTTTCCGGATTTAGCGTCAATCAGTGCACCACCAGTGGCTAGAAATGGGCGTCCAAGGATAAGCGGCATTTCAGAATCCTCTTCAATGTCGAGGACGATGAAGTCGACGGGGAAAAGAACCTGCCCGGTTTTGACCACAACATCCTTGAGGATTCCTACGGGCTGAGTGATCGATCTGTCTGCAAGCTGCAGTCTCATCTTGATCGGTTGAATTTCTCCAAGCTTAAGGCGAACAGCCATAGCTAGTGGCATCACATTGATGCTTGATCCTAAATCACAAAGCCCCATACTCACTTTGGCCTTTCCAAATTGTACTGGAAGTGTGCAACATCCGGGGTCCTCTTTCTTTTCAGGCATTCTCCTCTGAACGATGGCACTGCATGTGCTGTTGAGAATAATTACCTCTTCCTGCTCAACCTGCCTTTTTCCTGAAATCAATTCTTTCAAGAACTTAGCATAGATGGGCATTTCGGAAATCATTTCTGTGAGAGGAATGGTTATCTCCACAGACTTTAATCGTTGCAGAAATTTCTTGAATTTAAGATCATGTTCTTTATTTTTAAGCCGCGCAGGATAAGGAATCCTGGGCATGTACTTGTTATTAGCAATTTTTGGTGGTGAAGGGAAGGAAGTTGTACCTTCACCTGTACCCTTATCTGGTTCAGCCGTTTCAGGCGCAGCTTCAGTCTGCAATTCGGCTGTCTCTTTTTCTGCTTCGTTCCCATTATCAGCTTCCTTACCAGCATTGTCAACAATATCATCTTCTTCAAATTCCGCTCCAGTATCCGCTCCCTTTGGTCCAGCTAGTACTCTCCCAGATTTCAAGGTTATTGCCTTGCATTGCGGGTTCTTTTCCGCAGTGCTAGGCAATGTTCCTTTGTCCCTTTTTTGCATCTCATTAGCCATCTGTGTAACTTGGGTCTCCACATTTCTGATGGAGGCCTGCAGTTGATTGTTGATCTCTTTCTGACTAGTGATGAAATCGGTCATCAGATTCTCAAGCCTTGAAGGAGGCTTTTGATTCTGATTCTGATTTTGCTGCTGATTCTGATTCCACTGGCCTTGGTTTGGGACAAACTGAGGCTGGAAACTCTGATTGGGCTGAAAGTTCTGGAAATTCTGAGGCGGCCTCTGCTGGATCTGAGGTTGGAAACCTGGATTCTGAAAATGTTGGCCCCTGTTCTGATTGAATCCCTGATTCTGTTGAGGGTTGAACTGCTGTTGCTGTGGCTTATTCAAGAGATGTGAGTTCAAGGCGTTGTTGTTTGAATAAGACAAGTTCGGGTGTCTATTTGGAAAAGCTCCTGCATAGTTACAGCTCTCTGCTGTGACTTGCTCGCATGTGTCAGTTGCATGAGCACCTTGACACAGTCCACAGATCACATCAGTTTGCTGTCCCTGCGCAGAACTTCCAACTCCTTGATTTACAGACAACGCTGCCACTTGCTCTTGAAGCTTTTCAATGTCTGACTTCTCTACTGTACCTACAACACACAAACCACGAGGGGGAGTGGGATTACCATCATCAGTTAGAACAGAACGGTTGACACTCATGGCTTCAATCTTTGCCCAGGCTTGGTCCATTGGTATGTAGAGCAAATGTTGACCACCGGCAGCATCAAGCATGGATTTCCATGCTGGGGTCAGACCACTGTAGAACTTTCTCAGTCTCTCCCAGTCATGGAAGCCATGTTGAGGACACTTTCTGAGTAGGTTGAAGAATCTTTCCTTTGCATCATACAAGGACTCGTCTGGTTTCATCTTGAATTCCGCAATTTTGGAGCGGCATTCATCCACCTTGGACTCCGGGAAGTATTTTGCTAGGAAGTTTCTGATCACATCTTCCCATGTAGACTTCTGATTTACGGGCAGTGACTTGTACCATGTTCGTGCTCCGCTTGTCAGAGAGAAGGGAAATAGCCTTAGTCGAATAGTGTTTGCGGGTACATCACGATTCTTGATCGTGTCACACAATTCTAGGAAGGTTTGCAGGTGATCATGGGGATCTTCATGACTTGCTCCGGCAAACTGGTTGCTCTGGACTAGATTGATTAGGGCCGGTTTCAGTTCGAAATTCCTGGCCAAGAATGGAGCTTGTCCAGGAATGTTCAGATATGGCTCTAAAATCGGCTGCATGTAATCAGCAGCAGCTGCTGCTTGATGATTGTTCTCAGGCCCGCCTTGGTATTGCTGTGGGTAGTAGTTCTGAGGCATGAAATAGTTCCTCGGATCATTGAAATCATTCGGATTCGGGGGATTCTGATGGGGGTTATGGTATTGCTGATTCTGTTGGTTTGGGAAATTTTGCTGATTTGGTTGGTTTTGGTTGTTTGGTGGGTTTTGGTTCGGGTTGGGAGGGGGTGCCTCGAAGTGCTGCTGGTCCATGTTTGGTGGATTCCCACCTCCTTGTATGATCTGGGGAGGGGGATCATCCAAATCATCGTGATCAGCATCTTCGGGGTCTTCCTCAATGTTGTGAAGTGGGGGATTGGGTTGAATGATTGGTGGGATGTCAGGGTTTGCCATTTCGGAGATATCGCTGCTGGTGCTTGGCGAAAGTAATGCCTGTCGTTCCCGTTCCCTTCTTCGTTTAGTCTCCGCCCTAAGACGTCGAGCTGTCTTTTCTATCTCTGAATTAAACGGGATCTCGGCTGGCGTCTGCTTCCTCCTTTGCATAGAACAACGGCTTCAATAATGACAGTACCTGTACAATCCCCAGGTTAGAAGTGGTTCTGAAGGTGAATATTTATAATTATATGTATAGGCTACTCTAGGAGCAATGAGGAATGTAATTCTCTAAATAAAACGGCGCTGCATCCTCCCCGGCAACGGCGCCATGAAACTTTTGACAATTTCCGTCCCACGAGCTTTTGCTAAAATTATACCAGGTTAGATTTATTACAAGAAAAGAGTTATGATTCACAGGAAAGGGTTTAGGGGTACATCAAGATTGTTAGTCTTTTTATTACTCAAGTGTGGTGCTTTAATTTCAAATGGCGCTGTGGTCCTCCCTGTCATGAAATGTTGACAAATCTCATGGCATAGCCGGGATAGGTTGACCTTCAGCCTGTCACACTGAGGATCCCCGGCAAGTATGCCATGATACTTCTCATCAATTCTTGCCATGAGAGTTCCTGCCATGAAACTTTTGGCAAGTTCCCACTACATGAGTATTTTCCGAAAAAAATCATGGTCCTGGTTTAGATTTTATTTAATGAAACCAATTTATGATGGCGGTGTTGTGATTAGGGATATATTTATAAGTAGTTATGTTTTTATTGCTCGTGTTTAAGAAACTGTGGCGCGAAAGCGCACGGTGTCAAAAATTGCAGTAATTTATAGTAAGACCGGATCGTTCACTGGAGGATGTGCGATAGAAGCAGGTCCCACGTCGTTTTACTAGATTTTCCATTCGTATTGCTCAATAGGTTTGAAAGGTGATTAATAACTACTGACATGAATGTGAATTAGATCTAGAAAGCAGTTAAATTAATCTACAAAGCAAATAAGTCTATTCTAGAAAGCGGATAAGAATTATTCTAGGAATGCAGTAAACAATATCTACGAAAGCAGGGAAAAGGAGCATTGTGCCAACCGTGAAGTTGAGTCACAATGTGGACAGAAAGGACAGGAAGAAAAGAATGAAAGTTGGACAAGAGCAAAATATAGCAATATTAAACTTCCATTTTCATACGCAGATCTTTGTTTGGGATAATTCTTTCAGATAGCTAATTCTCATGCTCTCAATAAGGCTTTCCCTTTAACAGACAGGTACTTGCAATATGAGTTTACATGTTCTTAAGACTGCAAATTCTAAGATACCACAGATTCGTAACTGCCCTGGCCTGGGTATGTTACTTCATCTGTGGTGGAAAAGCAACACCCGACACATCATTTATTGAAATGCCAAGTACCACTATCATTCTCCCATGTCACACCCAAAGGTTTGAATCAAGCCCTAAACTATCCCTTAACTGTCAATCCTAGTAGCAGTTACACAACTCTCAATACAACCGAGTGACCTCTAATGAAAGCGGTTAAAAGAAAGCGGTAAAGAAAGCACTTAAAATCTTATCACTCGGAGGTTTTGAAAATCTGACCCTGGTAGTAAAAGACAGCTCCCCATCAGAATGAAGGAGTATGGATCAAGAATTCCCGGCTCTCAGTGGACCACTAGTGTGTTCACTTCCTTCCGGGTGATTATGAGATACAAACTAATGAAACGACCTAATAAATTAGTTCGTTCCGGATGCACTCACTCAGGACTCACAAGTAGGCTTTGGCAGAAGAAGATAGCAGTTGAAAGAAAACTCAACCCTATCTTGGAAAATAACCAAGGCCTGAATAATGTTCCTCTAAGATTATTTACTACACTGTATTTGAATCCAAGTGGACCCCATCTCGGTGTAGCACCTAATCTTACATTTCCATCAACCAGCAATTTTGGAAAATAATGGATTTGAAAATCATTCCCTGTCAGGTACTAGACTCTCAGTTAAAACACAGACCCTTTCAGTCTAGACGAGACCTAATCGCTGAATCTGCTTCTTAATTTCCCAAAATACAACCCTTGAAAGAATATGAATTAGTCATAACTGAAGAATTTATCCCTTACTCAGATCCGGATTTTATAAAGAGGTTTTTGTTGGAAGTTTATAAAGCCATATCTGTTTAAGATCTAGACTTCTATTGTCCAAGGGAAGGATCCCAAAATAAATACAGACCACAGTAGTATATAATATTATCATGCATAATGATATATGGAAGTGTAAAATTAATTGACCCAAAATATAGAAGCGGGTCTAGACAGAAGGTGAAACACAGCATGGAATGGTCAAGGTACCAAAGTAATGGCAGAATGATCAGGTGGACTGTAAACATCTACTGTCCAATTCCCCAATCACTCGGATGGAGCGAATTTAGACAGTTTAGACCCTGTAATGGTGGTGTCAACACCAGTTGGGCCTCCACTGTCTGTGAATTCGGATAAAAACCTACATGCTTCCCTTCTATAATGATCATCAGTTGGCATTGACTGATGCCAACTGACTCCCACTACAGATTGGAATTTGGGTTTGGAAATTAAGATAACAAAAATAAAACTGTATCTGGATGGAAGTCAGTCGAGCAGCTATTATAACCCCGGATGGGCGAACCGCCAAGGCTTCCACTGACAGCCATTCAGACCATGCAAAATAACAATTAGTAACTAATACCCAGAATACGAGCTAGTTATCCATGAGGGAGTACCCGCCAACATTATTCTGATGTATTCTTTACTAATGGTTCCACACAACACACAAAGACAAAATAAATAAGAAGCAAAAGAAGATCCATTGTATGAGAGACATTGGTTTCTCATACAAGGTTGTGGATTGGGTCCACATGTAATGGTCTTAAATAATCCTTCCTACCATAATTAATCACAGTCCAGATAATCTGTTTAAGCCATCGAGATTTTGTTTATACAAGAATGTTTTAATGGCAATTGAACAAAGGTCCTTTAGTCAAGATGATTGTTGAAGTTTGATTATTGCTAATCTCAATCTTTAATCATTAATGAGTCAAGGGTTCAATCAGTTAAGTGATGCAAATGGAGAATCAAAATTTGGGCAGCATAACACCCTATATTGCAATTCCAGAATGTTACATCCTAACCCGTGGGGCTATGATGTGAGTGTTGCAATATAAAATAGGGAGAGAATGAAATTTGTTTGAGATCAAATAGAGAGAGAAACCCTTGTCGCGATATCATAAATTCTGTCGCGGACCGAGATCCGCGACATGGACATCCCGACAAGTTTTTAGAATTTTTGGCAGCATAACGCCTCTTTGTCGCTATGCAAGGTTTTGTCGCGGAACGTGGTTCCGCGACAAGGGTGACATCGCGACAAAGTGTTTTAATAAAATTCTAAAGCATTTGAACCTTTGTCGCTATGCATGGAGATTTTGTCGCGGAACGTGGTTCCGCGACAAGGTGTTCCGCGACAAAGTGTTCAAAGATTAAGAAACATGGCATAATTTTTCTGTCTCGGAATGGGATTTTGTCGCGGAACGTGGCTCCGCGACAAGATGATTCCGCGACAAGAAGCCATGAAGACAAAATGCAAGAGTTTGGCTCCTTTGTCGCTATGCATGGACAGTTTTGTCGCGGAACGTGGCTCCGCGACAAGGTATTCCGCGACAAAGGGTTTTAAATTTGGAGACAAGTGTCTTGAAACACCTTGGTCGCGGAAAAGCCACTCTGTCGCGGAACGTGATTCCGCGCCAGAAGGCGGTTGGCGCCCAAGGTGGTTCAGGACAGAAGTCAGAAAAAGCAGAAATGAACAGTGGCATGCAAACAGCGTGATCTCACCCTATTTCAGATCAAAAAGCTATTCTAAGCTAAAAATAAGCAAGAAACATTCAAAATAAGGAAGAACATGCTTAAACAAAAATAACAAGGATGGGCAGAATATTAAAAATAAAGCAAGAGTCCTAATCTAGGGTTTGATCACACATCCACACAACATTATCCATAATATGCTAACAGTAACATAAAAATAACAAAATGGGGGTCAAATGACCCCAAAATGAAAAAGAAAGCATAAATCCATGGGGTGTGAGACCCATTTCATGATTTGGGACACAAATGATGAATGTTTTCCCATATTATTGAAGAGGTATTGTCAATACCCATGATTTAGGTATTACAAACCCTAAAACAAGAGTTTAGAAAACAAAACATAGTATAAAAATGGCTATCTAAGCACTGTGAACAGTAAAACACTAATCTAAGCTAAACTAAGTGCAAAAATTAAATAATACATGAAAATAAACCTAAACTACTCTACCTAAGAGAGAACTCCTACTGCTTGCCTTCAAGAACTTCTAACAAAATTTCAACCTTTCAACCCACCCTTAGCTCATGGGAGACACCTCATATTTATAGAAGTGTAACCCTAAGCCCATGGGCCTTGATTCTAGCCCATTGTGTCTTAAGACATCACACACATCACAGCTTTGTCTCGGAACATCAAGTTGGTCGCGGAACACACTGCATGTGGCAAGGCTTCTCGACTGGGTCTTGTGTCCCTATTTGTGCATCTTGGTCGCGGAATGGACCTTTGTCGCGGAGCATGCCATCGCGACAAGGGTCATCGCGCCAGGGGCTTGGCTGGTCTCCTCTTCATTTGGGGCCAGTTGGTCGCGGAACATGCCTTTGTCGCGGAACACTGCATCGCGCCAAGGGCTTCCGCGACAAAGGTCTTCCTGGGCCTGCTGGATTGGGCCAGATGGGCCGAAAATATTCTTTTTGTGGGTTTTTCTATCTTTTTCCCATCTTTTTGTTTCCTTTTCTTTTTCTCATGTTTTTGGATTTTTCTAACATAAATATGCAATAAAATTACATATTTATGTCTTTTTCATACCAGCTTATTATTTTTACAATTATGCATAAATTAGTCCAATTCGACTGCTTTCTTACTTAATGTAAGACCGGAATGCGATCAAATGCCCGTTTAAGACACGGAAATGGATTGAAAATAATGGTCATTTTTGGCCATTATCAATAGCTTACACAGTTGTTCCGCTGACAAAGAGTACACTCTAAGTCAAGAACAGCAAGAGTTGAAGTTCCGTCTGCACTATTTGGATATTGGAATTCCTCTAAATAAAACTGTAGAGTTATGTAAATCCACCAAAAAAAAACAAGAAAAAAAAAGAAAAAGAATACAATAGTAATTTATGTTGGGCACATACTACTACATTTTATGGTTTGAGTTGAGTTCTTGATGCGATGTTATGGATTTTTTTTTGAAGAGTATTGGCAGTTGAAGAACTTGTTCCATTTTTATTAGCCTACTTTATCCATATTTTCCTACCTCATGACCCTAGCCCCGTTACAACCATTTTAAAGACCTATTGATTCCTTATGAGTAGGGCTGGAAATAGGCCAGGCCAGGCCAGGCTTGGCCTTGAACGGCCTAGGCCTTTTTAATTTTATCAAGGCCTGAGCCTGGCCTATAGCCTTTGATAGGCCTTGTTTATAGGCCTAAACCTGGCCTTTTTAGTTAAATAGGCTAGACTTTAAGCCTTTTAAAAATCTAATTAAGCCTATTTAAATATTAAATAAATAAGTAACAAATATTAACAATAAATATATTATTAAATTATAAAAAAATTATATTAAAAAGTTAAACAGGCCGGCCTTATAGGCCAAATAGGCTTTTTTATGAGGCCGGACCTAGGCCTATTTAGTTAAAAAGGCCTTTGAGAATATTTGAGCCTAGCCGCTTTCGTAAAAAGGCCGGGCCAGGCCAGGCCTTAAATAGGCCAGGCCGTAGGCCCCTGTCGGGCGGCCCGGCCTATTACCACCCCTACTTATGAGAAATCCTAAGTTTGTGATTATGTGATTGTGTTACAAATTTATAGTGATACTTGCATTGCCTTGGTATTGAGTGAATTTTTACCCTGTTTATATGAGAGCACTTCATACACTTATATACATATTTTCTTGTGCGATCTTGGTGAGGGTTGAGCTAAGTGGGAGTGTTAATATTGAGGGGACAAATGAGAATTTGGTATTGACATCTGCTTGAGTTTGTGATTGGTTGTAGTTCGACTTTTAGACGTTTTGGTGGCTATTATGTGTGTTGGACATTGCTAGGTCTTGGTTTTACCTTGTTCGGGGATGAACAAGACTTAGTGTGAGGATGTTGATACCTTGCACGGAGTGCGGTATTTCCTTGTGATTAAGTAATAAGTTAAAGGTTTAATTTGTGGAAAATGTGGAATTAATTGCTAAAAACAGTGATTTTGAGTAGAAATACTTAAGTGTGATCTCATTTATGATTGTTATTCATTTTAATGAATTTTGTGGTGAGATTGCATGATTTTAGGTGTTTTTAGTAAGCCAAAAGAAAAAGGACCAAAAGAAGTCAATTGGAGCTCAAAAACTCGGAGAACAGAAGACGGAAGAAGGATCGCACAGCGAATCGACCGCGCAACCGAGCGCACGACGGAGGACCGCCGCGCGCTAGGCGCGCGGTCTGGGAAGAACCGCGCCATGACCGCGCGTGTTCCGAAGGGTGCCCAAATCTTGGGCTGACTCAGTGTGATCTCGTATATCTCCTGACTGATTCATATCTTCTGTTATCCAGTCTATAAATAGAACGTCTCCAAGTCAGTTCAGGGTTCCGGAAATCATTCAATTAATCTCAGACTTTTTCATATCTGTTATCATCCATCATCTGGGAAAGGAGGAGAGCGAGTTGAAGGCAATCCAGTGGAGATCTACACCGGACTTTCTTCACCAAATCTGTCACAGAACATGTTTTCTTTTATTATTCTTTTGCGTTTTTGTGACATTATGCTAGGCTAATCCCGTCGTTTGGGGAAACCTAGATCTTAACATTGTTGATGTTTGCTTTTGTTTTATGAATTTCGTTAATTATATGTTAATTTGTTCAATTCTTATGGGTGTTTGGTGAGACCGAAAGGAGATCTGAACTAGGGCTTTATATTGTTAAGTGGTTGAAAAATCCTTAAACAAAAATAATTGAATAAATTAATTCTAATAATTGGTAACTTGAAAAAGAGCCAAAAATTGTTAGAACCCAACTTAGGATAATCACTAGCCGGAGGAATTGCATGTCATTAAAACCGCGAGGTTTCTAAATTGTGATAATTCTAAGTAGGCATATTAATTAATTAAAAATTGAATTTTTATAGGCAATTGCAAAGTTTATCAACAATTGAAATATTTAGGGATCCCCATTCATCATCTAGTGCATAAATTAATTATCTCTCTCTTTCATTAATTGGAACTTTTTATTGTTTAATTTTAATTGTAATTTTAGGAATTTAGATAACCCATCTCTATTCGCATTTTAATTTTCGTCGCTACTTGAATTTAATAAATTATAGCAATTCATTGTTCCCTGAGGATTCGACCCGGTTTCACCGGATATTACTTGGACCGTACACTGCGGGTTGTGGTGGAAAATATTCCACACACCATTTTCTTAATTCTTTGCTAGAAGTATAAACATTGTAGCCTCTGCCATGTTGAATCAAATGTGTAGTTAAGTAATTCTCAAATTTGCACGTACCAAGTAATAAATTAAAAGGTGATGGTTTTTTAATAGGCAGAAGATTACACTTACACCAGTTAATCTTACGCATTTACAAAGAAAAAAAAAACAAACAAACTGCCTACAAACACACGTTCGGCCATCACGGCCGAACGGTCTGAAGCCTGCGTGGCAGCCCCGGTCGTGCGTCAAATGAGGCCTGCGGCTGCTTAGGCCGAACGGTCTTCTTCGCGTACGGCTAGGTTTGCCGCGCGGCGTGTTATGCGTTCGGCGGACCAGTGCCGAACGGTTGTGCGAAAAATTTGAAATATCAGAAAGTTTAAATCATTACATTTTCATTCCAAGGTGACCATTGTTCCTTTATTTGTTGGGCAATTATTCTACACCACTATTCCTTTGATTTTTGCTATTTTTTTTGGCAAGGATGTGTGGGTTGTAGAATATTGGTATGTGTAAGAAATATTTTGAGTGGAGTGTTTGGAAAAATTAGGGTTTTGGAGGGTGGGGAAAAGTTTGATTTTGGGGTATGGGTAATGGGGTGGTGTATGTAGCATTTTAGGGAGTATGTGTTTTTTTTTTTTTTTTTTTTTTTTCCTTTCTTTCTTTTAGTTAGGGGCATTTTTGATATCATAAAAAGGGGGTGGGGTGATGTTAGTAAAAGATGGAGTATGAATAGCCCGGGTCTAAAAAATAATTAAGTCATTAATGTTGGTTCCACAACCCTTAATTAAATGCGTCAACCCACAACACATTTATCAAAATTCATTTTCTTCAAAAAAAAACTATTTTATTCAAATAAAATTATCTTTTATTAAGAACTAATTTTATGCAAACAAAATAATCATTTATCAAAAATTTATTTTATTCAATCAAAATTAAGGGTTATGAGTTGACCCATTTAATTAAAGGTTGTGGGACTCATATTAATGGTTTAATCATCTTTTATTACATGTTAATTAAATTTATTATGTCAAAAGGACTAAATTGGAGAAAAAATCAAACATAGAGGACTAATTTTTCCAATTGAAACGAAGATGACTATTTTGGTGAATTTTGAAACTTAATTGACCAATTTGTTAATTTTTCCAATCATACTGTAGTATTTTTTTCCAAAAATAATTTAGTATATTTAAAATGAACAAACTTTTAAAATTGATTTTTCATAAAATCATTATATTTGTTAGATATTTATTTAAATATTTAAAACATTTTCACTGCAACAAATTTTATAATTCAAATTTTATAATTATTTAAAATGATCTTAAGTTACAAGAATTTTTTTTATAAATAAAGTTATATTAAAACCTTTTTTATATTACTTTATTAATTTGAATAAAAACTTTATAGTATTTTTTTCCAAAAATAATTTAGTATATTTAAAATGAACAAACTTTTAAAATTGATTTTTCATAAAATCATTATATTTGTTAGATATTTATTTAAATATTTAAAACATTTTCACTGCAACAAATTTTATAATTCAAATTTTATAATTATTTAAAATGATCTTAAGCTACAAGAATTTTTTTTATAAATAAAGTTATATTAAAACCTTTTTTATATTACTTTATTAATTTGAATAAAAACTTTATGCCTCAATTTTTTGGGTTAACCCACTTATAACAACAACCGTATATATCAAAAGTTACTCTTGATCTTTAAGAAGTCCAAAAATTTTCTTGGTTCATCCAAAAATATAGTAGTAGTATTTGTTTTTATTTTATGTCAAGCCTTACAAATATTCAGGAAGTGCTCAATAATGAAGACGACTTCAAATTACTAAGGGGTATTTATTAGGTTTTTTCTTGGAATCTTTCTTTAAGCGATATATTTTTCAAAGTCAATACATTCAACAACTTCATTTATTTTAAAATCTAGTTGTTGAACAAAGATCAAACAGAATTAACTAATAGTAATACCATAACTGAATCACAATAATTTTTTGGCGAAGCTGAATCACAATAATTGATTATAAATACATTTACACAAAAAAAAGAAAGAAAAAACAACTAATACAGTTAGCAACACAACTCGTTGTAAAAACCAAACAAGGTTAAATTATGGAAAGCACAACAATGCCCTAAATACTACACGCAACGCAAACTATTAGTACTACATATTACAACATATTTATAGCAAAACAAACGTTTTATTACTCGAGCCGTGCCCGCTGCCCTCCTTGGAAGAGCCCTTCCCTTGATCAATCCTTCCAATAAATTAGACTTTGAAATATTTTTGTCATGGATTTATCGACAGATCAATTACTTGCACAAAGGCGCTTGATGTACAAGCAATCTTCAGCTATGGTGTTGCTACTACTGCTGATGTTGCCGTCTCAATAATGAAAGGTGATCCCACAAATGATCACAAATTGACATGAGCTCTTTCGGGCGTGCGTTGGACTCACTCAAGCATATCCCAGGAGACTACTCATCTTAGAATTACTCTAAAGCTGGCCTTAACGTTGGAGCTTTGAGCTCTTATAACATGACTATTAAGCCATATTCCGGGTATTACAAATTACGCCAAATTTTGCCTCCATAGGGATACAACACAAAAACAGGTGAAACAAGTTAAAAGTAGAAAGAAAAGGGGTGACAGAATTAACCTCCTGAGAGCACCTCTATCAACATTATGTGACATAATTTATTGTTGTGTTTCTTCAACATTAATAGAATATAACTACCGAAATGATTAGATATTTCATTGCTAAATTATATAAGACTATCACAAAATTATGTTGTGATATACCATTGGTAAATAATAAGTACTCTATTACAAAATACTCCTAAATATTCTCCATATGCAATCATGATGCGCTGAAGTAGAAAAGTGCTGTTAACATTGTAACCATATCTCAACACCATTCACGGACAACAAATAGTGCACGTAATCCTAGATAGATAGTGTGGTAGGAGCCAGGCAGGTGGTGGCTATGGTGTTGGACAACTACAGCCCAACATCGTTGGATGATGTTCGAATTTTAAGAATTTGACAGCATCCAGCAATAGCGAACACCATCTATCCAGCACACACCGTCTATCCCATCTACATGGAGGGACAGGAGTGACCACCTTAAAATGGAAACCCCAAACATGCTCCGGATGCCCATTTCTTGGTAAGCAAAATCTCTCTTGCCCCCAAAGCTGGCATATCAGGGATTATATTTAGATGTGATCACAGTCAATAATAACAAGCCTATTCAAAACGTATTAAAAAAACACCTGGGGACAGCTGGGGTAGATACATGTAGTTGTGGCCTGTGGGTACAATCTCAATGTCCTACATTTATATGGTTGTGTTGAAATACCATCCTGCACAGAAACATGGGAACATGATATAAGGATACCTGCCCAGAAAACAATGTATAACAAGTGGTGAAATCAATGTCTTTCAGCTTGGAAATTTTTACCATCCTCAAGTTTCAAATTGAAGTCCAACTTGAGTTGTCTGTATTGTATATTTGGCCCGCTACTTGGTATGTAAATTACAGGCAAGCCTCAGTCGCACACAGACCTCAGAGGTCTTATTATAAAGCAATGATTTGGGCTTGATATCATGACAACATTGTCCAATTTAATTAACTTCAGGGTAATATGTATGCAGGCCAAAGCTAAAAGATAACTCCTTGTGAAACCGACATATAGTTATGAAGGATATCTCATTGCAGCAAACATTATTCTGTTACTGTACTTTCACAAATAATGATGAGATCATATGAATATTGTGCTGGGAATTTGGATTTTTTCCAGTCCCAGGAAACGTGGCTCCAGCAGATCAACCTAGACTTGTTCTCCTTACCTTTTAGATAATTCTAAACAAATCTATCTTAAATTAAGATACTGCAGGCACCATCTCAATTCCCTTCTCCAGCTCTTGCTCAATCCAAGCTTCATCACTCATCACATCTTCCAAGTTGCCATCCAGCTGTTTCCTTTCGACTCTGAGAATTTTCCTACTCTTCATTTTCTCTCTGATTTTCTCAACGTCAAACTTTTGACAGCTCTTCTTAACAGAAACAATCTTGCAATTCAATCCATGATTTGATTCCCCCATTTTCAGATCCGTGTTTCCATCCTCTATCGTGCTGTTTGCACTGCCAGAGTCACACGGGCAATTCTCACTTGGTAGGGCATCAGTTTCTGATTTCTTATGATTGCCACTGCTAATTGCTGCACATCTTGAAACGATTCTGGTTGTCTCCAAAGAATATTTCCTTGAATCTTGTCCAACCACCAATCCAGTCGGATTGGGTAATTCTGAGCTGCCAAATTTTCTCTTTGTGCCCACAGGTTTTGGCTCAACTTTATCTTTTACCGAGGCAGGCATTGGTTGCTTATTATTCCTCTCTAGCAACCGAAACATGTGTTGAATGACCTCTGCAGAAGGTAAAAGCAAGTGATAACACAAATTAGTCTGGGAAGTGGTAAAACTGTTAAGCCATTAAGCCCGTTTGGATTGGCTTTTGAAAAAAGCATAAGCCAAAAGTAGAAGCAGAAGCAGAAGTCAAAAGCAAAAGCATGTAACATTTGTGTTTGGATGGAATGTTTGAAAAGCGGCTTTTTCTAAAAAATATGTTTGGACTTTGGATGAATAAAAATGAAAAGTGCTTTTGGAATGTAGTAATTACCAAAAAGGACGTGCTACTTAATATGATAATAAGATATATTTATAGTGTTTATATTAAGTAGTGGGGGTATTTAAGTCCTTGCACATTTTACGAGGTGCTTTTGGCTTCTGCTTTTGGGAGAAGCACCTCCTGGCCCAGAAGCACTTTTGCAGCTTTTCGAGGTGCTTCTGCTTTTTTAAAAAAGCCAAACCAAGGGCCCGTTTGGATTGGCTTTAAAAAAAAAGCAGAAGCCAAAAGCAGAAGCAGAAGTGAAAGCCAAAAGCAGCAGGTAACTTTTGTGTTTGGATGGAATGTTTGAAAAGGAGCTTTTTTTTAAAAAGTGTGTTTGGATATGTAAAAGTGAAAAGTGCTTTTGAAATGTGTAAATTACCAAAAAGGATATGTTATTTATATATAATAGTATATATTTATATTGTAATTAAAATAAATTAATAGGGGCATTTATGACTCTGCACACATTACTAGGTGCTTTTGCCTTCTGCTTTTCGGAGAAGCACCCCTGGGCTGCTTTTCCCAGAAGCACTTTTGCAGCTTTTCGAGGTGCTTTTGCTTTTTCTAAAAAGCCAAAACAAACACTCTTTTTTCATCAAAAGTGCTTTTGGCAGAAGCAAAAAGCCAAAAACACTTGAAAAAAAGCCATTCCAAACAGGCTCATGAACGTTTCTTTTTCCCCAAAAGTGCTTTTGGTAGAAGTAAAAGCCAAAAGCACCTTGGTAGAAGCCAATCCAAACACCCTCTAAAGCTGCTCAATAAAATGCTACTTTGCAAGAGAGAAAGTGGATAACACGCATCCATTTCTTGAGCATATTTACGACTCAAATATGTGAGAAGTACATAGCTTTGAAAAGCAAAAAAATTAAATGATTTAGGCACATAAAGCAGACCTTCTAGTTGTTTTGGTGAAACATCAAACTGCATCCACCAGGCATTGCCATTTGACGATGGCAACTTTATTTTTTGAAGTTTGGCAGAAAGATAGACAGAACCAGCTGCAATATAGTGAGGTTTGTATTGCAGGCACAGAGTTGTACGAAGCCTAAACAATTCATAAGAAAGTCTGATTAGGGATTGGCATAATATATATTTTGATAATTGTGAAAATTTTTGGAGTGTCAGAACCACTGTACTACTTGAATGAAAATTTTCATCATCTGTGAATGGGTTAAATGCAATGGATTAAAACCAAGTAACCAACTTATAAAATAAAAGTAAAACAAAAACCTTACCAGTCATTGACAAAATTCCATGCTACTTTCATAACTTCCCTTTGGGAATCCAATTTCCTTAGAGCTGTAACTAGTGGCTTGTAAGGATGCTCAATATTGAGATCAAAAGCAACAGTGACTAAAATCAGTTGCTCCCCGAGCAAGATCAACTGTTTCTGGTCATCATATACTTCCTACAGATAGCCAATCCAAAAATAAAGAAGAAAAAAAGGTTATCAAAGGTGCTTAACAATTATCATGAATAGAGAATTGGAACAAAGAAAGGACATTATTAGCTAGATTCTCAAACCTTCTGTCGGATTTTTTGGGGAGCTGAAGGATCCCTTTCATGCATTAATTTGTAAGCCACCACGACAAGATCTTTCAAAGAACATGGTGTATCTTCTGCTTTGCTGGCCAGGAACATGCTAGAACTTGCAACAGTCTACAAAATAGTGCTCCCACTCAATATTCCACCATGAGCAGCAGAAAAGACTAGCATTATCAAATCCAGGTAGATTTCTTGATAACGCTGCAAGAGTTGTCATTACTGTTCATGACCGACCTAAGAGATCTCAGAAAACAATTTCCACACTGACAACTTTTTTGCAGCTGATTTCTTCCCTTCTCTATACTGTTCTTTAATTCAGTATTTACTAACAAGCGTTGAAGTGATTTTGCAGGTATTCTGAAATAATGTTCATAAGAATCTCTCTAACATAAAACCATATTCTTAGATAATGTTCACTACATCAGCATATAGCCATATAGAGAGATACAATTAAGGCCGCCATGTAGAAGACAACACGAAAAACTAAAGGAGAGTCATTACTACCTTCCAGTGATTCTTTGCATGAGACTGATACATATAAAATCGATGGCATAACATCACTGCAGTAGCTATTGTGAGTTGAGGCCTGAAAATGAAGCAAACCAGCATTTAACATCTCAAGCTCAACTTATAAAGTACTTAACACTCAACTGACAAAATTAAAAAAATAAAAAAGGAGCAATGGTCAAAGGAATACAGCTAAAAAGTATTCTTTATCATAAAGATCATACCAGAAATTTCGAGGATGATTCAACAAGAAACCCTTAAAATACTCATAACAATTTCATGTATGGAACAGGAATATAACAAAACAAATCAAAAGATTAAGGGTGAATGTAGCTACAACATTTCATTTATTCATAAAGGCGAGAAAGTTTTTATTTTTTTATTTTTATTTTTTTATATCTTTGGTCTGTTTTTTGAAAACAAAAATTTGCACTGTGAAGCGGAAGGGCAACAAATTCAATGCACCATAATCATAAGCATCATATATAAAGGCGAATGAGCCAAATCATAGAATATTTAAACTCACAATTTAAGCTCCATGCCAAGTTTCTGTAAGTATGAGCAATATAAATGCCGCAAATACGATTCCTGCTTAGGATCAATCCCATCCTTCCTCGATGGAGATTGTAGTTCTATTTCTTCTTCAGAGAAGTACCATTTAGGTTTAAACGATAGTTGCATATCCTGCGAATTTATACAAGCAGCATCTTCAACACTATGAAAAGGATTCTGTAGCATCTGCCTTGGCATGGTTGCCTTTGCTTCCTCAATGGGAAAGAACAGATACAAATACAAGTGCAATGTAGCGATGCAATTTGAAGGTTTCTGCACCAGATTACCGGAAAATCAACATTACCATAACATAGGGGTATTAGAAGCAAGATAACACCTCCAAAGTAATTTCAGGTTAAACAAAACCAGTAAAAAACAAGAAAATACTGTAACATGCTTGTGTGCTTGTCCATGAAGTATGATGATTTCTATGCATAATAACTTTGTTACAGCAATACCTATATGCAGATTGATATGATGCTTGCTTCGTAGAACAGAACAAACAGTATCGTGATCGGCAAAATTAGAATGTCTTATTCCTCTACATCTAAATTTCAAAGGGTATCGTCCCATTCCAGCTAAAGCTTCTAGAAGACAGCACAAACAGTTTATCTAACAATTCAGAATCCAGAAGAAAAGTCGAAGGTTCATCTTTGGCAGGTCAGAATTCAGAAAGCATGTAAACCAATTACTTCGTAGTTTTGTGGAGCACAATATAATTCAAAGACAATATCAAAACTCTTATAAACATGATTGTCATGGCATAGATTAGACTATGCCATCATTTTTTTTTTCTTTCTTTCTTTCTCTCTCTTTTTTCTCTTTTTTCTCTCTCTCTTTTTTTTTTTTTCTTTTTTTTTTCTTTCTTTTTTTTTTTTCTCATTCGGATAGCTAAGCTAACTAGCTAAGAGCCAATGCAGCAAAGAAAGCAAGCAAAGTCAATCCAGTAGGAAAGCGAGAAACAGCAAAACAAGAAGCCATTGTCTTTAAACCTTAACATCACACCAGAGCAAGCACAATCAGGTTATAAAAAAGAATTTGTATCATAAACCACAAGAGATTTACTCAATTTTTTTTTAAAAAGTAAAAAGAATAGAACGCACACCATCCTCCATGTTAACACAAAGCTCCAAAGTCCCCAAGAAATTCAAAGTAGAAGCAAGAAAGTAGAAACCTGAAAAGTTTTCGTCAAGCGGCAACAGCACTTGAGAACCCCAAAACAAGAAAGTTAGGGCTGAAATTTGAAATCTGAAGCAGAAATTCAAAAATTCCGGTCCAGGTTTCGTTTCCTTTAGCTGCGCGGATTCAATCCAGGATCCAGATTGAGAGAGAAGAAGAAAACAAACTGAAATTGGCAATGATAAAGATATGGAGGTGACGAAGCTAGGAATCTCAGGATAGTAGTATTTCTTGATGTCCAAGGGTGGTTGACTCGAGAGTCGTCGACTCCTGGCAGGCACCGTGTCTCGTATCCTTCATCACGCGCAGGGGTGGGAATAGGCCAGGCTACCCGCCTATGGCCTGGCCTATTATAGGCCTGATCTGGCCTGGCCTTTTTACCAAATAGGCCAGGTCTAGATAAATTTATAGGCCTATTTAACTAAATAGGCCTAGGCCTAGGCCTTACGAAAAGCCTACTTAGCCTGGTAGGCCGGCCTGTTTAATTTTTTAATATAATTTTTTATAATTTATTAACAATACTATTTATTATTTATTTAATATTTGAATATATATTTTTTATAAATTTAAAAATTTATTAAATAGGCTTTATAAAAGCTTAAGGCCTGGCCTATTTAGTTAAAAATGCCAGGCTTAGGCCTAGAAACTAAGCCTATTACAGGCAATAGGCCAGGCCTAGGCCTTACAAAACTTAAATAGGCCTAGGCCGTACAAGGCCGGGCCTGGCCTATTCCCACCCCTAATCACGCGGCGTGTTTTGCCTTTTTAACTTTTTTTTTTTTTGATAACCGTGAAAACGTCGGAAAAAAAAAAAAGGAGAAAATGAAAACGTCGGGGAAAAAGGAGAAAATAAAAATTACAGCAAAAGAGAAGGGAGACAGGAGGAAATAGAAAAACAAAAAAAAATAAAAGCGCTGAAACCAGACTCCTAAGGGCATCTCCAATAACCAACACCAAACTCAAACCCATTTTACAGTAAATGTCACATCAAACAGTAATTCATCTCCAACCATTTACACTAAACTCAAACTTAAAAGAATATTCTCTATATATTTTTTTCTATACAAACTTATTTATCTTTTCAATCATACCCTTCATTTCTTATAAATTATACATTAACCCCACATAAATTCAATAGAAATTCATCTACGTATTTCAATCATTTTGGAAGATCCGATGTTGATTTAGATGACTATTTACTTAATTTTCCGTTTGCGTAGTTATTTAGTTGTTTAATATTGTACATTCTTTTAAGTATTTGAGATGTGTTATGTTTAATTATATTTTCATATGCTAATATAATTTTTTTAATGATTGCTAAGATTGTACCAAAACTTAAAAATTTAGTTATCTTTATGTTTAAAATTTATTTTATAAAGAAACTTTAAAATTTCTAATCTAATTAAATATAAAATTAATTTAATAAAAAATTATATGAAGTATAAAATTATCAAGCATAATACAAAATTAGATCAATATTCAACTTGCAACAATTGGAGGGATGAAATTGTAATTAATTTAATTGCAAAAAGTGATATAGGTTTATGAATAGTAAAAACTCAAATTTGAGTATTTACTATTCATAAAACTCAAAAAACTTAAAATAGGTTTGGTTTTAGGGTATTGTTGGAGAGAAGATGCCACCCTATTTTGGGTTTTAGGGGACCATTGGAGATGGTCTAAGGCGTCTGCCATGAGCCACTCCCGAGACTTGTCCGGAGGAAAGGCTCACGTAGTGAAGAACTTCAAAGCTTTTGCTCTCCGCTTCGCTAGCACGTCTGCAACCATATTCCCCTCACGAAGGATATGCAACCATATTCACCTTTTTAACTTTTCATATATGGTCTTATTTACTAGGGCCGGGGGAAAATATGGAAAATACCCATACCGCACATACCGTATAAAAAAACATCCACAATATCAAAATTTTCGGTATATTGTAATTTTAGGTACGACCGTACCGTAAGATTTCGATACGGTAACGGTATAAAATTTTTAATACCGCGGTATATCGTTACTATACCAAATTTCAGCATATACTGCTTTATCAGTATGTTGGTATATGGGTATATACTGCGATACCGTTATGTTGGTATGTACCGATGATTCGGTATATCGGTATATACCGAACTTACCGAAAATTATACATAATTTTACATATTTAACCCTATACGGTATGTCGGTATGTACCGAATGTTCGGTATATCGATATATACCGTGATACTGCTATGTAGGTATGTACTGAATGTTCGGTATAGTGGTATATACCGAACTTACCGAAATGTCGGTACGGTAGCGGTAAGAAAATATTTTATACCGAAGTCTTCGGTATACCGAACTTCAGCATACCGAAACTTTTGGTCGGCAACGGTATGAAATTTTCTATACCATACATTTCGGTACGGTATATGGTACGATGAAATTTTTTCCGCATACCGTACCGACCCACCCCTATTATTTACGTATTTTTTGAAAAATAAACAAAGATTTGGTTCATATATTATTTTACTACTATACTTTATTTTTTTTTTCTTTTTCGAGAGCCGAAGCCAGAGAAACTACTATACTTTGTTAGTATATAAAAAAAAAACAATTCAATTAATTTAAGAATAGTGAATTGTATTTTTGGAAAGTATTTTTTGAATAGGTGTTGGGGACTTACCCTAGCGGTCAAGTCCCTCTTCTCCCAATCATAGGTTGGGGTTCGATCCCCACCGGGCCCCCTATCCCTCTCATTTTCCCCTCTTTGTAATGTGTGTGGTTTGAGCTCCCACACACCTTTGCCGACACATGAGTGTCACTGTTACCAAAAAAAGTATTTTTTGAATAAAATGTAATTTTATTATTATTGCAGAATGCTAGAAGAAATAAATTTTAAAAATTTATACTCAAGAAAATGAAAATAGTAGTCTATATTCATACAAAATCAAAAATGTTAAATTCTTATCTTAAAAGACTGAATAAATAAAAATATATCTTATATTTATATATGCCAGACCTAGTTTCTACAGTACTCAAACGAGGAACAGTTGTTTTTCCAATTTGCAACCCTTATTTCCTCTTCTGGCCTTTCCTCATCGCATTGAACACTCGAGCATTCTCCAATTCCTCCCGTCTCCTCCTGTGGCATTCGACTGCGTCGTTGCCTCCCGGCGGTCTCCGGCCTGCCGCCGCGCTGTAGTCGGCGGGCGTTTCCCGACCCGCCCGTGCGCCCGTTTACCCTTCTCCCATTCCCCTAATTTCCTTTGCCCTAATTCGCCATTACCATTCCTTCACCACGGGCTCTTCTGGCGCCGCATGCATTGGCCGGAGTGCGCTCCGCCGAACCACATCAACATTGTCGTGCAACCAGGCTTTCCAACAAGAGCTACTGCTCTGCTCCATACCTTCCTCCGAGGACTTTCCGTTGCGGGCCGGCGCTGCAAGGAAGGTGCGATCTGCCGCCGCTTCTTCGCCTCTGCCTCTTCTTCTTCGCCCCTCTGTCGCGTTTTCCTCCCAATCGAAGATGTGCACTTTTTATTGTCCGCATTCTCTTTTGTTGTTTATTGTTTGTATGATGTCAATTTTGGGGGATTTCGCATCGTGCTGCTGTTTTTACTTACTACGGGTGGAATTACGAATTCTGGCTTCTGCGGACTGTTATTAATTGGATTTGTGATGGATTTGTGTATTTACAATTCTGGAACTGTTTCTGGGGTTTAAAAAGGGATCTCACATTTTCCATCCCGAAATTTTAATGCTTGTATATGCCTAACGGAATCTTGCTACAGTTGTTTCTTAGCAACAGTGCCGGATCCTTTCACTGCCCGACCCGATTTCATATTTCAGTAAATGCGGCTCTCCTTGCTGCTCTTGCCAATTTCGCTCAGCCCTAATTCTCCATCTCGAGCTCCAATATTCCCTTTTCCGCTCTCTCGCCCAGCCACCGCGCCACCGTCCACCACGCCACCGTTCCTGCGATGTTGCTACCCCGCTCGCACTGCCGCCCTCCTTTCCGCTGCTCGTGCGCCACCATAGCCGCCAGTTCTCTCTAGCCCCGTCGCTGGCACTGCTTCGCTCCCCTGCGCGAATCGCCGACCCCAGCCTCACACTAGTGCGCCCGTCGTACCCACGCGTTACCGGTGCTCCCTTGGAAAACTCGCCGCCTGCTGTTCTTCAGTGGTAAGTCTAGGGTTTTATGATTTGGGTATCATTTCCATTTCTTCCAATGCTACTTATTTTTGTTATCCTTTAGCCACCAATCTATTCACATCCCCGTCCCCTTTTTTCTGTTGCTGTTGGATCTCGAAGAAATGGCAGCCTCTAAAAAATGGCTGACTGCCACGGTGCGTGTGCATGGCCGCTGGAATCGCTTGTCATGATGCGTCGTGACGGATACATTTGGGATTAAAAATTTAATGTCTAGAATGTAGGGTTTAAAAATTGTTGAGCACCGCCTCCGTCCATTTTCGATTTAATCTACCCCTGCCGCCCAAAAACAAAAGCACACCTACCTGTGCGAACCAAAGCCATGAGGTACACTTCAAAATCTTTCAAAGATAATGTTCTTTAATTGTTAATCTTGCCTCCTCTTGATTGGTTTGTTTCGGGTTCCATTTTCTTACTGTTGTGCGTTTCCTCTATTTCTGCCTTTGCTTTTGTTCTGAATATTGGTGCACACTATACTTTTATTTGGGATCTGATTTCTAAGTTTATAAAATTTGTCCCTAGATTTACGACTCGTCACAATTTTTGACTTTGTCTTTCAAAATCTGGTGTGCCTGCAATTTTCATTTTCTGCTATTTTAGCAATCGATTCGGTAATTTTTTTGGCTTATGTTTTGCATTCATTTACCTTTCAATTAAGTCATTGGGAGTTTGGGTATTTTGGCTCCACCTGCTCGCTCTTCCTCCGCCGACCCATCTGTGGCTCAGCCTCACCTGGTACCTGAGATATGGTTTTTGTATTTCGGTTGTCATTTGAATTTTTGTTTTGTTTTTGATGTATGTTGTCTGGAGAAATTATGCAGTGTTACTATGCAGTCATTATTGATTATTTAAGTTGAAAATCTCAAGTTTGTGAATACTTAATTTTCGCGCTTTTTGTGTAATGGCGTCCATCCTATGGAATGGTTGCTGAAACTGTGTTGCTGGTTGAGTGCGGTTGACATTTGTATAATTTTATTTGGGATGGACAAATTGGCTATAACACTCCGTACAATTTTTAAATAAAAATTCAAAAAAATAAAATAAAATAAAATAATTAATAAATAGTTATTCAAATTTTCTCATAAATTAAACTTTTTAGAAATAAACATGAGTCCGAATTAAATTGACTTATAAGTATTAAGTTATATTTTGTCATAAATTATTTAAGCTCATATTAATTGATTACGATTATTTAGTCAAAACTTAATATAAATAAATAAATAGAATTAAAATTAAGAATACTCAACCAATTAATTTATACAAACCAAGCTCGAATCCATTAAACATTGAGTTAAATAATATTGGGTATGAATTAAGTTATTAAAATAAATCACTAAGCATTGATTAAATTAATTTAACCAATTAAATTTATGAGTATAAAAAGGGAGCCTATTCCTTTAAATTAACATGTTGTCCCAAATTAAAGAACTTGAATCCTTCTCGGGTTGTTTGGGTAATGGTACAAATTATTTGACGATTTAAATTCACCAAATCTATTAAATTAGATTAATTAAGTCCTTGAATTAGCTTATGAGTAATTCTAAGAATTCATAGCCTTAAAATTTAATTAAGTCCATAATTTAAACAATTAAGTTCATGGAGGGTATTGGATTGGGCCACTTAATAAGTGTTTGAAAGGGTCCAATAAAAAAAAATAAATGAAATTAGGCCCAAACAAAATCTTAACCCAACCAAAACCCTAAGCCCATTAACCCTAACCCTAATCCCAAACCCTAGCCGCCGCCGCCGTCCGGCGCCGCCTTCGCCGGAGCCGCCGGCGGCGGCCAACAACAGCAGCCCTCTCCTGCCGCCGCTTCCACCCCCAAACCGCCGCACCACCACCACCATCTTCTCCATTTCTCGGCCACCGTGCACCACCATAGCTCCACCACCGGCCTCGTTGCTGCCATCGCCTCTCCAGCCTTCGCCCGGCCTCACCACCGCCGCTGCCCTTCGCCAAATCAAAGGCCACCAGCCAGTCGCCATCACGGCCGCTTAGCGCCTCCACCATCCCCCATTGCCACCGCCTGCGGCCGAGAGTCTTCACCACCTTCCCCATCAACGGCCGAGCCTTGCTCCGCCATCCCTCCAACCTGCGTTTCCCATCTCACCGTCCACTGCCGCCACGCAGCCACCACCATCATTTCTTTCTCCAAAATCAAAATCGGAGAAGAATCAAAATAAAATAAGACAGAGACTGTAACACCCCGGTTTTGGTAACCCAGGCCGGGATGCCACCGCCACACCTCCCTAGCAAGACACGGTTTCTCCGAGCTCACTAAAGAGATGCAAGGCTATGGTTTTCAGAATTTAAAATATTCAAACGCCCCATTCATATATAATTTAAAAATAATACATCAAAGTTGCAGCGGAAATATAAGTCGTGCAGCGGAAATAAAGTGTATGCAGCGGAATTTAAAATATAGGGCCGACATGGCCAAAACACGGGTTAAACAGACCCGTTCATGCAAGTCATGTAAAGTAGATAATTAAATGCCCAACATGATCCCCCAATGTATGATCATGCTCTGTACTCTGTAAGAGAAAAAAAAAATGAACAACGGTTTTTATCAGTATTATAAAATACTGAGTAAGTCAATCCTCACATAGCAATAAAGGGGTTAGATTTTTAATAATTAAGATAAAACTTTTTGTCATGCATAAAAACATTTTATTTACCAATTTAAAAATACAAATATAATTGCATACTTTAAAGACACATTTAATTTCATAATTAAAAATTTAAGCATGGGCAATTATTTAAGACATGATTTAAAAAAAACACGAATAGTGCCATAAGTAAATAAATAAAAATTTGAGCTTTTTAAATTTTTTCCCGTTACGCCACCATCTCAACAATATATCATTTAGCCGGTGATCCAGCGGCCGCAGCCAATTTCAAAAGTATCATTTAGCCGGTGATCCGGCGGCCTCAGCCAATTTCATAAGTATCATATCTCATTTAGCCGGTAGCCCGGCGGCCACAGCCTATCCGCCATACCCAGTACCACTCCGTCGAGCCTCGAGTAACCCATACGGATACACCCGAGAGGGTAGGCCCGTTGGCTCTTGTAGCCAAATCCGCCATATCCAATACCACTCCGTCGAGCCTCGAGTAACCCATACGGATATACCCGAGAGGATAGGCCCAAAAATAAGATGCCGTTTTGGCAATCTTTCACGCGTAGTAATCATTGCCGTTTTGGCACGAAATGAATAATTAGGAGGGCACCCTGCAGAGCACTCACCCCCTAATTTTATGTAACCAATGTAACCGATATCATTTCAACTTTAGTATAATGGGATTTTCAAAAATATAGCTTTATCGTATCACAAGATTTCGACCGTTTGTTTAGAAATTTCAAAATCTCACAAGTTTAAAACCGATCGATGTCACAGTTTACGCCTTTTCAGTTTAAAAATCCATTTCTTAGGCGATTGATCTGAAATTTTCACAGTATCTCAAAAACATCCCAATGAACAACTTTCATGTTTTGAGTTTTTTGGAAAGACGATGGGAAGCATGTCAAAAATCAAGTTTTCTACACAAATAGTATGCTGCCAGGATTCAGGTTTGACACTGTTCAAAGATTCGACTTTTTAACATGTCAAATGGACTCCAAAAATTCTGAAAGTTTACAGACACATACTAGACACAATTATCTACAACTTTTGTTTAGATCACAAAGATTAGTTCGGACTAGAAATGATAGAAATATGCTCATCAAGTTCGGTTAAGGAAACTGTCAACTTTTGAAAATTCTTTAAAAACGCAGAATATGTCTGACACAATTTGGGGTATCAAAACTCGATGAAAATCTCTGAAATTTTTACACAGTATAGCTTAAGATCTTAGGATCAAAATCTTAGTTTTGAGTTTTTCGGTTTGAACTCTTGAAGTAGGGGTTTTGGTCCAATTTCAAATCTGTCACAGTATCAAGTTTGACTTTTAGGGCAGGTTTGTTGGAGGCCATTTTCGGATATCAAAACACAATGAAAAATTATGAAAATTTTACAGAAGTTAGATCTATGTCTTAGGAACGTTTTTCATGTTTTGAGTTTTTCCGTTTGAGCAGTTTTAGGGGTTCGAAAACGCTGCGCCGGGGGTTTTTCGTGTTGACAGATTTTAGAGTTTCTAAATCTCTATGTTTGGTTGCATTTTAAGTCACCCAAAACCATAGTAAGGTTAACTTACAGAGATTGTGTTCTTGAGTCGTCCTAGGGTCGTTCGGCTCGTCCAAAATCCTACGACCGGATCTACGAAACGCAAAGTTCCCGACTTTGGCCACGAACGTATTTGCAATCAACGATTCAAGAGTTAGATTGGGGATTTGAGAGGAAAAATGAGATTGAGAACCTAAGATACTACTTACCAAAGATCTAAGCACTGTGATCATTGATCTACACACTTCCTCGGTCGGATTTGGTTGCCGGAAGGTCACCGGAAGTTCGCCGGAAGTTCGTCGGAAAGGTGTTTTGGCTTTGGGAGAGTTTGGGATGAGGAAGGGATTTGAAAGGATGATAATGGGGTGTTGGGGGTGTATTTTGGCCATTAAATGGACAAAAATCCGACAAGTGATCGGCTGCTACAGTACCCGCACATGCTACAGTAGTGCTACAGTAACAATTTTTTTTTTTATATTAAGATTTCTTATCTTCAAAAAAAAAATAAAAATCATAATGTGGGAATTATCCGTGATCGTTGGGACAATTTGATAAACTCGTTTCGAGTTGCTATCTTCCGATAAATAATTAATTCCGCTCTCTCGGAATTATTTCGGTTTTAATAATTAAATCCAATTCTTTAATTTTGGATTTAAATTTTCGATGGCGATTTTTTCGGGTATTACAATCTACCCTCCTTAAGAATCAACTTCATCCCCGAAGTTGCGCGACTTATTGACCGATTGATTGATTGCGATTGTATCATTGTGTTTTGTTGTTTGATATTATTTGACTGAACCCAGAATTGAAATTTCCAAGTTGCCTACGTACCCTGTGAAGGGATCAAGTCATTACGTAGTTCAAACAATTTGAATTTGTTTATTTATTGATTTGGGACACATTATATTCGGGTTATTACAGAGACAGAGAAACGAAATAAGGAAGAAGAAAGAGGGAGATCCGCAGGACCACCGCCGCTGCCGCCGAGAACCACCACCGACGCGAGCCGCCTCTCGGCTGCCGCCTGTCGCCGCCTCCGCGCCTGTCGGAGCTTCCGTGGAGAGAAGGAGCAAGTGAAAGAAATATAATGAGAGGGGAAAATGAGGGGGACAGGAAAAGGGGGGGCGCCAGACTGAGGTTCTGAAAAGTAGGGAAAATTGAGACAAAGAAAGGCCAACAGAGGAGAGGGGCAGGGTTGACAGTCGGAAATGCAGATTCAACAGAACACAAATTGGGAATTTGGGACAGCTGGAAAACAGGGAAAGGCGGGGACACACTTGTTTACCCAGCCTCTAAAACTCGCCTATATAAACCCCACAATCCCTCTCCAATGCTCTTGCCACTCCATCCCCCATTCCTTCATTGTGCTATTTCAATTATTTAGTTTGATTTAGTGTTGTAGAATAGTAGTATTATTGTTAGAAGTAATTTTAGTAGTTGAGTTTTAAGTGGAATTTTTGCTATTTGTTCCAAAGGAGCTTTAGAGCTCAGTAAAGATTATTACAAATAGCTAGTCCGTGAGAATTTTTCGGGTAAGATTTATTAATTTGGAAATTCTAGTTATTATTATTTCTGTTTAAATATTATAGCTTACTAAGTTAATATTAAATTTTGCTAGTCAAGTAGCTGTAGAAGGATATCTGCTCGTAGGCCTGTGCGTGTGTTGAGTTCCATTCTCCCCACGGTGACTGTAAGTAGATTTTTACTCTTTGGAGTAAAGCCAAATTTATTTTAGCTTAAGCATAATTTTTACTACCGCTTTCTTATTTTAAATTTATGCTTATAGCTCCCTACTGCTTTTGGATTATTGGTATGCCATTTTACTGTGCTTTATAATACTTGCAATTATTCTCAATGTCCTATGGATTTTTGAGCGCGCATTGTTACGGGGTTTGGTCCAAGTTTTGGGTCGCTGCTGCCACCTCCGCCGTTTGCTTGTGTTACACGACTTACGGGGACAGATGTTAATCCTCCGCCGTTTGCCTGTAATACACGACTTACGGGGAATGATGGGAATCAGCCCGATGCCATTTCTCGATTCAATGTGGTTTGAGGAAATTTCTTACCTCCACCACAACCCTTGAATGTATGTGAGATTTGGGCCCTACAACGGGGAACCTGCACATCATGTTGGCTGAGAAATTTATTTCTTGGTAACGCATAGTGTCATATTTTCTTCTCCCGGGATTAGATTTATATGGATTTTGTCTGTGCTTAAATTAATTCTCGTTTTAGCATACCATTACCATAACTATTATCTTTAAATTATTTCTGCAACCCGATCTCCTCCGGGAGTAAGGGTCTACTTACTCAGCGATTGTTTTCGCTGACTCTACACTTGTCACCATTTCCTTTCAGGTTTTGAGATCTGCAAGGCATCATCTGCACGGGCACGATTTGGGATATTATTTATGAAAATGTATATTTTAAAACCCCCTTTTGGGATAAAAAGCTGTTACTTGGCATAGATAGTGATTTATCGAGCATAAACAAAATATTTGGGTTTTATCCCATTTATGAAAATATGGTGCCCTACTATTTTAAACAATGCATTATGCGTTTAACAGTATTTTTGAGTATGAAATAGACAACCCCTTTTTATGAAATAAAACTTCCATGGATTTACTCCATTATTGTTATTGCGCGCTTTGAGGAATGCAGTCCTCCGTTTGGTTACGCTATACCAAACATTTTTATTAAGCTTATTTTATACTTCTCATAGTATATAAGCTTCTTTGTAAATTATATGCTAGCTTGTCCGGAACGTGGTTAGCATATACATTCAATTCTGATTTTCTGCAATTATTTATGCTAGCCTTAGCGTATTTCGGGCAGTCCGGAATACGTGGCGGTAGCACTCCACCCATTGTTCCCGCTCTTTTCTTCCGCTGCATCTTTAGGGAAAATGGGGGTGTTACAGTTTGGTATCAGAGCATTTTGCTTTTGGAATTGTGCATCTGTAATTTTTAAAATTCATGCACCAAAAATTTATTTTAAAAAAGCCAGGTGGCTATACAAGTCGTGTATTGAAATTATTAAAATCTTACACGAAAAGCATTTGTAAGCATTCGGATTAGTGCATGTGAATTACTGCAATTTTTGCACGAAGAATATTTTTGAAGAGCCATTTTTGCTCTAAGAAGTAGTGCATTTAAATTATTGCAATTTTTGCACGAAAATATTTTTGAAAAGACTATGCCAAGTATTTTTTTTTAAAAAAAAGGTTTTTATTTGGGGATGGGAACACACACACATTATGCATATAGGCACGAGCAGAATTTTGGATTATTACAAGTTCATTTTTGACAAGGATTATTCCAATGTGTCGGACTCCGAGCTAGAGTCTCTCTCCGATTATCTTATGATTATTTTGCTAAGTATTGCTTTAGTATCTACCTCTAGACGTGATTTAGATGATCTACTGGTATTATACTAGCTTATCGACTTCTCAGTTCAGTTGCCTTATTACGTAAGATGATGCCTACAATAGGTGACGATATTCACAATTACTTTTATTTTTATCATTGGAAAGGTATGGAAATGTTACCCCAGAGTTGTACCTACCAAGTGGTAACAGGGTATTGAAATGGTCTATGACCTTTCCTCGATCTATATAAGAAATCGTCGTATCACAAATTACTTTATGCGTTAGTGCGATTTGCATTCTTGCCTTAGTCAACATAAGGTTATGCCTTAGACTTATAAGCGCACAAATTATATGTTAGCACGATGATCATGCGGATGACTAGGAATAAGAATTTCCTAAATACTATATGGTCTTAAAGATAAGACGCAAGTGCTACGAAAGAGCACCAAAAGATTATAAAATATTTACGAATTTCACTCAAATCCATATGCCAATTTGACAAGGACAGTTGAACATTTCCTTGGAAATATTCTTAAAGGGATTATTACCAACAATCGTGCGCTTAAAGAACAACCTAAATCATTCCTCCTATTCCTTTGAGCCTTATAAATTTCGAATTCGATCTCGGGATAAGGATGCACTTAAGGGATGATTGAGATAGAAGGCCGGTAGAGAGAATACTTCTCCCAATCGCCCTTCGTATAATTTTTGTCTACCTCGATAGTTGTCCCAAATATGTTGTTCCTATGGTTTTCCCTTGATAAGGACACAAGAGCCCATAACAATGATTTCGTCCCCATTTTCGAGAAAGCGTATGAACTATAAAGGACTAAGGTTCTGATAAAGTACGGTGAAATTTTCCACCGGAAAAAAAAATAATAAAATAAAATAAAATAAAATAAAATAAAATAAAATAAAATAAAATTAAAATTAAAATTCAAAATTACCAAATCATTTGGAAAATGATTAAAATTTTGATAAATCGTAAAGTGAGAGCAAATGAGTTTCTCTCAAGACTATGATTATGTTTCAGATGCCACGACGAGGACGCCCAGTAAAACGTCCGGCCGACCCCCTATATGCACCTGATCCCATGGAGGATAGGCAAGACACTATAGAGGGACGACAAGCTCGATTAGAACAAGTAATGTTAACTATTGGTAGCGCAGTAGAGCGACAACTGGCGAGGGACGAAATACAAGGGGAACCACCCACAGATTTCATCAAGGCGGTACATGAGTATCAACCCACGAGCTATACCGGACAAGAGGACCCGGATGAGCTAGAAGGGTGGATCGAAAAATTCGACAAACTGCTAGAGGCGGTACGGTGCCCCAAGGAAAGGAAAGTGGAGGTGGCTACATTCTTCCTGGAAGGCCAGGCAAACACCTGGTGGCGAAACCACGAGAATCGAGACATTGGTTGGCCACAGTTTAAGGAAAGCCTGCGGGCGAGATTTTGCCCAACTAGTGTAAAGAACGCTAAGTACGAGGAGTTCGTCACCTTAACACAAGGCAATTTCTCTGTCCATGAGTACTACAAAAAGTTCAATGAGCTCCTCCGCTTCGCTCCAGGGTTAGTGAACACCGAACATTCCCAGGCCCAAAAATTCGAACTCGGATTGAACCGAGAGATTCGAGAAGGGTTAGGTGGGAAACAATTCTTAGCCTGCAGAAGCTATATGATCGGGCGATGACAGTTGAGCGAGTCCGGAAGCCTAAACGGGGAAAAGAGCAAATCGAGCAAACCTCTAAAACCCATAAGGAGAGGTGCATCAAGAGGAACCCGGGCAGAGGAAACCAGAACCAGCATCGCAACTTTGACGGCCCTAATCTAAGAAATAATGACCATCCCCCAATGGCCGCACGCTGCCCAAAGTGCGGCAGGAAGCATTGGATGCAGGCATGCCTGCAAGATGGAGAGTGCTTCAGATGTGGCCTCACAGGGCACATGATTAAATATTGCAGCACCCGTCTGGATCCTAACAAGTTGCGAAATGATCTAAAAGGAGATCATCGCTTCCAAACGGAAGCATTACTGAATAGAAAGCCTAGGAACCCCGCCACCTCCGGTAAGAAGTAATCAAGGAAGGTTGCATAAGGACAACTCGGGCAATCCTTGAGAAGGATAAAAAGGGGAGCTCGGGCACACTCGTTGGAGGACAGTTTGACTTTTGCTTTGGGAATGTAGCCCCTAATATATCGGTTTAGATTATATCATTACTCTCTAAGAACATCGATCAGTCGGGCATGGTAAAATGATATGCAAGTGGAGCGATCGTATTGAACCAAGTAATGCGCTTGATATGTATAACCAAGGCATTCCCTTTTGTTGCGAAGCATTTTAAGCTTCCGCCTAAATGATAATCCTTGATGTAATATTTAAAATTTCTTTTCCTTTGAAAGAATTTGTTTGACCTATAACCAAATGTTTAGATTGTCTGCCATGCCTAAGTGAAAATATGGAACCATCAAGAGCAAAGTTTATCTCAAGGTCAGTAAAATTATTATACCCAGTAAAACGTTTACTTGTCAAATTAGGTAGAGAATGCTTAACCGGACAACGCCATCATCATTTATCTAAACCATGTTCTAATATACCTTATTAGATAACTAAGCAATTTCTCCGAAGAACAACGTTACCAACAAGGAAAAGTGAGATTTACTAAGGATTATGGAATACTCGAAAAAAGACTACCAATTTAACCGAGTCATTGGAAACCGGAAAACGGGAATAAGATAACATATTAATAGGTTTTTGTCCTAGACTTGTCCCGGATACCATCAGGATATGATTAAAAAAAAATAAAAAAATTGTGTCATCAAGGAATGACGAGCCAATCCAAGTTTGACCTCAATAAGTAAGGACCAAGGGGAAATCATTTTAGTCAATCGACATATTAGAATTTGATAATAAAGGTACATGATACATGTCATGAAAAAAAGAAGAAAAAAAAAGATGCAATTAAAGGAGTTAGCACGGGTATTAAGGATAAATATCCTTGGCCGTTTGAAGAGAATCATAACTGATCGATAACCCATTGAAAGTTTTCCAAAAAAAAAATAATAATAAAAATAAATAGATAAATAAATAAAAATAAAATAAATAAATGAAGGTATTAGGAAATATACATCTAAATTACTATTAGTTTTGTCGTGAGGCTTCGAGGGCGAAGCCTTATTTTAAGGAGGGTAGACTATAACACTCCGTACAATTTTTAAATAAAAATTCAAAAAAATAAAATAAAATAAAATAATTAATAAATAGTTATTCAAATTTTCTCATAAATTAAACTATTTAGAAATAAACATGAGTCCGAATTAAATTGACTTATAAGTATTAAGTTATATTTTGTCATAAATTATTTAAGCTCATATTAATTGATTACGATTATTTAGTAAAAACTTAATATAAATAAATAAATAGAATTAAAATTAAGAATACTCAACCAATTAATTTATACAAACCAAGCTCGAATCCATTAAACATTGAGTTAAATAATATTGGGTATTAATTAAGTTATTAAAATAAATCACTAAGCATTGATTAAATTAATTTAACCAATTAAATTTATGAGTATAAAAAGGGAGCCTATTCCTTTAAATTAACATGTTGTCCCAAATTAAAGAACTTGAATCCTTCTCGGGTTGTTTGGGTACTGGTACAAATTATTTGACGATTTAAATTCACCAAATCTATTAAATTAGATTAATTAAGTCCTTGAATTAGCTTATGAGTAATTCTAAGAATTCATAGCCTTAAAATTTAATTTAGTCCATAATTTAAACAATTAAGTTCATGGTATTGGATTGGACCACTTAATAAGTGTTTGAAAGGGCCCAATAAAAAAAATTAAAAAAAATAAATGGAATTAGGCCCAAACAAAATCTTAACCCAACCAAAACCCTAAGCCCATTAACCCTAACCCTAATCCCAAACCCTAGCCGCCGCCGCCGTCCGGCGCCGCCTTCGCCGGAGCCGGCGGCGGCGGCCAACAACAGCAGCCCTCTCCTGCCGCCGCTTCCACCCCCAAACCGCCGCACCACCACCACCATCTTCTCCATTTCCCGGCCACCGTGCACCACCATAGCTCCACCACCGGCCTCGTTGCTGCCATCGCCTCTCCAGCCTTCGCCCGGCCTCACCACCGCCGCTGCCCTTCGCCAAATCAAAGGCCACCAGCCAGTCGCCATCACGGCCGCTTAGCGCCTCCACCATCCCCCATTGCCACCGCCCGCGGCCGAGAGTCTTCACCACCTTCCCCATCAACGGCCGAGCCTTGCTCCGCCATCCCTCCAACCTGCGTTTCCCATCTCACCGTCCACTGCCGCCACGCAGCCACCACCATCATTTCTTTCTCCCAAATCAAAATCGGAGAAGAACCAAAATAAAATAAGACAGAGACAGAGAAAGGAAATAAGGAAGAAGAAAGAGGGAGATCCGCGAGACCACCGCCGCTGCCGCCGAGAACCACCATCGACGCGAGCCGCCTCTCGGCTGCCGCCTGTCGCCGCTTGCCGTCGCCTCCGCGCCTGCCGGAGCTTCCGTGGAGAGAAGGAGCAAATGAAAAAAATATAATGAGAGGGGAAAATGAGGGGGACAGGAAAAGGGGGGGCGCCAGACTGAGGTTCTGAAAAGTAGGGAAAATTGAGACAAAGAAAGGCCAACAGAGGAGAGGGGCAGGGTTGACAGTAGGAAATGCAGATTCAACAGAACACAAATTGGGAATTTGGGACAGCTGGAAAACAGGGAAAGGCGGGGACACACTTGTTTACCCAGCCTCTAAAACTCGCCTATATAAACCCCTCAATCCCTCTCCAATGCTCTCGCCACTCCATCCCCCATTCCTTCATTGTGCTATTTCAATTATTTAGTTTGATTTAGTGTTGTATAATAGTAGTAGTATTGTTAGAAGTAATTTTAGTAGTTGAGTTTTAAGTGGAATTTTTGCTATTTGTTCCAAAGGAGCTTTAGAGCTCAGTAAAGATTATTACAAATAGCTAGTCCGTGAGAATTTTTCGGGTAAGATTTATTAATTTGGAAATTCTAGTTATTATTATTTCTGTTTAAATATTATAGCTTACTAAGTTAATATTAAATTTTGCTAGTCAAGTAGCTGTAGAAGGATATCTGCTCGTAGGCCTGTGCGTGTGTTGAGTTCCATTCTCCCCACGGTGACTGTAAGTAGATTTTTACTCTTTGGAGTAAAGCCAAATTTATTTTAGCTTAAGCATAATTTTTACTACCGCTTTCTTATTTTAAATTTATGCTTATAGTTCCCTACTGCTTTTGGATTATTGGTATGCCATTTTACTGTGCTTTATAATACTTGCAATTATTCTCAATGTCCTATGGATTTTTGAGCGCGCATTGTTACGGGGTTTGGTCCAAGTTTTGGGTCGCTGCTGCCACCTCCGCCGTTTGCTTGTGTTACACGACTTACGGGGACAGATGTTAATCCTCCGCCGTTTGCCTGTAATACACGACTTACGGGGAATGATGGGAATCAGCCCGATGTCATTTCTCGATTCAATGTGGTTTGAGGAAATTTCTTACCTCCACCACAACCCTTGAATGTATGTGAGATTTGGGCCCTACAACGGGGAACCTAAACATCATGTTGGCTGAGAAATTTATTTCTTGGTAACGCGTAGTGTCATATTTTCTTCTCCCGGGATTAGATTTATATGGATTTTGTCTGTGCTTAAATTAATTCTCGTTTTAGCATACCATTACCATAACTATTATCTTTAAATTATTTCTGCAACCCGATCTCCTCCGGGAGTAAGGGTCTACTTACTCAGCGATTGTTTTCGCTGACTCTACACTTGTCACCATTTCCTTTCAGGTTTTGAGATCTGCAAGGCATCATCTGCACGGGCACGATTTGGGGTATTATTTATGAAAATGTATATTTTAAAACCCCCTTTTGGGATAAAAAGCTGTTACTTGGCATAGATAGTGATTTATCGAGCATAAACAAAATATTTGGGTTTTATCCCATTTATGAAAATATGGTGCCCTACTGTTTTAAACAATGCATTATGCGTTTAACAGTATTTTTGAGTATGAAATAGACAACCCCTTTTTATGAAATAAAACTTCCATGGATTTACTCCATTATTGTTATTGCGCGCTTTGAGGAATGCAGTCCTCCGTTTGGTTACGCTATACCAAACATTTTTATTAAGCTTATTTTATACTTCTCATAGTATATAAGCTTCTTTATGAATTATATGCTAGCTTGTCCGGAACGTGGTTAGCATATACATTCAATTCTGATTTTATGCAATTATTTATGCTAGCCTTAGCGTATTTCGGGCAGTCCGGAATACGTGGCGGTAGCACCCCACCCATTGTTCCCGCTCTTTTCTTCCGCTGCATCTTTAGGGAAAATGGGGGTGTTACATTGGCGTACTGAAGGCACAAGCATATGGTCTTCGTGATGCATGAACTAACAAACCTTCGCACTACAAATCCAGAGTGGACATGTAATGATTTGGAATGTGATTCAAATGCTTGGGTATTGTTTGGAATAAAGTTTACCTGGCCATATTTTTGCGTATGTTCGCAGGACAAGTAAACTAAGAGGGTGCAATGTTTGAATAATTTATTATCATATTGGCTATTATATTTCTAGATGAATTTATTCCTTGTCAGTGAAACCTTTGATTTAACTTAAATCAATATGAAACTGAGAGTTTCTAATTTACTGAAACACCGAACCTGGACTTGCATAATTCAAAGGATAATTCTAATTGGCAAACTCTATATAGAATGGAATGAGTGTGTTGTGCCTCTTTTGATCATGGACTTGTTTTTAAAATCATGGATTTTGGGAAGTTCTGGGTGCAATCTTGATCTGAATGCACTGCTCTGTTCTCAAAATTCTTACAGATTGAAATGGTCATTTGCTAAAACCTGTACTTGATTCCCAGAAATATAAGATATGGGAGTTCTTTGAGCATCGCCGCCATCCCCGCTTCTGCCCATGTCCACTTCTATTTTGGCTCCCGCCGTTGTCCCCCCCCACGAGCCCGATCCGTTCCCCCTCGCCACTGGTGGTGCCGCCACTGTTGTCGTTCTCTTAAGCAGGTCTTTACTGTATTTCTTTTTCTCCGACATTTTTTCTAAGAATTAATTTTGTATTTCAATGGAATTTTTAAGCTGGGTAATTGTTGGGTGATATCAGAAATGTGGAGGATTTGGACAAGCTATGCTGTAATGTCAAGTGTATGCGTTACCATATTTTCCTATAATGGGTTTTCCGTAGTTTATGTTGGGCATTTTTGTAGTAGGTTCAGAAAGAGGGATAGATTATGTTTGAGCTGCTTTGTTGCTAATTTTAGGGCGTTGGGTTTTCAGATTGTTGGTTAATGCAGTTACCATATTGTGAATCAAGTTTGTTTATTTATTTATTGATGTTTGCCTTTTTTTTATAAATCTAAAATCAAGTTTACTTTGTGATTTATTCTGCGTTGTTGAATGAATTGAATGGTATATGGTATCTGTTAGGGGTTTCTGTTGTGTGACTTTGTTCTATGTCGTTTTTGCAATTCTTTGATAATTATAAAAAACAACAATTCTTTTTGGGTAAAAGAATACCAATTCCATTTCAAGATTGCCCTATATAATTTAGATATTTTGCTCTCTATGGTACTAATGTTGGTGGGTCAGATATCTCTTTGAATTTACAACAAACCTTAATCTCCTCAAGCGTGTAACTAATAATTTTTTCTTCCAGATATGCACACCTGACTAATGCATACGTATATTTTTCTACAGGCTGACCAGTCTAGGACAATTATTGAGATTATAGCAGAAGATGGGAAGCCTGTCAGCGTTGCACGGGGAGTTTTTGTACATACAACTGTCAAAGTACATTTGCCTTCCTCAAACATGCTTCACTGTAGCTATATTTACTGTGTGCAACCTCTCTTTGTGATAGAAATTTAGATTATCAACTGAAGGCTAAAAGGTACAAGGCAATAGAATGGTGTTGTCCCATATTTATAATACCAGCATTGGAATGCCGAGGCAGATTGTTAGAAAATATTGACTGAACCGTTGCAAGTAAGCTACTTCCTGTAGCAAATTTATAATTTTTTTATTACACATGCAGTATTTGCTAAAAGCAAATATTGTAGGTTGGAAGGCCTTTCATGATTTCATCATCGAAGGGAGAACAGTTCGGGTGCAAAAGTGGAGTCTATAGATGCTCTAAAGAATGCAATTGGTAATTCTGAGTCAAAGGTTGAAAGCTGCAGAATCAGCTGCAAACAATTGTCATGGAGAAGAATGAGTTGGAGATAAAAATTATTGGATACAACTGTCGGCACTTCTTTATTCATAGAATGCCACATATTTTGAGTAAATTATGGGATATGATGCAGATTAGGGTCACTATGAATGATGCAAAGATTAGGGCCTTTATTATTCTCTGACCTGTTCTAATTATGTGCACTTTCAATTCTACCTAGCTTTACATGTAATATTTGTGTTTTTGAACATTCATTCTGCATTATGATTTGCGGACAAGAGTGATAGTTGATGTAGTGATTAAGCTTCTTGAAAATTGTGATTATGGATCATTTGTTCTTGTGATTCTGGATGCCCGAGTGTGTGTCAATTGAAGTGCACTATTTTTGGATCTGAATTATTTTAGAATTCCACGTTTGGATTCTTGTGTTTTTAGATTATCTTCATGTGCTGGCATTTGCTTCTATTCTCCTGATTTTATTATGTCTGCATCGGCTTTGTTATCCAAAATATTGCAATTGATTTTTAGAAGAGTCTACCTACTCAGCATTTACCAATCCTGGAAACCAAATGTTCGTGCCAAGTTCTACAATCATACATAGCAACTACATAGCAGTTAAAATCCGTACGCCGCCCCGCGCAGCATCGCGCGCGGCGGACGAGTTCTAGTATATATATATATATATATTTATATAACTAGATTTAGTTCTTTACTTCAAGCTATTTTAGCTTTCTTTTGGAAGAATCGAAGCAAGAAAACAAATAAAAGAAAAATTATTTTAGTTGGGAAGATTTTATATTCACCCTGGAAATTTTAAATAAAAAATTTTAATATTCGCACCTTCGATTTGCGAGATAGAAATACATGTCTAGATATATTCCCATAGCAATATTATAGAGGTTCGGCGTGAAAGTGTGATTAGTCCATAGGCTAATCACAATTTAATATTCTTATTTAAAGAAATGTTTGTTCACATAACAATTTAATATTTTTATTAAACAAAATGTTGATTGTTCATGTCACAATTATGAACATGAGCATTTTCGCACAAAAACTCTCATATTCTTGTGAAAATTTTCCAAATATGTTATCTTGCAAACCAAACGTGTGAATATTAAATTTTTTGCTTAAGATTCCCATTATGATGTGAGCTCATACCACATAAATTACAAAGGGTAAAAGGGAGAGATAGGGGGTTGGATGGAGAATCGAATCCCAACCTATAGGTTGGGGATGGAGGGACTTCCATTAGGATAAGTCCCCATCCCTTTCTTGAAGTAACAATTAAACCTCAATATATGCTATACATGTAACACCCCGGTTTTGGTCACCCAGGCCGGGACGCTACCACCACACCTTTCTAAATAAGACATGATCAAATCGAACTTATTTAGAAAGATGCTAAGGCTTAAGTTGTATCAATACTTAAAATACTTTAAAATCATTCAAATAATGCCCGAAGCTTTAAAACAGAGTTAAGTCTAACATGCATAATTAAAACAGTGCGGAAGCTAAAAACGAGGCCAAAACAAGCGGCCAAAACATAGTCCAAGTCTAATGGCGTATTTAATGAAATTAAAAATGCAACAAGTCTTTATAAAGAAAGAAATCCCATCCCGCGTGCAAGCTTACTCTTCAAATGTCTGTAAGAAAAATGGAGAATACAACAAATCAGTACAAACAATACTGCGTAAATTAATATACAACACAACGAATTTTAAAAAATTTAGATGAGCATATAAAAATAGGATTTTTAATTTAAAAGGCGGATAAATAATTTTAAGGAATTTCTTACACATGTCAAACGAATATTTTACCATTGTTCATTATGATCGAGAACACCATATATGCCCTTTGGGACTAACACCTACAAGGACTTCAATTCATAATAAGGATCCTAGGGACGTACCCTTGAGATAAACCTCTGGGACTCGTACCCACGAGGGTTGTGAAAGCAGTGACCCTATACAGACCGCTCCGGATCCCTAGATAACCCATATGGATACATTTAGGAGTATAGACTCTTACAATCACTAAAACCATATAACATATTTTGCCGTTTTGGCTACGAGAAGGGGCGGCCCAACGAGCTCCACCAAGTGCACTTACCCTCAAGAATAACATTGGGCATCCCATTCGATCAAAACTCCTAAAGTTTCAAAATCCACTTTTAATCATTATCACAAAATGACCATATTTTCAGATTGTATAGATTTCAAAACGAGGGTGAAATCGACCCAAAAATCACCACAAACACATAACATGAATTCCAAAATTTTAAGGCATGAAATGGAACACAAGAGCAGTGATCTGTTTCACTTTTGAAAATATAGCAAACGATTTTTGAAAATTCCAAAAACTTTATAGTGGCTAGAGAACATCAAAATGAACATTTTTCATAGAAATAACCATCTTCAAATTCATACTCCAAATAGGCGAAATAAATCGATTTCAGAAAACCCTGATTTAAGGATTTTAAAAGCTTCAGTGATTTCGATCACAGTGTAAATAAAAATCCATAACATTTTCAAGAGAGTTTCTAAAATTGTAAAAATTGACGGAGATATTCTAGACACATTTTGGAAGAAATATCATGAAGACCTCGACAACAAATACCAAACATGGGATGATCTAAGAAGCACCACAAAATCGGACTTCAACGAAATAGAACCTGACATCATGTATGTAGCAGAAAACCAGATCAAAATTTGGGGCGTCAAATGAACTCCAAAAATTATGAAAATTTACAGATCTCATCTTCAAAATGTTAGGAACAATTTTCATTTAGTAACCTTTTCTAAAAAATGATCGGATTTAAGTCAAAAACACGATGCAACAAAAATAAATCATGAAGAACCCCAGTTGACAGATTTTCTAGTTCATATGAAAAGGATTGGAATTTGGTTTCTACTCAACCAAAACTTCTAAAACTCAATGTGTATGATATTAACTTATTTGTGGTCGGATTAGGATAAAAAATCTCCTTCTTGGAATCCTTGAGAATGTCCAACTCGGCCCCAACAAGCAACACTCCACCGAATGCACCTATTTTGGAGATTTTGGAAGAATTTCTTAGTTCTAGGCCTAAATACTGAATCTAAGACCTATGAAATGGAATGGAATCTTACCTAACCGTTGATGGATGGATTGGGAACTTGAATCTTGTCCAAAGCCCCTGAGATGATGAAGAACGACCACACTTTCTCACCAACACTCAAGTGAAGTCTAATTTTTGGACTAAGGGTATGGGAGTGGTTTTGGGGCTGTTTAATCCACTAATATTGATGAGTTTAAGGTTCCAAGGGGTGCCTAAATGCATCTAGAAAAAGTGGAAGTAACTCAATGCAGTCAATACCCGAAAGTCCACTCACCTACCCTTATTCATCCACCTTGCTCAACTACGGTGCATTTACTTCCACATTGGTTCATGAATCCACTTGATTCCAACTATGTAGGGGAGTTTAATACATTCAAAATCATTCCAATGAGTTCCAATACATCCCTTAATGTCTGAAGATTGAATATGGATCGATTGGAATCGCCAAGCTCGGAAAACGGAGCAAGAAACGCATTGGGGTGTTGCCCCCTGCACGGTGGCGCGTCGGTGCGCCGCTGCCGCGCGGCCACCACCTGACGCCCTTTTTTTTAATTAAATTATGATTTTTATTTCCAAAATCATAATGTGGGAATTATCCAAGATCGTTGGGATAATTCGATAAACTTATCCCGAGTCGCGATCGTCCGAAAATATTTAATTATGCTCTCTCGAAATTATTTCGATTTTGATAATTAAATCCGATTCTTAAATTTTTGGATTTAAATCTCGATGTCTATTTCTCGGGTATTACAGTTTACCCTCCTTAGAAATCAACTTCATCCTCGAAGTTGGGTCGCACTCGGAAAGGAAACCAATGTAGTCAAGCAATTTGCACGCATAGAAATATTGAGGCTCGAAATTTAAATTCTTACCTCGATGTGTGACGACTCTTTGCGGGGTATCTCATCCTCTCCCTCTTAGGACTGCAGTTATGTCCCCATAACTGCTCACGAGTCGTTTTGGAAAAGGTTGGAATAACGCTGCTTCATATCCGACTCTAATTCCCACGTCGCTTCTTCCGTGCCATGATTGGACCATAGAACATTCACCATTCTCACGGTCTTGTTCCTCGTAACCATTTCTTTGACATCAAGTATCTCGATCGGATACTCGTCATATGTCAGGTCTTCGTCTAATTCGATCACACCGGGTTGCAAGAGATGAGTTGGATTGTGTACATATTTCTTTAATTGAGAAACATGAAACACGTTGTGAACTCGAGACAATTCTGGTGGAAGAGCCAATCGGTATGCTAAGGTACCCACACGGTCTAAAATCTCGTAGGGACCAATATAGCGAGGACTCAACTTTCCTCGTTTGCCAAATCGCATCACCCCTTCATTGGTAACACTTTTAGCATTACCTTGTCTCCCACTTGGAACTCCAATTCTTGCCATCTCATATCGGCATAGCTCTTTTGCCGGTCTTGTGCGGCCTTCATCTTCTGTTGAATGACCTTGATTTGTTTGCTCATATCTTTAATGAGCTGAGGTCCAACAACCACAGAATTATCATCCTTTAACCAGCATAGCAGACCGCGACACTTGCGTCCGTAGAGAGCTTCGAAAGGTGCCATGCCAATGCTAGCATGGTAAGTGTTGTTATACGAGAATTCGATTAGTGGCAAGTGGTTTTCCCAACTTCCCTTGAATTCAAGTACACACACTCTTAGCATGCCTTCAAGCATTTGAATTGTTCTCAGTCTGACCATCAGTCATCGGATGAAAAGCCATGCTCATCTTGATTTGAGTTCCTAGGGCTTCTTGCAATTTGGTCCAGAAATTTGAGACAAATATGCTGTCTCGGTTAGAGATGATATCGTGTGGTACTCCATGCCTTCTGACCACATTATCGATATATGCCTTGGCCAGTTGATCCATCGACCAGTTGTCTTTCATTGGTATAAAGATGGCGGTCTTCGTCAACAGATCAACTATCACCCAAACTTTGTTCATGCCTCGGGGAGACCTTAGTAATCCCGAGACAAATTCCATAGAGATGCTATCCCACTTCCAGCTTGGGATCTCCAATGGCTTTTGCCGTACCGCCTTCACTTTCTGGCAAGTGAGACATTTAGCCACAAAGTCAGCAACATCTTTCTTCATTCGCGGCCACCAATAGATTTTCTTCAGGTCCTACAGCTTATCACCTCCCGGGTGCATGTAATAAGGTGTGTTGTGGCCTTCCTTCATCAATTTCCGCTTCATTTCCTCGCACTTGTGAGGAACACACCATCTTTCTTTGAAGTGGATACTTCTGTCATCGTGGATCGTGAATCCTACCGCCCAACCTTCCCCGATTTTCTCCTTAATCCTCTGAAGCTTCTCGTCGTCTGGTTGAGCTGCTCGGATCTCGTCGAACACGTTAGGTTCAATTACTATGGCATTCACCGTTTCTACCACGGTTCCATAATGGACTAGTTCAGTATCCAACTTCGCCAAGTCCATGTATAGTCCTGAAGGTAAAATGAGAGTGTTTCCCGTATGTCGCATTTTCTGACTTAATGCGTCTGCAACGACGTTCGTCTTTCCCTCATGGTAGGCTATGTCCAGATCGTAGTCTTTGATCAGCTCAAGCCATCTCCTCTGCGTCATATTTAGCTCCTTTTGAGTAAATATGTACTTGAGGCTCTTGTGGTCCGTGAACATCCGACATGTTCGTCCATATAAGTAGTGTCGCCAAATCTTGAGAGCGAACACCACCGCAGCCAATTCCAAATAGTGGGTCGGATAATTCTCTTCATGCGGCTTGAGTTGTTGCGATACGTAAGCAATCTCCCTTTGGTTTTGCATAAGCACGCTACCAAGACCTTCCTTTAAAGCGTTGCTATACACTTCAAAATCTTCCATCTCCGATGGTACTGCCAAGACCGGTGCTGTTGTGAGTCTTTTCTTGAGCTCTTGAAACGACGTCTCACATTCAGCAGACCATTCGAATTTCAACCCTTTCTTCAGCAATTGGGTCATTGGTCTTGCAATTTTGAAAAAATCTTTCACGAATCTCCTATAGTATCCGGCCAGTCCATGGAAACTTCTTATTTCCATTTGGCTTGTCGGTGTTGGCCAATCAGTCACCGCTGATATTTTTGCAGGATCAACCGACACTCCGTTAGCTGATACTATATGCCCAAAAAAATTGACCTCTTTCATCTAGAATTCGCATTTTGACAGCTTCGTGTACAATTGGTTCTTTCTCAAAATTCCAAGTACTTGATGAAGGTGTTTCGCGTGCTCCTCCTCATTCCTTGAGTAAACTAGAACGTCATTGATGAATACGACGACACAAGAGTCTAGAAACTCTCAGAATACATTATTCATGAGATTCATGAATACTGCAGGAGCATTTATCAGACCAAAGGACACTACTGTGAATTTGTAGTGCCCATATCTTATCCGAAACATTGTCTTGGGTATGTCCTTCTCGGCGATACACAACTGATGGTATCCCGATCTTAAATCAACTTTTGAAAATACCGACGCTCCTTTCAGTTGATCGAAAAGATCCTCGATCCTAGGTAGTGGGTATTTATTCTTGATTGTCACTTGGTTAAGACCTCTGTAATCTATGCAGAGTCGGAGCCCTCCGTCTTTCTTCTTGACGAACAGGACTGGTGCTCCCATGGTGATGTGCTTGGTCGAATGTAACCTTTTGCTAACAACTCTTCGAGTTGTTTCTTCAGCTCCTTCATCTCCGCAGGTGCCATGTGATACGGAGCCTTCAACTCCTTCATCTCCGCAGGTGCCATGCGATACGGAGCCTTCGATACCGGCTCGATTCCGGGTACTAGGTCGATTGTGAATTCAACCTCTCGTTTAGGTGGCATTCCTGGAATGTCTTCCGGGAAAACGTTGGGATATTCATTCACGACTGGAATTCTGTCAAGCTTGCTTCCCTCGTCTTCAAGGTTATGTACGTAGCATGCGTACAATTGATACCCCTTCTGCACGAGGTTGCAAAATTTTATGGCATTTACCACCTTGGCACTCCTGTTTTAAGGCTGTATATAGTAAATGGCCTTATTCCCCCGACTTTTGGCCAAAGAGATCTTTTGCTTTTGGCACTTAATAACGGCCTTGTATTGAGTCAGCCAGTCCATGCCCAAAATGATATTAAAATCTCTAAGATCAAATTCTATCAGGTTTGCGAAGAATTCGGTGTTTTTAATCACTATCGGGATTCCATTGTATCGTTTGGAGAACGATACCACCTTACCCGACGACAATGGAATTCCTAAGTTAATGTTCTAAGGCGCTGGTAGATCTAATGTAGATAGAATTCTTGTAGAGATTAACGAGCAACTTGCACCCGAATCAAACAAAACCTTTACAGGTACGCTTAATGCAGTGAACGTACCTGTGATCACTTCGCCTTGAGCGGCCAAATCGGCTTGGTTGATGACGTTCAGACATCCTACGGCTCCACCCTGGTTCCCTTGCTGATTGCGGTTCTGAGGTGGTCTTTGTACTTGCGGGAACCGTTGCCCTTGATTATTCTGCTGGTTTGGTCCAGCTGGTCTGTTCCCCTGAGGACGTTTCAACAAATCCGGCCTCTTCTCGATTCGATCCTCCCGTGTCCAGCATTCTTTCTTCATGTGGCCTTCTCTGCCATATCTGAAGCAATGTCTAGGCTTTGAACACTCTCGTACCAAGTGCGGAAGATTGCACTGGGAGCATCGGGGTATGAAAGCACCCTGATTCTCAAGCCTCCGATTTCCATTGCCACCCTGGTTGAATCCTTTGTTCTCAGGCCTCCTTTGTCCCTCATTCCTTGCCTGATCATTCCCCTTCCTAAAGGTGTTACCATTGTTGTTGTTCCTGTTCCTCTTATCAAAGTGATTTGAGCCCTTGCTCGATTCCCCATGGTCCTTGCGCTTCAACTGTTGCACCCGAGCAATTGCCACAGCTCGATCATACACTGCCTGAAGTGTAGTGTGCTGTCCTCCAACCAGTATCTCTCGAATACTAAGGTTTAGCCCCATCTCGAACTTCTGGGCCTTGTCGGAGTCAGTTGGCACAAGTCTCGGAGCAAAGCGAACTAGCTCCTTGAATTTCGCGTAGTATTCTTGCACAGATTGTGCACCTTGGCGAAGATTGATGAACTCCTCGTATTTCGCAGCCTTCGTGCTCAATGGGTAGAACCTTTCCCTTATGTTTTCTTTAAACTCCATCTGCCTCTCCACTCAGGTAGTAGGTCGCCACACCGACCTTTTCATTTTCTGGACATCTCACCGCGTTCAGAAGTTTGTCAAATGTCCGGATCCAATCTTCCAGTTTTGCTGGATCCTCTTAACCTTCATAGTGGGGCGGTTGGTAAGGGTTTACCATTGCCAAATAGTTAATGCGGGCTGCCGGCGGAGGTACCGCTGCTTGAGCCCGATTCACTTCAGCATTTCCCAAGGCGATGAGGACTTGCTCCACAGTCCTTAGTCTCTCATCCCTGGCATTCGGGGCAGGGTTTGCTTGCCCTCCAGTGTTAGGCAGATTCGCCCCAGCAGGAATGTTAGCATCCTCATTATTCGGGATTTCCCTCCTTGGTCTTCCCCTTGGCGGCATTCTGTTAATTAAGCACGCAGATGTAAGATTCGAATTCTAAGGTAGGTTAGCAATCAAGTTAGAATGTGATTAGAATCCCATCTCATAAGCTTCAAATGTAAAAAGGACACTGATAGGAAAGTAAATACTATATTTCATTAGATAGCAAAGATTTTGATAAACAAGGGATAGCTACATCAAGATGTGATAATAAGATACTACTATGCAAAATGTGGTAATGATATACTAATACAAGAATGTAGTCCGACGAGCAGAAGTCGAATATCATAATCTAGAGCAGATAGTCAAGTGGGTAGCCGAGCATCCTACGATCGGCCTCGAGCTCCTCATCAGTGTCGACTGTCGAGGGGCAATAGAGGGTTCTCCACAAACTCCTCGGGATCCTCCTCCTCGATGTCAACGGGCTCCTGGGAATCCTCTTCCTCTTCGTCCTCCTCCATCTCGGGCTCAGGATTGAGCTGGTTTTGAAGCCCAATCACAACCTCCTCGAGAGCAAAGATCCTAGCTTGTAGCATGTGAACATGATGCTGAAGGTCATCGAATTGAGTCTCAAGTGTGGTTTGACGGCCAATAGTGTCATTGTTTTCTAGGTCCAATTTTGCTATCTTGTCCTCCAAAGTCCTAATACGGTCCCTATCATTAGCAGCATCTCTACGAGCACGACGTAACTCGTGGGTGATGTCAGACATAGAGCAAAGTAGGCGCATGATCGTATCATTCATCCTTGGGTCAGCCATCTAACATATAGATTTTCATATTAAAAAATTTACGCATTTGTAATAAAGTATATGTTAATGCACATGCATTTCCCCCCAAAATATTTTATATAATAATTTAAGACTTGTCAAAATTTTTGAGATATATTTTCCATGGGATTAAAAATAAAAATCCTTTTTCCATGGAAATAATATTTAAAAATTTTTAAAAATAATATTTAATACTTTGGACCTCTATATTGGGCCAAAAATAATAGCTTTAAGGAAAATTTTCGGCTCTGATACCACTTTGTAACACCCCGGTTTTGGTCACCCAGGCCGGGACGCTACCGCCACACCTTTCTAAATAAGACACGATCAAATCAAACTTATTTAGAAACATGCTAAGGATTAAGTTGTATCAATACTTAAAATACTTTATAATCATTCAAATAATGCATGAAGCTTTAAAACAGAGTTAAGTCTAACATGCATAATTAAAACAGTGCGGAAGCTAAAAACGGGGCCAAAACACAGAACCAAAACATAGTCCAAGTCCGATGAGGTATTTAACGAAATTAAAAATACAACAAGTCTTCATAAAGAAAGAAATCTCATCCCGCGTGCAAGCTTACTCTTCAAATGTCTGTAAGAAAAATGGAGAATACAACAAATCTGTACAAACGGTACTGCGTAAGTTAATATACAACACAACGAATTTTAAATTTTTAGATGAGCATATAAAAATAGGATTTTTAATTTAAAAAGGAGGATAAATAATTTTAGGGAATTTCTTACACATGCCAAACGAATATTTTACCATTGTTCGTTATGATCGAGGACACCATATATGCCCTTTGGGACTAACACCCACAAGGACTCCAATTCATAATAAGGATCCTAGGGACGTACCCTTGGATCAACCTCTGGGACTCATACCCACAAGGGTTGTGAAAGCAGTGACCCTATACAGACCGCTCCGGAACCCTATATAACCCATATGGATACATCTAGGAGTATAGAATCTTACAATCACTAAAACCATATAACATATTTTGTCGTTTTGGCTACGAGAAAGGGCGGCCCAACGAGCTCCACCAAGTGCACTAACCCTCAAGAATAACATTGGCATCCCACTCGATCAAAACTTCCAAAGTTTCAAAACGATCGGATTTAAGTAAAAAATGCGATGCAACAGAAACAAATCATGAAGAACCCTAGTTGACAGATTTTTTAGTTCATAAGAAAAGCATTGGAACTCGGTTTCTACTCAACCAAAACTTTTAAAACTCAATGTGTATGATATTAACTTACTTTTGGTAGGATTAGGATAAAAAATCTCCTTCTTGGAAACCTTGAGAATGTCCAACTCGGTCCCAACAAGCAACACTCCACCGAATGCATCTATTTTGGAGATATTGGAAGAATTTCTTAGTTTTAGGGCCTGAATATTGAATCTAAGACCTATGAAATGGAATGGAATCTTACCTAACCATTTATGGATGGATTGGGAACTTGAATCTCGTCCAAAGCCCCTGAGATGATGAAGAACCACCACACTTTCTCACCAACACTCAAGTGAAGTCTAATTTTCGGACTAAGAGTATGGGGGTGGTTTTGGGGCTGTTTAATCCACTAATATTGATGAGTTAAGGTTCCAAGGGGTGCCTAAATGCATCTAGGAAAAGTGGGAGTGACACAATGCAGTCAATACTCGAAAATACCACTCACCTACCCTTATTCATCCACCTTGCTCAACCATGGTGCATTTACTTCCACCATGGTTCATGAATCCACTTGATTCTAACTATGTAGAGGAGTTTAATACATCCAAAATCATTACAATGAGTCCCAATACATCCCTTAATGTCTGAAGATTGAATATGGATCGATTAGAATCGCCAAGCTCGGAAAACTGAGCAAGAAACGCGTGAAACGCGTTGGGGTGTTGCCCCCTGCGCTGCCGCCGCCCGGCCACCACCTGACGCCTTGTTTTTTTTAATTAGATTATGATTTTTATTTCCAAAATCATAATGTGGGAATTATCCGAGATCGTTGGGATAATTCGATAAACTTATCCCGAGTCGCGATCGTCCGAAAATATTTAATCCGCTCTCTCGGAACTATTTTGATTTTGATAATTAAATCCGATTCTTAAATTTTTGGATTTAAATCTCGATGTCGATTTCTCGGGTATTACAATACATTTTTTGGGTTAAATATTTAAATAATAAAATATAAATAATGGTAAAATTTCAACAAAATAAAAAAATATGGTAGTATGATATATGTATGGGACAATTAAAAAAAAAGTTAAATATAAAAAAAGTAGGATATCACAACATATATGTTTTTTTTTTTTCGTGAACAAGTGACGTGAAGACACGTCGGCTAAGGAAATAAAAAAAACTAAAAAAAGCCACGGCGGGGGAGGGGGTTGAAGGAGAGAAAAACTAAAAAAGAAAAATATTCGAAAGATCAAAAGGCACGCTTAGAGCCGAGGTATCGAAACCCCCAACATATCCCTAGTAAGAAGAGGCTTCACGTCATCCGGAGAGTAAGCCCAGGTGCATGGTGAAGAACTCCACAAAGTGAGCACCCCGATCTTAGCCTAAGCATCTGCAACAAAATTACCTTCACAGAATAAGTGATACCAGAGAAATCCCGGGTTCTGCGCCAGCAGGTCAACAATATGGCGGACCAAGGGATAAAGACCATGACTGGTATCCATCTTCATACGCAGGATACACAAGAGTTGATTTAAGTGATAATTATGGTCTATCGGTCGTAACCGTTCCTTGGTTTCGAGCCACTGTGAAAACAAATAATTATTGGTGAGATTTACCCACTAAATTCATCTTCAAAGTTACTTTTTTTTTTGTAAATATTGACACTTATGTGTCAGCAAAAGTGTGTGGGAGCCCAAGCCACACAAATTACAAAGGGGATAGATAGGGGCCGCTTTATATTTTTTTGTGAATAACCGGGTATCCCCAGCTAATCCATCGAGGATCTACATGGGCAATTAAGGACGTCTCTCCCAAAGCATTTTTGCATACACAATGCTCAAATTCGAGACCTTGCTTAAGCGACTAGAGCCCAAATACACTCAAGTCAACTGTTGTTGGTGTCTTTAAAGTTACTTTGAAACCTGAATTCTGAAAAATCCCTAAATTTACCAAAAACGTAAAATAATTTCTTTATAACATGGTGGCTCCTGTAAATAGTATCTATATTTGGGTATAATTTGTGAGTAAATGGGCCACTTCATTGACCCTAATTCCATTTAATTACAATTATCAATTAAGGGTTTAGGTAATTTATTTTGCTACACAGCCCATACAGGTTAAGTAAGGAAAAAAAGGGAAAAAAATGAAAAAGCAACAGAAACAAAATTAGCGATGTAGGAACCATGTGCCAGAAGCATCAGCCGCAGTAGAATTTGACCTGATCCGGTGAAAAAGCCCATGACGTGAAAAATTGTTCACTATCTGCACCATTTTTAGCAAGACAATTAGCTACTGCGTTGCCCTCGCGCAAGATGTGGTCAAACCGAGATATTTGAAATTGAGAACGAAGCTCCCTAATTTGCAAAAGATCGATAAGAAGCCAGCCAATGAAAAGTGTTGTAGGGGGAAATGATTAACCTCAAGGCATCTAATGAGTCATACAAACACCAATGGCCATAATACCAAGGCCGGCCCTTAGCCATGCGCAGTGGCGATTACAGCAGGGTATAGGGCTGAGCCCCCTTGATTTTTTTTTTAAAAAAAATTATATATAAATATATATAAAAATTTATTTTATATTTATTCTTCTAAGCCCTACTCCGTATTGTATCCCCCTTCTATACTCCATTCACTGCGCACCCCCAACATCCCTCTTCTATACTTCATTCATTGCGCTCCCTCAACGACAGTCATGCTCCCCTTTGTAATCGCCGGCGCCGCTCAATTCGTGTTCCTCTCCGGTTCGACATCGCCCACCGTTGTGCCACTTCTCTTTGCAGTTGCCCTTCTCTCGCCACTGTAAGTCACAATTCTTCACTTCCTTTTCATTTCATCTTTGTTGTTTGTTGATTCTGGACTTAGAATGCTTCGACAATGCTTCTTCACTTCCTGTTCGCAATTCTTCACTCGCCAACACTGACCACTCTCTTTGTTGCAGTTTGGATTTTGGCCTTAGAATGCTTCGACAATGTGATAAGTGTCTGTTAGAGATCTCAAATCTAGAATTAATATAATAGAATGCTTCACAGGACCTTTTATTTACTAGTTTAGTGTTACCCAAAATAAAATGGGAAGGGCGTGAAGATGCTTTGGAGGACAGCTACTATGGTCGTTCCCTTCTGTTTCAAATAGGACACTAATAGACACAAACACTTAATGTAACATGAATAGTGGTGTGTGGAATATTTTCCAACACAACCCGTAGTGTACGGTCCAAGTAATAAACTGGTAAAACCGGGTCGAATCCACAGGGAACAGGGAATTGCTATAATTTATTAAATTCAAGTAACGAATAAAATTTAAAGTCCGTGAATTGTTGATTTATCTAAGATCCTAAAATTGCAATTAATTAAAATAAAACGAAAAAAATTCCAATCAACAAGACAGAGAGAGAGAGAGAGAGAGAGAGAGAGAGAGAGAGAGAGAGATAAATAATATGATAGATGATGATTGGGGATCCCTAGATCTTTGAATTGTTGACAAACTTTGCAATTGCATATAAAAATCCAAGTTTTAATCAATTTAATGCCTATTCAGAATAGCCACAATTTAGAAACCTGTCGGTTTTAATGACATGCAATTCCTCCGACTAGTGATTATCCTAAATTGGTTCTAACAGATTTTACACTTTTTCAAGCTATAAATTATTAGAAATCTGACAATTATCTTTGTTTAAGTATTTTTCAATAACCTAAACAATATAAAATACTAGTTCAGATCTCCTTTCGGTCTCACCAAACACACATAAGAATTGAACATATTAACATTAAATTAAAGAAATTCATACGACAAAAGCAAAGTAAACAATATCCAAATCTAGGTCTCCCCAAACGATGGGTTTAGCCTGACATGTTCACACAAAGACAGAAAGTAATAAAGATAGAAAACATAATCTGGTGAAACATCTAGTGAAGGAACACCAATGGAGAAATCTTGTCAGATCTTCAATGGTTTGCCTTCTTCTCCACTTCTCTCTTGCTTGGATGATGGATAAATATGGTTTTGAATGAGATAAAAAGATGGGAAACGAAATTCTGAGCGTTTTGATAGGTGAAACTCCTGAATCGGCTAAGAAACGAGCTATTTATGGCCCAAAATGCGAAACCCTAAAACGCGCATGCTGAGTCCGCGCGCTCGCCGCGCAGTTTTCGTCCAAAAGGGCGCCACGAGCGCGCCATCTCGTCATATCGAGCGCTGTCTGCGCGTTTTCTCCTCCGTTCCGTGCGCCCAACACGCGATGTCTTCTTCGTGCGCTGTTTTCGCCGTTTTCTTCCGTTTTCCGACATTTAGAGCTCCAATTAACTTCTTCTTGGTCCATTTGGCATTTGGCTTGCTAAAAACACCTAAAAATATGCAATCTCAACACAAAATACATTAAATTGCATCCCAAATCATAGAATGAGATCACAATTTAATATTTTTATTTAAAATCATTATTTTTAGCAAATAATACCACAATTTCTACCAATTAAACCATTAGCTTATCAATTAAACATTAGAAAATGTCACAATTTATGCACCATATCAATATCCACACACTAAGCCTTGTTAGTCCCCGAATAAGGTAGAACTAAGACTTAGCAATATCAAGACACATAATAGCCACCAAAATGTCTAAAAGCTAAACTACAACCAATCACAAGCTCAAGCAGATATCAAAATCAATTTCTCATTCGTCCCCTCAACTGTGACACTACCACTTGGCTCAACCCTAAAATCGATGCACATAAGAAAAATATACATAAGTGTATGAAGTGCTCTCATATGAACTGGGTAAAAATTCACTCAATACCTGGGCAATCAAAATGTCACTATAAATTTGTAACACAATCACAAAATAACCACACTAGAATTCATCACAAGGAATCAATAGGACTTTAAAATAGGTTGTAACGGGGCTAGGGTCATTAGGTAGGAAAATATGGATAAAGTAGGCTAATAAAAATGGAACAAATATCACTCCATCAAAAATTCAACTATTAGTGGTGATGTGTAGTGAGCAATGTATCATAGATTGGGGTATCCCTCATCCTCACACTAAATATTGACATTGTCCTCAATGTCTAAACAATAAAGCTAAGGCAGTGTACTACCTAACCGACACGACACAAAAAGGTAGACAAGGATTATATAACATGTCAAAACATAAAGATCTAGAATATCAGATTACACAACCCAGGGCTAAAAAGAAGAAATAAAAGACTCAAAGAAAGAAAAATAAAAAATAAAATAAAATAAAAATAAAAATAAATGTAAAAATAATAAAAAGACACTCAAACCCGGTATCACTGGTTGAGTGGTGAAAAATGTGGACCATGAATCCATTCCAATCCTTCATCTCGTTACTTTTCCAAGCCATTTGCTACACTGATGCGATCACTACAACAAAAAATCACTAGATAAGTCAAAATAATCAAAACTACAAAAATCGACTAATAACTATAATTTGAAAAACACTCGGTTTGCCTCCCGAAAGCGCTGCATTTAACGTCGACAGCCGGACAATCTCTAGCCTAGTGGTCTTTCAACATTTTGAGGTATTGCTCCACCACCAGCTTCATTACCACATTATCCTTGCGGGATTTCAATATTATTATTCTAATGTCCCTCCATTGTGAGATCCAATTTCCTTCTTCCTTTGTTTTTTCTTTCAGCTCCTGAGGTTTGCTGCAATACCTATAAGAAAGGAAAAATATAAGGAATTAGTGCTCTAAAAAAAGGGGAAGAAACTACAAAAATTCAATAAACTATAAACAAAACAACCGTTCCCCGGCAACATCGCCAAAAACTTGGTGTGTGGAATATTTTCGAACATAACCCGCAGTGTACGATCCAAGTACTAAACCGGTGAAACCGGGTCGAATCCACAAGGAACAGGGAATTGCTATAATTTATCAAATTCAAGTAGCGAATAAAATTTAAAGTGCGTGAATTGTTGATTTATCTAAGATCCTAAAATTGCAATTAATTAAAATAAAGCAAAAAAATTTCCAATCAACAAGACAAAGAGAGAGAGAGTTAAATAGTATGATAGATGATGATTGGTGGTCCCTAAATCTTTCAATTGTTGACAAACTTTGCAATTGCATATAAAAATCCAAGTTTTAATCAATTTAATGCCTATTCAGAATAGCTACAATTTAGAAACCTATCGGTTTTAATGACATGCAATTCCTCCGGCTAATGATTATCCTGAATTGGTTCTAACAGATTTTGTACTTTTTCAAGCTACAAATTAATAGAATTAATCTGACAATTATCTTTTTTTAAGTATTTTTCAATCACCTAAACAATATAAAGCCCTAGTTCAGATCTCCTTTCGGTCTCACCAAACACACATAAGAATTGAACAGATTAACATTAAATTGAAGAAATTCATACGACAAAAGCAAAGAGAACAATATCCGAATCTAGGTCTCCCCAAATGATGGGTTTAGCTGACATGTTCACACAAAGACAGAAAGTAATAAAGATAGAAAACATAGTCTGGTGAAACATCTGGTGAAGGTACGCCAATGTAGGAATATTGTCAGATCTTCAATGGTTTGCCTTCTTCTCCTCTTCTCTCTTGCTTGTATGATGGATAAAGATGGTTTTGAATGAGACAAAAAGATGGGAAACGAAATTCTGAGCATTTTGATACGTGGAACTCCCAAATCGGCCAAGATACGAGCTATTTATGGCCCAAAACGCGAAACCCTAACGCGCCTGTTGAGTCCGTGCACTCGCCGTGCGGTTTTCGTCCAAAAGGGCGCCACGAGCGCGCCATCTCGTCATATCGCGTGCTGTCCGCGCGTTTTCTCCTCCGTTTCGCGCGCACAGAGCGCGGTGTCTTATCCGTGCGATGTTTTCGCCGTTTTCTTCCATTTTCCGAGGTTTAGAGCTCCAATTGACTTCTTCTTGGTCCCTTTGGCCTTTGGCTTGCTAAAAACACCTAAAAATATGCAATCTCAACATAAAATACACTAAATTGCATCAAATCATAGAATGAGATCACAATTTAATATTTTTATTCAAAATCATTGTTTTTAGCAAATAATTCCATAATTTTCACCAATTAAACCATTAGCTTATCATTTAAACATTAGAAAATGTCACAATTTATGCACCATATCAAATATGTGTTTGAATATGTGCCAAATTAGAATTAATATAATAGCAATATACTTCCTCTATTTTTTTATTTGCTACGGACCCACGTAGCACGCAGTCCAATGCATATTTTTTACTATTAATAACTCAAATTCGGTACAAGTATAAATTCTAAAAGTTCGATATGCAAAAAGTACAAGATGAGACGAATCTAACAAGATCTCACTTGGCTATATTTTAACTTTATAACTATGATAAAACTTCAATCAAAGTGTTTGTGTGAATAGTGTTGTTTTTCCAAATGTAGCTATCTTTTCTAAACGAAGGAAGTATTAGTTTACTTGCTTTGCCAAATATAAGGTCCTGTAAAGATTGAATATGGGTTAAGACTGAATATGGCTTCAGTCTAGTTTATTTGTAGTATTATATTTCAATTATACTAATTTGATTGTGGGTTATTATTACTTTGCCAAATATTTGATTGTGGATTATGCCTCACTTGACATTTGTGCTCGGTGTTTTTGATTAATTATGTATTAATGAATGAGAAGTCTCTGGATTGGCATTTGTAATTCAGATTTTATAGTTTTTTTCTTGTCTAAAATGAGGTGCATGATGTCTTAATTTGTAATGCGAATCTTCTTTCTTATGTTTGGCATGGTGGCTAATAGGTTGTTTAAATCTGATACACATGTATTACTTGTTCAATAGCTGCAACAACCTCTAATACAATATTGAAGTATGTCTAAGAAAGGTAAAATAATGCTCTAAATTCTATTATTTGTTGATGTTTATTAACATGATATGTAATTGTATTTTTATTATATCTAGAGTCTAATTTGTTATTTTCATCAGTTATACAGTCTAAACTTTTTGGATTCTTCTCGAAACTCCATGCTCTTGCGAAGAACTCTAAGGAAATTGAAATTATTCGTAGAGCTTACCTACTAAAAGGTCCTTGCCAACCACATCTAAAGAGTTCTCCTCAATCCATTATCTATAATGCACTACGCCGATTTAATATTGATTGGTATGATGAGTTCCCTTAGTTGGAATATAGTGTAAGCAAAGAAGCTTCTTATTGTTTATATTGATATCTTTTTTTAAACCAAGGCAAGGTGGGAAAGAGGGTGGTGATACTTTCATAACTGAAGGCTATAAGAATTGGAATAAGAAATAAGGTTTTAAAAATATATGGGAGGACATGGAAGTGTGCATAATAATTGTTATACGACAGCTCAAGATTTATTGCAAGCTAATGCTCATATTGATGTTAATATTGCAAACAAGACCAATAAATCAAAATAAGAGTATTATATTCAGTTGCGTACATCGATATAGGCTATTAGATATTTGTTGAGGCAGGGGCTTGCATTTTGAGGTCATGATGAGTCAAAAAATTCAATGAATAAAGGTAATTTTCTGCACCTTTTTGAGCTTATGGCAGAAGATAACAAAGAAATCAAAAGAGTAGTTTTGGGTAATGCTCCAGGAAATTCTATGTTGGTAAGTTCACAAATTCAGAAAGAAATTATTCATGCATTTGCTCATTTTATATCAAAGACGATTGTTAATGATATTGGGGATGATTTTTTTGCTTTGTTGGTTGATGAGGCTCATGATATGTCAATCAAAGAGCAAATGGCAGTTGCTTTACGGTACGTAAACGATAAGGGGGAGATTATTGAGCGTTTTCTTGGAATAGTACGTGTTCTGAATACCAAGGCACATTCTTTGAAATTGTCTCTTGAAGCTCTTCTTTCAACATTTGGTTTGAGTTTATCCCGAGAATGAGGGCAAGGTTATGATGGAGCTAGCAATATGCAAGGGGAGTTTAATAGTCTTAAGAGCTTAATATTGAAAGAAAATCAGTGTGCTTATTATGTGCATTGCTTTGCTCATCAGCTTCAACTAGCTCTTGTGCACATTACAAAAAAGAATGTGCAACTGTAAGAGGTTTTTTTGGTTTTCTTGCATCATTGGCAAACATTTGGTGGTTCTTGTAAGCGGCAAGAGTTGATGAGAAAAAAACAAATTTGAAAAGCTTATGGAAAGAGCTTCTTGTGATGTTCTTGTAACTGGTCAGGGTTTAAACCAAGAAGCCAGCATAAAAAGGTTTGGAGATACACGTTGGAATTCTTATTATTTCATCAATTTGTTTTCTTCCGTTATTGGTGTAGTTAGTATCTTGAGCAAAGTGGTGAGGCTTGTAATGGTCAAGCCATTACTCTTTTGAGAAATATCCTTTACTTTGAGTTCGCTTTTGTGTTGCATTTGATGAAGTTGGTTTTGGAAATTACCCTTGATTTGTCACTAGCACAACAAAAAAAGGATCAAGATCTTGCAAATGCCATGAAGCTTGTGAAAATTGCCAAAGAAAGATTACAAGAATTGAGAGAGAATGGTTGGGTTGATTTGTTGGAAATGAATTCCAAATTTTATGTTGAGAATGATATTTTGGTGCTGGATATGGATGATGATTTCATAATTTATGGAAGAGATGGAAGAGTCAAGAGAGGTGCTAAGTGAAGAACTTCCATCATTATCAAGTTGAAGTATTCTATACGGTGATAGATCTTCAACTTTCAGAGTTAAACAACCGCTTTGATAACACTCATACTGAATTGCTTGGGTTGATTGATTGTTTTGATCCATGTAAGTCATTTGCTGCATTTGATAGAAAGGCTTTGATGAAATTGGCAATGTTTTATCCATATGAGTTTGATGATGTGGCCCTTGATATGCTTGAAAATCAACTTGAGAACTACAATAAAGATATGAAGAACGATCCTGATTTCTGCAATGTTGATGGAATTGGTGCTCTTGCTGAAAAGTTAGTTGAAAAGAATAAGGACAAGACCTATCCTTTGGTGTATTTGTTGATCAAACTGTCCTTGATTTTGCCAATGGCAAAGGCTACAGTTGAAAGAGTCTTTTCTGTGATGAAGATTGTCAAATCCGAATTGCGGAATCGTATAGGTGATGAAATGTTAAATGATTCATTGTTGTCTTATGTAGAAAAAGAAATTCTAGATGAAGTAGATGTAGATCAAGTTATGAATTTTTTCCAAGAAATGTCGGTTCATCGACGAGTGTTGTAATTAACATGATTATTATTTTATAATTTTTATCGAAGTTCGCACACCCTAGTTCTAAATCCTAGAATCGCCACTGGCCATGCGTATGCGATATAATATACTTGCTACCTCAGCTTGAACAACCTGAACGTTGCCCAGAAATCCAGAAGTGCCACCCAACCACTGGCCAGCGCAATCTCTCACCACGACCCCGAACCCCACCAGCAGTGGCGGTCCTATGCATGGGCTTAGGGGGTCGTCACCCCCGAGTACAAAATTTACCATCAATTTTTATATAATTATGTAAATTTTAATTACAATATAGTTCATTTTTCTATAACTCCGACCCCCCGAGCTCAAAGTATGTAATTGATTTTTTATATAATGATGTGAATTTTAGCTATGATAGAATATATTTTTCTATAATTTACATGGGAATAAGTAGAAGGAGAAAGAAAGTATTATATTTCTTTGTTGGTGGGCTTTTTTTTTAAAAAAAAAATGTAAACTCATCTACTCTTTAATCTTAATAAAATATTTATAAAAAAGTTTGTCACAATATATAAAGTTTTAATAAATTACTCGAATTTCTAACAAACGGGCAAATTGGATGGGTTGTTTTATTTATCCTACCAGAAGCGGTGAACAGAAGTGTACTTGGTATTGTTTAAATCTTCGGCTTTCCAATAAGTCTTGCAAAAGATAAAATGGTTGAGTTGATTACTGACTCTTTTCGTTTGGTTTATCGGCTTATCCTATTAGTATTGTTGCTACTGTTGAAAGATTTTTCTACATCGAGATTTATTTTATATGTTTGAGAAAAAAATTAATATATTAAAATTTGCCCCCGGCCATAATAGTCTGCGTCCGCCACTACCCACCAGCTCCCGACAAAGCCATCCGAATGTAAGAAGAAAAAACCATTCCAACTGCCCATGTTCCAGCTAACGTACCTGTCCATTGTTTGCCGAGGAGCAGGGGCCGGAACAGCCATCTCTAACGCGTGACGAAGAACTCCCACTTTACGTATGATTCCATGAAGCGGTGTTGAGCGTTCCTGGAAGACACGTCCATTGCACTCCTGCCAAACAGTCCAAAGACCACCAATGAATGTACTCATAACGAAAAGAATCAATCATACCAGCAAGCAAGCCAATGAAGAATGGTATAATGTATCATATTACAGGTTTAGGTAAGTGGATTGCGACTTGATTTATTACAAGTTTTATTATCATTTATGATATGATTTATACCACACTGTGATATAAATGCTTCATATTTATATGTTATAGTATCATATTCTGGTATAATGTATTACATGCCTAATTTGTGAATCTTTTGAAACGAATAGGTTCCTATATTGAGTCCGCATATGCAGACATGTTTTTTAGATTCATAAGTTGTGCTATTTTATTTCCCCACACTTATGGTAGTATATGATATTATTGACTTACCTTTTTTCTGTTTAAGTGATTTGTCACAATTTAGGGAATTTCATATTTTGGATATTCCTCTAATCGTGGTCAATATATGGAAGAATATTAATGTTACACGTGTGGTTGTGAAGATTGTGGTCCCAATTTGACAAGATTGTAAGCGGTTATCAGTACACATGACAAAGCAGATAATATGCACGTGAACAGCATTAGATAAGCAGTTGTAGAACATGGTGCGAACTGGATGGCAGCACAAGCATGCAATTTGTAATTAGTAATGTTGTTGCTAGGACGGAGTAAGAAGTCTTAGTGTTTTCAGTACAAGATTGCTAGAACATTGTTATGCAGTTCATATAGCATATATATCATGTTAACGCAGCACAACACAAATAAATGCATAAGGTACAAAACTCAAAAGCATTCACAGCACATAGGTGGCATTCTCCCCATAGCATAAATCTGCATTTTGGATAACACATGTATGCAACCTAAAAAGCATTTCCATAAAGTTAGGAATCAAGAACGCAACGCTGTTTAGAGATTTGGTACAATTCCATATTATATAAATGGATACCTGATCATTCCATAAAATTCCCACAATTTCAGGAGCAACCACACGCTGAAAATGACATTTAGTAATCAAACAAATATTACTCCCATTAATTTGGGGAATCACCGATCCACTTTCTATAATCATTAATGGACTTTGAATGGAATGAATGGACACCTTCAAGACACGTATCACATGGTTGCTTAGTGTAGAACACGTCTGCATATGCGTATGAATACTAGTCAGTATAGTAACTAAATTGCTTTTGAAATATATTTAATGGTAAATCTTAAATTAAACACTAACATATTTATAACATCTTAAATATGCACATTTACAATACAAACAGGACATATTGGATTGAATACTAAAACCAAAAAATGAATCATTCCAAGTTTCCAATCAATGAAATAATAGAAACACAACTTCCATTAAATTCACATCAACAAGGTAATACGGGGGATCTGAAATCCCTTCACATTTGGTTCAATCCACCATTCAAAATATCTTCATTTCTTTGAAATAATTTTGGACTCAATCAGTGGCGATTCCAGGATTTGAAGTGATGGTGTGCAAACTTTTGAAAAAAACCTACAGTCCCCTTGATATTTCTTTTAAAAAAATTCATAATTAAATCATTTAACATGTCTTCATCATTTAAAATAATTAAACTACCCTTATATATAATTAGTTCCATAATAATCTTGCCCCATACTTAAAGGTAGAATAGGTCATGCTACCCGACAGTACCTACGATCTAGCCTACTTCAGGTGAAGCCAGGGCAAGCCTTTTTTTATACAAAGACTAAGCTCATGTAATTTAAAAGCTTATTTAGCTAAATATGTTCAAACCAGACTTTATAAATGACTATTGGTATGCTTATTGTATAGGAATATTTCGTATTATTATTATTTTATGCAGAAGAAACTATTAATTTGATCTTATGTAAGTTTTTAAAATATTTAAAAGCTTTTTTCAAATATGTAAATATATTATATTGGGACATATGTATAAAAAGGAAAAATTTAACATGGTTTATTGGTAAAAGACTTAAAGTGCGGCCTATTTATATATACATGCCAGCTTAGACCTATAATTTAGGCTTATTAAAGGTATAAACTAGACTCAGGCCTCAGAAAATTGAAGTAGGCTTATGTCTTTAAAATTAAAGTTCGGCTTAACCTATTTCCATCACTACCCATACTTGATATAAGCTCAAACTAAATGGCAAAGAAGAGCTTCAAGGGACATGTGTCTTAGTATTCGAAACACTAACTATTTCAAGAAAATACTCAATAATTTCCCTCTTACTATTTACATACCGTAAAACAACTATTATTTGCTATTAGCATTTACTAAACATCAACATCGCTAATATGCATTACTAAAAGTAAAATAATTTTAGTAGACTGTTAAATTATGATTATATTCAAACATATACTCCCAACCAAACTAGTACATATGATATATAGATTCTTTAACACAAATCAACAAAACAACTTAAATGTTAACACATATTAACAAATTAATTATTTATATGCTAATCCAAAAACAAATTAATTATTTATATAAAAATTTATAAAAATCAAAAAATTAAAATTTAAAAGGAAAAAAAAAATTTCTTTCACGGCCCTCTACCCCACATCCGCCACTGGACTCAATCAAGAGCAAATAATTTGGCCTATGGATTTGAAATGCTCTCTTCTTAAATCCTTATATCCAACCTATCATGGCTGTGTTTGTAAATAGCTGATAGGCTAATTAATTTTAGCTAGTTTTGGGGTTTTTAGCATTTGACCGGTCAAACAATTAATAAAAGTGTTTGATAAACAGAGTTTTAAAATAGATAACTGGTTCTAAAAATCTAGCTTTGCGAACGTTGTTTTTTCTACCTTTTTTGTTTTAGCTATCAGCTTTTAGGCCCCATTTGCATTGGTTTCTGGACATATACTTTTGGCTTTTACTTATGCGAAAAGCACTTCTGGTAGAAAAGATGTGTTTGTTTGGTCTTTTGAAAAAAAAATAAAAGCACGTCGAAAAGCTAAAAAAATGCTTATGGGAGAAGCAGTTAAGGGGTGCTTCTGCCAAAAGTAGAAGCCAAAAGTACATAGTAATATGTGCAAAGTCTTAAATGCCCCTAGTACTTAATATAAATTACACTTTGCACAAATTACTAGGTACTTTTGGCTTTTACTTTTGGGAGAAGCACCCACTGAACTACTTTTTCCAGAAGTATTTTTTAGCTTTTCGATGTGCTTTTATTTTTTTTTCCCAAAAGCCCAAATAAGCACATCTTTTATACCAGAAGTGCTTTTAACAGAAGTAAAAGTCAAAAGCACATGTTCAGACGCCAATCCAAATGGTAGGCTTATACTTTTATCAACTAATTTCATTATTAGCTAATTTTTACCAAACAATTTTTAATATATACATCATAAAAAATAGTTTGTCAAATCAGCTAATTGCCAAAAGGCTTCATTTGAATAGGGTGATTTGAAATTAACAAGAGTTTAAAATAAATAAATTTCAAATTTTATGTATTTAAAATTAGGGGTGTCAATTTCAGGTTTCAGGTCATGTTCGTGTCGTGTTTTGGCTAGGTTGGTCGGGTTGTGTTTCAGGTTTCACAGGTTCGGGTCGTGTTCATGTCGGGTGTTGAGTAAAGGGTATAACACAAAATCTGTAATTCCGAATACGATCCGAAACCCGAAATGAACTTGAAATACCAAACCCGAACAAGACCTGAAAATTTTTGGGTCAAATTTCGGATCGACCTAATTAGAGAAACAAAAAAACGACTAAACCCAAAACTGCATCGGGTTCGTATCGGTCGAAGATTTGTGTTTTCGGGTCGTGTCCAAAATTGACACCCCTATTTAAATCAAATGTTTGATTGAAAAATGAAATTTACATATAGTATATACTATTACGAACAAATCACTTATAATGAACACAATAGTCAAATCACTCATTTCACCGCGTGCATGTAGCTTCAATCATATTTTCCGGGAGGGTAATTCAGTTGCGGACTCGCTTGCTAAGATGGCGACTCAAGAGATGCTATTTTTCACGTGGGCGTTTACACCAGAACGGATTTCTCCCCTCTTGGCGGTGGATGCAGCTGGCACGTGGCTCCCACGTGCTAGTTGATATACTTTGTCTGCTTGTTTTTTCTTTTTTGTTTCCCTAGCCTACTTTAGGCTCTAATGCAAAAAAAATAGTCAATTTGTAAAAACAAAAATTTTAAAAAAAAAATTTAATCGAATTTCACATGGCAAATTTTCCGTTTCATTTAATATATAAAAAATATTAAATTTAAAATCCCATTTTAGTTTAGAATAAAAAGATTAGACTAAGAAAGAACTCACCCTTAACGTACAGTGAACGGTTGGAGGAAATTGAACACATTACAAAGAAAGTAGAATCTATGTGGAATAAAATGTATAGATAGATATATTTTGTAGACTAATTTTCTTACGAAATAAATTGGATGTGTTATAGAAATAACTATCTTTATTTATGTATGTGTACAATAAAATGGTATATGGCTTATTAGCTTGTGTTTATAGTGGAAGTATTGTAATGGAAATTGGGATTAAATGGTGAAAGAAAGAAAGTTTAAAAGTGGGATAATAAAATGGATAAAGTGTAATAATTATGGCTATGAAATGAAACAAGTATTAAGCTTGCATAAAATTTTTCTAACTTAACTTCTCAATACATTACATAGGCTATTTATAAACTTTTTTATCCTCTCACTATTTACTAACCTCATAATCAAGGCATATACATTTCAAGACTTTCACATGTTTAACCTTATGATCAAGGCATGAACATGGATGTTGAACACTAGACATTCACATGTTTTGTTTACATGCATAATACTCCCCCTTGAATGTCGTCAATACGAAGAATATGCCTCGTTAAAACCTTACTTGGAAAAAACCCAGTGGGAAAAAATCCAAGTGAAGGAAAAAGAGTACAGTATTCTTGTATCAGATGCTCCCCCTGATTTGGACATCATTTTAAATCTCGAAGCCGCCGCATTCCAATTTTCTTCACGAGCTTCTCGAATGTTGCAGTTGGCAATGCCTTGGTAAATAGATCCGCTAAATTATTTTCTGATCGAATTTGTTGCACATCGACTTCACCATTCTTTTGAAGATCATGAGTGTAGAAGAATTTTGGTGACATATGCTTCGTTCTATCTCCTTTGATATAACCCCCTTTCAACTGGGCTACACAAGCCGAATTATCTTCAAATAAAATTGTTGGGGGCATTTGTGGTTCAATGATTAAACCACAACTCTTCAATATATGTTGAGTCATTGACCTCAACCAAACACATTCTCGACTTGCTTCATGGATTGCTAATATTTCGGCATGATTAGAAGAAGTAGCAGTTAGAGTCTGCTTCATTGACCTCCAAGAGATAGCAGTTCCACCACACGTGAAGATATAGCCTGTTTGAGATTTGGCTTTGTGTGGGTCTGATAAATAACCTGCATCGGCATAGCCAATTAACTCATGTCGAGAGTCTTTTGGGTAAAATAACCCAAGATCAATTGTTCCTTGGAGATAGCGAAAAACATGCTTTATGCCTTTCCAATGTCGTTGAGTAGGGCAAGAGCTGAATCTTGCGAGTAGATTGACTGCAAACGCGATATCAGGTCGTGTGCTGTTTGCAAGATACATTAACGCACCAATTGCGCTTAAATATGGGATTTCTGGGCCAAGTTGCTCTTCATTATCTTCTTTTGGCCTAAATGGATCCTTTGCAGGATCAAGTGTCCGAACGACCATTGGATTATTTAGCGGATGAGCATAATCCATTCGAAATTGCTTTAATACCTTTTGGGTATAAGCTGATTGATGAACAAATATGCCCATTTCCAAATGCTCAATTTGTAGGCCAAGGCAAAATTTCGTTTTCCCGAAATCTTTGATTTCAAACTCCTTTTTCAGATATTCGACCGCCTTTTTCAACTCTTCAGGAGTTCCAATTAGATTTAAATCGTCAACATAGACTGCGACGATCACAAATTCTGACCCATTTTTCTTTATAAATACACAAGGGCTGATCGGGTCATTTGTATAGCATTCATTTATCAAACTTTCACTGAGGCGGTTGTACCACATTCGGCCAGATTGCTTGAGCCCATACAACGATTTTTGCAATTTGATGGAATAATTTTCTCTGGGTTTTGAGTTGCAAGACTCAGGTAATTTAAACCCTTCAGGTATTTTCATATAAATATCATTTTCCAATGAGCCATATAAATATGCAGTAACAACATCCATCAGCCTCATTTCGAGATTTTCTCGTACTGCTAGACTCATTAGATACCTGAATGTTATTCCATCCATAACTGGGGAATATGTTTCCTCAAAATCAATTCCCGGTCGTTGTGAAAAACCTTGGGCTACAAGCCTTGCCTTATATTTGGCAATTTCATTATTTTCATTTCTTTTTCTCACAAACACCCATCTGTAGCCAACAGGCTTCACATTTTTTTGGTGTTTGGACAATAGGGCCGAATACTTTTCGTTTATTCAGTGAATCTAGTTCAGACTGAATCGCATCTTTCCATTTTGGCCAATCATTTCTTTTCCGACATTCTTCAACTGATCTTGGTTCAGGATCCTCGTTATTTTCCATTACATCAAGTGCAACGTTGTATGCAAAGGCATTATCAACGTTTGTTTCTTTTCGGTTCCAACATTTCCCAGTATTGATATAATTGAAAGAAGTTTCAATAACTTCATTTTCTTCTGGGTGAATATTTTCAGGTTCAACCTTTTCGGGGGTTGAATCAATTTCTCCTTCGGGAGTATCATCTGTGATTGATTTATCACCCATATGGATAATTTTCTTCTTTCGTGGATTTTTATCCTTGGAACCCAAAGGCCTACCACGCTTCAGGCGTGCAGTAGGTTCATTTGCACTTGGAATTTGTCCTTCTGGGACATTTATATTGGCTGGTGCATTTGCTGCATCATTTATATATGATTTTGTGACTTTAGCAGCATCATTAAAAGCATCGGGTAATTGATTTGCAATTCCCTGCAAATGCACAATTCTTTGAACTTCAAGTTCGCATTGCCTTGTACGAGGATCAAGGAAATCAAATGGACTTTGCCAAGATATTTCCTTTTTCAGTTGATCATTTCCTCCCCCTAATGTCGGGAATTGAGTTTCATCAAAATGACAGTCTGCAAATCTTGCAGTAAATAAATCACCCGTTTTTGGCTCAAGATATTTAATAATCGAGGGTGATTCATACCCGACATATATGCCCAACCTTCTTTGAGGTCCCATTTTTGTGCGTTGTGGTGGCGCAATCGGTACATAAACCGCACACCCAAAAATTCGCAAGTGGGATATATTGGGCTCCTTTCCAAACACAATTTGTGTAGGGGAGTAGCTATGATAGTTTGTCGGCCTTATTTTCACAAGTGCGGCTGCATGCAATATAGCATGTCCCCAAGCAGAAACAGGGAGTTTTGATTTCATTAACAAGGGTCTTGCAATTAATTGCAATCGCTTAATAAATGATTCTGCCAGACCATTTTGCGTGTGCACATGAGGCACAGGATGTTCAACAGTAATTCCAATCGACATGCAGAAATCATCAAATGCATGTGATGTATATTCTCCAGCATTATCAAGGCGTATTTTCTTTATCGGATGATCTGGAAACTGTGCTCGCAATTTTATAATTTGTGCAAGTAATCTTGCGAATGCCAAATTGCGAGTTGATAATAAACAAACGTGTGACCAGCGTGATGACGCATCAATTAATACCATAAGGTACTTGAAAGGTCCACATGGTGGATCAATAGGTCCACATATATCGCCTTGAATTCTTTCTAGGAATGTAGGGGATTCAATTCCCACTTTTACTGGAGATGGTCTGGTTATCAATTTCCCTTGTGAACAGGCTGCACAATTGAACTCATTTGGGTTCAATATCATTTGCCTTTTCAATGTATGGCCATTTGAATTTTCAATAATTCGCCTCAGCATTATACTGCCAGGATGCCCAAGTCTATCGTGCCAGGTAATAAATTCACTAGTAGCTTTCAAGCCTACTAGGTTATGTATTTCTGCGGCACATATTTTTGTATAGTATAAGCCAGAGGAGCAACATGGCAATTTTTCATTCACAAATTTTTTGCCATTTTCAATTCGAGTTATCAAAAGATACTCGTGATCTGCCTCTTTTGAAGTTTCAATGTGATATCCATTTTTTCGAATATCATTGAAGCTCAGTAAATTTCTTCGAGCTTTGCATGAGAACAAGGCATTTTCAATTGCCATTTTTGTCCCTTCAGGGAGAAATATAACAGCTCTACCGGAGCCTTCAATGCATTTTGCATTACCGCTTATAGTTTTCACTGCGGTCTTTTCCAATTTTAAATTGGAGAAATAGCTTTTGCTTTTCAAAATGCTATGCGTTGTTGCACTGTCAATGAGGCAGATATCATCTCCGACTTTTGAATTTCCAGCATCCATTTCTTTACAAGAATATAAGAATGTTAATAAACATCAGCAATATAAATATTATTAATGCAAAAGCATATTTATATTATACATGGATAATAAAAGGGAAGTACAAGATATCATTATTTATATTAAACAGGAATTATAAAAGACAAGTAAAATATATATATAGCTATATAATATATTATTTGGTAACAGTATCTGGCTCAACAAAATCATCAGCTTCCAGGTGCGTGATATTATCATTTAATATATCATCATAAGTATCATCGTGGGCATTATGGTGTGCTTCAACACCTGGTCTTTTTTTTCGTTTCGAGGCCTGATACAGTTCAGCTAAGTGTTTAGCTGTGTGGCATGTTTGAGCCATATGGCCTTTAATTCCACAACGATCACAAATTTCATCATTTTGTTTATGCTTTCTTGCATAATTTCTTTGTTGTGGTTTGTAAGGCCTTCTGGTATCATATCTGCGATTTTGCTCAAATCGAGGCTTATTTCGATAATTATTTTGACGAGATGATTCACCTCTGCCTCGATTGTGATACCGATTTTGGCCACGATCATCATTTTGATTTTTAAAGTGCCCACGATCACGCACATATTTCGATGATTGAGCCGCGTTCACCTCAGGGAACGGTTTTGCACCTGCGGGCCTAGATTCATGATTTCTCAACAACAATAGGCTGTTTTGTTCAGCCAATAATAAGCAGGTGATAAGATCAGAATATCTCTGAAAACCTTTTTGACGGTATGTCTCACTCAATACTGAGTTTTTAGCATGAAACGTAGAATACGTTTTTTCAAGCATTTCTGCTTCAGATATCTTTTGCCCACATAATTGCAATTGGGCCGTAATTTTGAACACAGCGGAATTATATTCCCGGACTGTTTTAAAATCCTGAAGTCTCAGGTTTGTCCAGTCATCAAGGGCTTTTGGAAGCACCGTCTTTTTAAGATTATCATATCTTTCTTTCAGCTTTTCCCACAATGCCAGTGGGGATTCCACAGTCACGTACTCCATTTTAAGTGCCTCTTCGATATGATGGCACAAGAAAATCATGGCTTTTGCCTGATTTTGATGGCTGGGATTTTTGCCTTCAGCAATAGTATCTTCCAGACCCATTGAAGTAAGATGCATTTTTACATCTCGGGCCCAGGACATATAATTGCTTCCTTCAACGGTTAAAGGAGCAAATTCCTGCTTTGCAAGGTTAGCCATAATCTTATTGAAAATTTAGAAATAAGAGATTATACCTCAAATGATAATCTGGACAGAGTCTCCTCGTGCTGATAACGTGTTATAGAAATAACTATCTTTATTTATGTATGTGTACAATAAAATGGTATATGGCTTATTAGCTTGTGTTTATAGTGGAAGTATTGTAATGGAAATTGGGATTAAATGGTGAAAGAAAGAAAGTTTAAAAGTGGGATAATAAAATGGATAAAGTGTAATAATTATGGCTATGAAATGAAACAAGTATTAAGCTTGCATAAAATTTTTCTAACTTAACTTCTCAATACATTACATAGGCTATTTATAAACTTTTTTATCCTCTCACTATTTACTAACCTCATAATCAAGGCATATACATTTCAAGACTTTCACATGTTTAACCTTATGATCAAGGCATGAACATGGATGTTGAACACTAGACATTCACATGTTTTGTTTACATGCATAATAGGATGCTACTAATTGATTAGATGTGCAAATGCACTTTTCATAAATTATAGTATATATTTCGCCCCATTGAATGGCAATGGTCCAAAATCAATTCGTACTATAATCATATAACTGTTGGAAAATTCTTGAATTTCTGGCTTTTATTCACAATTCATCAGTTTTCCATTTCTTATGTTTTTTTATTCACACTTTTTGAGCTTTCTGTGAAGCTGCCTCGAAAATCTTGCAAGGGGCCAACATGAGCTTGCATTTTGGACCACCTAGCTAGTTCTATTTAACTCTTACGACATCTCATTTAATAATCATTTTGCGAATCCAATTAACCAAGGTAGGTATGTTGATGATACTAAAATTGCCAACATAAACCCCGACCAAGTCAAGCACCATAATAGTAACATGCAAATTACCAAGAAAGAAGAGGAACATTTATCTATGCGGTAGACCAAGGATATATAGATGGCCGTATGTACCAAAATTCCACGGATGAGGATAGGTGGTGTACGTTTCTTTTAAAATGAATTATCCATAAATAGTAGTAGTAATATTACTTTTTGGAAGTTTTAAATCATTAAAGTTATGGTGTAAACGATAATTGTAAAGTTTTCTTTATCACTTGAAACTTTTTAAATGCCACATTGGCTTTTTTGGTTATAACCTACACATGCTAGAAAAGAGAAAAACATAAAAAAACGAAAAAAAAAAAGAGACAAACTAAAACAAACTAGTGCCGAGGAAACCAAGTACCAGCTGCATCTGCCGCCAAAAAATGCCTCAAAAAATGCAGGAGGTATGCCAAAGTCGTGAAAAACAATTCACTCTCAATGCAGGAGGTATGCCAAAATCGTGAAAAACAATTCACTCTCAGCCCTATGCTTCGGCAATCCGTCAGCAAACGCATTTTCCTTGTGCAAAATAAGCTCAAAGTGGCAATAGTGGAATTCCTGGGGAACATCATCAATACAAGCAAGGATAGTGGACAGCTAATGATGATCATTCCTTCGAGCGGACAAGAGTCGAAGAGCCTTACTATAGTCACAACGACAACAAAGATCAAGCATCCGATCCCCACATCTCGAGCCAAACGGAGGCCATGCAAAATCTCATAAAGCTCCGCATGGTGCACCGCGACAATGCCATGCACATTTAATTTTGATTTCCATTTTATTTGAATTTTTAATTTTTTTTTTTCTATGTTTGTAACTTCTTGTGCGAGATTAAAGGCGAATTAGTAAGACAAGATCCGTAGCAAGACTATGCAATAAGACAATATATTGCTCTAGGAATATGTAACAAATACAAAGCAAGCATGTGTTGTGAGGCAAAAGAAGTTGCTTATTAGTAGAAGGACAAGCAAGGCGTGGGAAGCATGACGCGATTAAAACTACTTGACTCGCCGTAAATTCAGCCTACATGGGAACCACTATCCAACCAATAGTGGCAGTTTCGACAGTGGTGGATCCAGAATATATAACATTAAGAATTGAGTCTTAATGTTATATATTGTGAACGGTGGTATGAAAATATGCGCCGTTTTGTGAACGGCTGCAACTTTTTTAATCGTGTGATTATGTAGCTTGATGTCCCATGTGATGCATCAGGTGATGGAGGAATTGCATTTGGTCTAACATCACGATTGAATTTAACTAAGCCGATTTGATGTGTGGTGTGGTAACACAATCAGTTTATAAGAGACAAAAAAAAAGAGTGGGGAGGATTACCATCCCTTTTGGGAATTAATCAATCAATCTTCACCAGCAATTAAATACTCTCAGAAGTCAGAAGAAGAGTTGATAAACCAAAGCCTAGTATTTGGTGGACTAATTATTGATTGAGTGATGGTTTTCAATTCTTGTATTTGAAATAATAAATAAACCAATGAGGCAGTGACTCAATATCACCAAGGTGACAAATATATTACCATACTACTTACTACTAGTAGTATTTAATAAGATAAAATTGTAATGATATTAATATTAGGTGGCACAAAATTAAATTCCCTTAAGCTTCATGCCTAAAACTAACTTAATAAACAGTTAGTTGAATGGAACCCACCAAACTTTTGTGAGATTTATAGTTAATAATAATGAGATGAGGGTCCTCCAATTGTGGAAAAAAAAAATTATTTTAGGTCAGCTCTTACTAAACTGTTGAAGGAGTGTTTTGCATGTGCTTAAGGAGTGTTTTGTAGTATGTATTAAGTGTTTATATAGCCCAGACACCATTAAACACCCAACACACATCATCAGCACTCAACACGAAATACCAATCCAGTCAACACGCACTTTTCTATCCAAACCTTGAAAAAAAAAACAAAAACAAAAAAAACCCTTTACTACTGCTGCTATACAAAGTGTAGGAACAATTAAGGAAGTGGGTGAGGGGGGCAACCAACCCCTCACCTAGCTATGAGATATGACCTATCAGCTGTCCTGATGAAACCAAAATGGACCAATGCAAATTAATGTGAAGCTGGACTTTCCACGTGCATCACCCTTTACTACTGCTGCTATAACTCTTTGCTCTATTTCACTCTCTCTCAAGAACTAGCTAATACCACCTCTCTTCTTGTTTTGTTTTCACTCGATATTTGATTGGGTAAAGATGGAGGATTATGTCATGAACCTCATCGCATTCAGTGTCATCTCATGGACAACCTTGTTCCTGCTGACAAGGAAGCTGTTGCCCTCAAGATCCTTCGACTTCTGCAATCGTGTCGTGTCCACCGTGCACGCTTCTGCCGCTGTGGCTTTGGCCTCCCTTTCTGTTGCTGATTGGAGATGCCCTGTCTGCCCTTTGGCTTCCAAATCCTCTCCCAATCAGGTAAGAATCTGGAATTCAACATTTTTATGGGGTTGTTGAAACTGTGTTGTTGGTTGTTTGATTTTAAGATCAGATTGGTGTTGTATATATTTACATTGTAATTATGGAACAACTCTTTTGATTTGGACAAAAGATCGGTCTATATCCAAGGAGCATATGTTGATTTACTTTTTAAATTTGGGATTATTTTAGGACTATGATAAACCCTAAACTCTAGCCATTGTAATTTGAGGCCTAAAAAAATGTGATATTTGAATGAGTGTTGATGATGATGATGATGATGGTCAGATGAAGACATTGGCAGTGTCTGTGGGGTATCTGATATACGATTTAGTGTGCTGTATGTTTGAAGACAAAGTGAAGCTTGACAACACCATTCACCACCTGGTCAGCATTATAGGCCTCATTTCAGGACTTGCCTATCAAAGGGTATTATCATTCAACTACCATTCTATATATATATCAATACTTTGTAATTTTATTACCAGTTTAATACTGCAGCTGAGATAGTAGTATATGATTATTACATGAAAGATTTCCCTAATGAATTGATTGTACTGATAATAAATTGCAGTGTGGATCAGAAATGGTAGCAGCCTTGTGGATTACAGAAATGTCAAGCCCATTCCTCCACTTGAGGGAGCTTCTTAAGGAGCTTGGCTACAGAGACACTGACCTCAATTTAGCTGCTGATGTTAGTTACCCTTTGCTTTCCCCTTTCAAATTTAAATCTATACTAATTAAGTGTTTAAAAAGTAAAATTAAGGGCTTTTAGTGTAATTAAGTGTTTAAAAAGTAAAATTAAGGGCTTTTAGTGTTGTAGGGTGTGTTTGAAAAGCGATTCGAATTTGAGTTTGGAGGAGGTTTTATAAGTTTATGGTTTTTAGTTAGAAAAAAAAAAAGAGGTTTTTAATTGAGATAATTTTAAGTATTTGATAATTAGAGTTTCAAATAAGAGTATAAAGAGTTAAAAAACTAAAAGTTGGAGGAATAGCTTTTAAAATGAAATAAACGTTTGACATTTATAGCTTTCAAAAATATTTTTAATGTTTCAAAAGTTAAATGATATTTTCTTCCATCTGCGAATCCTAAATTCATAATATTAATTTTTGACTCGACCTATGCAACATGACAATGAAATGTTTCCTTGGTCCTTTCTTAATTTATATTTTTAGAAAAAAAAAATTCTTATTTAATTTTCATTGACTTTTCAGCTAGCATCTAAACGCAAGAAAATCACCAACTCTCGAATTTGATTCTGGGCATGATTTGGCTAACTTACCAAAATTGTCAATCCTCTTAAAATTTGTCCACACACTTAAATTATACACAAATAATTATATATATATATATATATGTATCTACTAAACCCTATACACCAAATTACGCAACTACATGTCTATAGAGTTACTAAACCTATAGGTCACCCAAGCAGTTCCCTTTTATTTATGCTCTTTTGTGGACAAATAATATTGAATATAGAGATATCTGAGTAATTTAGCAAAGTAGTAGTACTATTTATAATTAATGTGTGTGTGATTTAAAAAGAAAGGAATAAAAGTTAGAAGAGTAATAAAGAATGAACAGTATCATTAGTTGGTGTTTGGTGTTACAGATAGGGTTTGCAGTGATATTTACGTTTGCAAGGATGCTTGGTGGACCATATCTGACTTATGTCACCCTCTCAGCTCCCAACCCTCTTCTCATTAAGGTAATAAATCTAATAGTTTACATTTACTATAATGAAAGAAAACCCTAATAAATCCTAAGCTAGTAATGAATTGCAATGAGCCATGACATATTGACATGAGTTAATGTAATAAACAATGAATGATGATGATGATGATGTGTCATATGATGCAGGGAATGGCATTGGGGTTGCAGCTTGTGAGTGCATTTTGGTTCTACAAGATTGCAAGAATGCTTGTCTACAAATTGCATAAAAGAGCTGCCACTGCTGTTGCCTCTGTTTCATCCCAAGCCCCATTAACCAATTAATTTATTATGATTAATTAATTTAACTCCATTACAACACTTGTCTCTACACTCTCTTGCAACAAGATTGAATCAATTTAATTTATTCTGATTTAGGTTATCATACATTGTGTCGCATTATTGTTTCAAAGAAAAGAATACTAACAATAAGTGAAAAAGCTAGTTTATTTGGAATTTTTATTTCTACAAACTAAATAAATCAATTTCCACCGTTTGAAAGGAGGAAAGAATTGAAAGGAAATTTTTTAAAATAAAATGATCGTTTGTGTGGTATATTTGACTTCTATACAAATGAATATGAAGTGTATATCCTTTCTACAAAGGGGTAGAATGGATGTAAAAAACATTCCTTTCATTCCATTTCAACTATTATTGAACTTGAAAATAAGAAAAAGTTGATGAATTTTCTTCCTAATCATTTTTTTTTTCCATCCTTGGATCCAAACAAAGTGTTAGGGGTGTTTTAGCTGTAATTAATTAAGATTAATGAGTTCCTAAAAGTTAAAACACCAAGTCTTGATTGGTTTCTTGGACTCTTGATTTGTTCTCATATTTTGTTCTTGGATTGCAAGCCAACACGAGAATGAACAATTAAGAATATGTTCAATCCACACCTCAATACCATGTCCACCTGGCCCCCCCTTTGGCATGTCTTGTTTTCAACATGTCCCAATAATGCTCAACTGTTGTCATATGCTATTTTTGAAGGTTTGCTTCAGTAACATCAATAAAGTGCATTGTAGTTCATGATAGTCAAAACAGAACACACTGAGCAATGACATTACAACTATATATTGTACTATTTTGAGGTAATAAACACAGTTCCCTTTACAAATACAGTGTCTTGTGAAGTAGTATATAGTTTCTGTACAAAATGGACTCTAAAGTCTAAACACACACCTATTTAGCTTGTTCAATATGCCAATTTCCATGGACTATACAGTTAATATTCTAGAGGAACAAAATTATTGATTCAACTGTGGAATTCATCAATGGTGTATTCAGTTTTTGCTATGGATCCAATCTGAGGAATGCTACACAAGAAGAACTTTGATGGCCTCTTTGTCAAATTCCTTAGCCTCTCTCACCAACCTTATGAATATCAGTAAAGATCTTTACTAACAATTCAATTGCTAGAAATATAAGATAGGGAGAAGAAATTTTCTTCATTACCTTGAAAAGCTGCGACGTTGTCAAAGGACAATCCAGTTCTGTCTCCATCTAGTTGGCCAATCAATTCATTCGATTTCATCTGATGGATCCCGTCCTGTAGCTCATCCTCCTCGTTGCCAAAAGCATTAGCTTCTTGTGCAGTCATTCCAAGTTCAGGAGAAGGTTTTGATTCGGTTTCAGCATTGCCAAACTCCTCCTTGTACATGTCCTCTATCATGGGCTTCCATAGGCGCACGCGTGCATTGATGAACCAATTTGCCACCTGTTTCAATCAGGATCATCGAACAATTCATCATTAGTTCCACCAGAAAACCAATCATGTCTTGGAATGATTTGTGGATTTATTGATTATGGGTGGTATGTGAATATATATATATATATATATATATATATATTTTTTACCTGGTTTCGAGTTAACCCTGTCTGCCTTGCAAGAACAATTTTTTCAGAGTCCTTTGGATAGCTGTATCAATGATCACAGTGTATATATATATATGAGGGTTATCTTTGTGAATGTTGAATCTAATAAGTAATAACACAGAGTCTTGAAATCGAAAAATCATACGGGTGGAGAAAATGCTCGAAAAGCCAAGCACGAAGAACTGTGACAGCAGTTTCAGGCAAGCCCCTTTGTGGCCTCCAAGGTTGTCTCATCACACCAAACTGCTGAAGCGCCTTTTGCTGCCTGAGCAGCTGGTCCATGTTCCGTAGACGAGTCAATACACTCCCAGGGTTGCCATCCTGCTCCCCTAAGCTCTTTTGTACCATCTCAATTTGCTTCTTGATTGCACTGCGTAGAGCCCCAAACTGGCAAGAAATTGTTCGAAGGGCAAGCGCTGTGTATGACTGCGCAGCGCCCTGCCCTGCCATCATGTCGAATGATGAAACCACGACTTGCATTTGATGGCAATACTGCCTGTATCTTCTATTCACCTGAAATTAAAACCATAAAAGCCTCTCAAACCAATACAAATGTCTACACAGCAAAAGATAGCAGGCTGGGATTGTTTAATTCTTTAAATTTATTGTTGAATTTCCTAACACATATGTTGAAATCCACAATAGCTTTAAGCAATTAAATAAAGTCCTGCACTGCAGCCACACCAGAATTCAACAACTACTGAAGGGATCATGTTCTTGCCTCATCCAGCATGTCCGAAAGTTTTGCGACCTTATTCTGCAGATCACTACGTTCGGATGGGGAAAGATCGCGTGAGTTCTTAACTACTGGCTCCGCAATCTCAGCAGACATTCCATTATCCCTTTTAACCTCTGCCCCAACAGAGCCATCTGGACAAAAGTTTTGAACCTTTTCAGACTGTTTGGGAGGTGTTTGGACACTAACTAATTCAACAAGCAAATCTTGGGCAGCCTTGAGATATCTGGAGCTGCAAATTGTCCCTGAAAATTCCGGTGCTTGATGCAGGTATGGCACAAAATTCTCCTGAGACCGCCCGGACAAATCAAAGGATAGGTATTGGACATTCTTGAGGCCATTGCTTGGACAAAGATTGAGTTCGGATTGCACATCAGAGCTCAACAATGAACCTAGATTAGTGTTAGTGTACTGGTTCAAATCCGAATGCAATGGCTCCTCACATCCTAAAGCAAGAGACAAGCCGTAATTCTGTCGAATAGGTTCAGAACCATGGGAATGAAGTGATTCCTTTGACAAGATATGTGCATCTGATCCAGGGTGAGCCGACAAGGGCCCGGAGGACAACAAATCCTGGTAGGAAAAAGGCACAGAAGGCTGGCTCAGATACACCTTATTGTTGCTGCTGCTGTTGTCGTCATCAAGCTGTGTTGATGGATGATAAGAATTGAGTTTCTGGTTTAGCAGATATGCAGAGGGAAGCATGTCTCCTTCGGTTGAATAAAAAGAAGCCATAGTTGGTAATATTGGACAAGCCAGTAGTAACTTCCTAGGACATCATCAAACTGTTTTGTCTGAGAAACAAAAAAGGGTTGTCAGAAAATTGAAATTAATTACAATCAATAGCCAAAAGGGAAAAGCAGCAGATCAAGATTCAATCTTTGAAGCTTAAAGGCAATAAGAATTCAATGATCTACATCAGAAAAACGCACAAGCAAACTGTTGACCTGACAAATTCCTTCATCAAAAAAATTAAAAAAAAAAATAGAACAAACTAAGAAAGTAGAATTAGCAGCAAGAAGACGACCAAAGAATTACCAGGAAAAAAGACTTTAAAATATCCAAATTCTGTGTACTTGTGCACTGAATCAAGGAAGCAAAGAGAGAGCCTCTGACTATTGAGAATGACTGAAAGGAGAGGGAGAAAACCCCCACCCCAAAATTGGCTGAAAAGCCCACAAAATGGAGACAAAAACTGATCACAGACAGAGAGAAATGAACACACCAACCCTCCTCATCATTGAGCAATGACACCAACCTGCACACCAATTATATACTACTGTAACTATAGTAAAAGGAAAAAAAAAAAGGTTGGGGGTGGGGGTAGGGATACAGTACAATACAATAATTATACATAAAGAAAGAATGATAGAGTACCAAAGCCAACTTCTATTCTGCAATACAATATCCATTAAAGAACAATATATTCCCTCTCACTTATGTCACCAATCTCACGTGGAGACAAATTACAAGACAAAGATAAATATTGCCTGGAAGAAACAAGGAAAATTTGTCAAGCACCCAAGCCAAAGGGGTGGTTGGTTCAACCTTCAATGGCTGTACCTGTATGTAATTGTATTAGTAGTATTTCTTTAGGGTTTTTCAAAGAAACATAACCACCAGTTGGTGGACCTAAAGTCCAGCGTTAAGCAGCCCATTTAAGGCATGTATATTTTTAATACCAGTTGTTATAACTACAGTTAGGTGGTGAAAAATTCAGAGTCAATAAAGAATACAGTAGCACTAATATTATCATAATTAATAGTATTAATTATATCAAGTTGTGTGTGGGATAGATAATGGGAAATTTGGATAAAGGGGCGTGCATCGATGAAACAGAGGTTTTTACAGTGAGAATAATTAACTAGTTTAATGTTTTATTTGGTTGATGTTTTTATATGGGTGTTAAAGGTATCTTTGGGGGCAAACATTGTCTGTTGCTATGATCACAAGATATGTGCACCTGCATTATTCTTCATTATTTTATTTCCTCTTGTATTGCACCACTTGAATGTGGTTTTCAACCATACACACTAATCTGATTTTTCTGTGTATTTCATTTAACAATCGTCTCAATCAATGAACATCTGGTTGTGTGTGAGATTATTATATTATCCTGACAATAAGATGAAAAGTTGAGTAGCAGGAAGGGAATTCTTTACTATTGAAAGGAAGCTCAAACTATGTGTCAAGTAACTGTTCTATTGCCTACCTGAAGACAACATAATTTGTGAGAGTGAAAGAAACAAGAAAGCTGGAGCCTGAAGTATATAAAAAAGCTCAAACGCAAACTATGTCACAGACAACATTACTTCAAACTGTTCCTGTTGCCTCTCCTCAACTCTCAAGCCCATTAAGACTGTAGCCAAAGAAGTCGTGGAGGTCTGTAGTCTGCACCAACTGATGATACAATAAATCCAGGATACATTGTGTTTAATCTACACCACTTCTGCACGTTGGTGATCAACATTTTTTTGTGCAATCACATTTTCTGCCTGCAGTTTTGCAAGACATACGAAGCTGGTTCAGATTTGCTGGGGCTTACTTTGATTGAGGGGATTGCTGATCACCGCAAGTGTTCGTCTGGAGCTATTCACTCAACTCTTCAACGTATGAAATCTGAAATCTCAATTCCAGCAGATATTAAAATCAGTCTCTATCATTTGATTGATCCATGTTCCCAAATTTCTTCAGTGCAAAAGAATATATTGCTTTTCTTTTCATTGACGTTCCTGCTGCCACCAACTTGACTGCCTGCATTGAACCAACAACTCTATGTAAGAAGCTATCAAGCCACAAATTAGTGAAATTGCATTGTCTTTAGTGAGAATGGGTGAGAGTGAATTGTAAGGCAAGAAATGTCCATGTAATTAGAAAACTTTAATATTAGACAAAGAATTCCTCTCCAACATATCCCATCAGTTTGGACTTTGTTGAAAATTTAGAAGTGGAAACAAGGCTTGATCGTATAATGTGTCAGAAGAAGTCATTCTGTGTACGTCGCCAACAAGATAACATTCACAAAACCTATGATTATGATGTAGATAAGGTATGGCCCTACACTTGATGCCTATAAAGACTCAAGAATCAGATTGGCTAAAAGAATATTTTCTGCATTATGGAGAAGATTAGTGCAATGACGTACCAACAGAAAAAGCTCAAGAGAGCGAAATAATATCCATCATAAATGCAATAATGATGTTTATAAAGAAGATAACGCAGGCAAACATGTTTAAGTTTACCAAGGAGAGTGAAAATTATTCAGACAGGATACCAACTCCATTGGGGCAAATACGAAACTGTAGTAGGTAACAAGTTAACAACACTACATAATAATGTTAGTAAGATGAGCATTTCTTCCAATCCTTCAACCATAAAATTGGGCATTAAAACAAGAACTCATCCCATAAATAGATGGAATCAGTTTGATGTGAGGCCAGGCAATGAGGTCTGTTACAAGTTAATTACATCATAAACTATTGGTTTACAGAACAGCAGCACTACAGCCTATACTGACCTAACCTAGACGTTAAGAATCTCCAACAGCAGTAAATTGGCATTTCTGATACCACTGAGCACAGAGAAAACTAAAGTGAACCAAGTCTAGCATAAAACCAAATATTTGCATTTTGGTAATACTGGAAATTAAATCTCTCCGAAATAACACGAGTTTCTTACCGTGGACAAACTGTGACCATTGGAAATCAATTCTGTCAACTCATTTTCAAGTTGAGACTCAGAAAGTGTTTCACTCTCACTAACCATCATTCCTTCAATTAAGACTGTGATTTCACCCTTTGGTTGGTGCACTGAGAATGCAGCTTTGGCTTCCCCAATAGTACCTCTCCAGAACTAGTTAAGAGAAATTTATTTTGTTAATCATCATTAATTAGACCATTCCATACAAACATAGTTTCCACATTACATAATGAAACATAAAACATAATAATATTATAGAAATAGATCATTTACTAGAAACACATCCATATTGTTGCAGGGATTAATATCTAATGGTAATTGAACATAGAGTAAGCAGAGGTGATCCCACATTTGAACCCCCACCATTATACATTTCCGGAAAAAAGTATTTCATGTGCAACAATGCAAGGCTTTATTGAAAGAAAAACCTACAGCCTACACATGAAGGAGAGTGTTGGAGGAATTAGAGAAAAAAAAAAAAAAAAAAAAAAAAAAAAGAAGAAGAAGAAGAAGAAGAAATAAAGAAAGAAAAAGCATGCATCTAATGGTGATGACACAATCAGTAACTACATATTATACATTTCAATTTGCATCAAGCAAAGCACCTGGCATAAGAAAACAAACCCACTTAATCAGATGTAAACCTTACTTCTTCATGTAGTTTGGTCATCTCCCGAGCAATGACACATCGCCTGTGAATAAATTTACAAAATACATTTAATAAAATCTAAGCTATTATCTGTAAGAAAATAACTTGATGGTGAATAAGAGTTTCATTCACTAGTTATTAGTTGAATCATCAGCAGAAATCAGAAGTAAAGGGCTATATTAACATTTTTGAGTTACAATTCAATACAAAAAAATCGAGAAATTAGCTTAATATGAGTTGACAATAGAGAGCGTTTATAAGATTAAGACCAATGCATGTCAAAATTGTCAACAAAAAGTCGTTGAATAAAAGTTTACCCACCTGGCTGTACCAAATATAGATGAAGTCTCTTCCAAGAACTGACAAAGTTTGTGTGGAGGAACGAAAAAGACCTGTGTGGCTGTATTCTTGGCAAAAGCCAACAACTTCTCTTTTCTTGTTGAAGCATGTTTAGGGAGAAAACCAACTGCACCACATTATAAAGGTCATCTTTCTAGTAGTTAACGGCTACAACGGGTAGCAAATTGATTGGAAAATTACCAAATGAGAACTCATTGGTTGGTAATCCAGACACAGAGAGAGCAGCTACCACAGCAGATGGCCCAGGGACAGGAATAACTGGTATGTTTTTATCCACGCACAATTTAGCCTACAAATTTCAAATTGATGGCAAGAACCGATGGTCATATAGTATACATGTCACAATCCCACACAAATTTTCGAGTTACTTTGATGCAGGATATGCATAATTGCATATACTCCGACAGGTCATACACATTATGCTAAAGTGAATGCTTTAAGATAGATAGATACCAAAACATTAAAACGTGATACTCACCAGCTCCATACCAGGATCACTAATGCCTGGCGTCCCAGCATCACTTATTAATGCTACAATTTCTCCACTTTGCAATCTCCTTAGTACGACTTGCTCACGCAAAGATTCATTGAATTTGTGATAGCTTAACTGAAAATCTAAATCACGCAATGAGTTTAAATAGATACATGTATGTGCGTCGAAAAAAATTGTTATAACTTTTGAGTAGTATTATTCAAAGTCATATCTAACTAACTTACCAGTGGAGTTTTGATATTATAGTAATGAAGCAACTTTCCTGAATGCCTAGTATCTTCTGAGAGAATGACATTGGCTGATTTCAACACTCTCAAAGCTCTACAAAATTAAAGCAAAAAATGGTTGAGTCATCAGAACACAGACACAAAGTCCAAGAAACAGCTTCACACTTCACAGGCATATTTTACAGCTCAAATAACATTGTAATTAACAAAATCGAATGACCTTAATGTTATATCTTCAAGATTGCCTATGGGGGTTCCCACAAGATATAATCCTGGTTGTAAAGAAACCTGCAGAACAATGTACATAAACCGATATAAAGCTGCTAATAGAAAATGATCTAAACCATAGCAGATACAACAGAAGTGCCAAAGAATTTCCACTAAAAGCTAGGTGTATAAATCTTCAACTATGGCATTAATTCCAAATTTTCATTAAACAAGATGCAATTTTGAATTACAGATATTTTCCATCTATTTCTAAAATCACGGGCCTCAACAAAATTCACCTAACAGTTTATCTGTTCTGGTCAATTTTCACAGGGAACTACAGTTGAGAGCCTAATAATTCAATTATGCAAATAAAAAAGGCATTAGCATCTTATCAGTAACTTAAAATAAAGGAAAACAAAGATAATAAATCCGTGAACCTGTTTTGAGGGGAACTCTTGACATGGTTCGCCATCGAAGGAATATTGAGAAATGCCTGACGAGAAAGAAACGACGGGACTGGTGGTGTAAGGAGTAGATGTAGGGAAGAAAGAGACGGGAAATTGGCGGCGGTGGCGACCCAGAAACGGCGAAGAAAGGCCTGAAAAGGGTAGAAGTAACGAATTCGAATAGCAGCGGCGCATCAACATAGCTATCGCATTCGGGTTTCGAGGCTTGTGAAGCACATCTGTAATCTGTCGTTTGCCCCACTCCCCAAACCCCAACAGCCCAACTAGAAAACACCCAAGTTCCTGCTCATCTGTATACGAGTACCCCTTGATGAAAAAGAATTTTGAAAAATTGTTATAAAATCAATTAATCAATTAATACCACATAAAATAAAATATTGTAATTTCTAACTATATTTACCCCTTACTAAAAAAAATTAAAATTTTATTATCAATAAGTTAATTAATATTAATTAAAATATATTACATATATATATATTTTTTTTGGTGAAACAGCCTAAAGAGGCGAGCAAAGGAAAATAAAAATAAAACAAAGAAAAAGCTAAATCATCCGAGTGAACACTGCGCCATTGGAGTCTTGAGCTAGAAGAGCTGTAACATCATCCGGAGGAAAAACCCATGTGGTGTAGAATTCCTCTGAAAGAGCGGCTTTCTTAGCAATCGCATCTGCCACTTGATTCCCCTCTCGAAACACATGCCGAAGCGAACAATCTCCCATACCCTGAAGTAGGGTTTTCACTTCCTTAATAACCGGCCACAAATGGTGACTTAGCAGCGGCGCCCCCAATATCAACCGAATGGCCTCTTTTGAATCCATGTAACAGACAGTGACAATTAGCCCCAAGTGCGAAGCTAGCTGAAGTCCGAAGCGGATTGCAAGGAGCTCAACTTCAAGAATGGATCTCGGCCCCAAGCAGCCCCCACAAGCACCAAGCCAATCTCCATTGCAGCGTCTCAAGACCGCCCCATATCCTGACTTGCGTGCCATGGCCATCACACAGCCATCCGTATGAAGAATATTGCCTTGAACCCCATCTTCAATCCATCGGAATGACTGAGCAATTCGCTGCCTATGAACCCGCGCCTCAGCGCTTCTCCATGTGAGCACGAAGGCGATCTGCCTTAGCAAGAAGCTTGTCCCTCGGCAAACAAATATTTCGGAAAATCCGACAGTTGCGTTCGCACCAAATGATCCACAAGAGACTCAAGAATCTAGCACCCCACGTATGCCAAGCCCATTCCAACCAATGCCGGCCATCAAGAAGGTTAACGCCAAGGAGCATGCGACGAAGATAAAATCCCCCTAGCTGCCATATCTGTTCAGCCCATGAGCACAAAAACAAGGCATGGCACCAGTCATCAATTTGATCCCCACAAAGCGAACAAAGAGGCGCCGAAGCCAGTCGACGTTGGTAGCGCAATAGGTTGCACGGTAACACGCCATGCCCGACCAACCATAAGAGAACACCAATTTTTTCCGGAATGTGGAGCTTCCACATCCATTGCCAACCTGCCTCGACCGGAGCTCCTGTTTGTAACCACAGATATCCAGACTTGACAGAATAGATACCCTTGCTATCCCCTCGCCAACACATGATGTCAGTAGTATTAGAATTGAGAAAGGGAGCCGGTTCCATTTCAATGGCGTGCCGGAGATCTTGAGAAAGCCACGAATAGACTCCACCCAAATTCCATCGACCATCGGCAATCACATCTTTGATACATAAAGCAGTGTCCTGAATAGCCACAAAGGGGACTTGATTGGCCAAACATTTGCCTTGCCACCAAGGCGAATACCAAAGAGAACTATTGCTATTACCAACCCGAACTCCATACGCATGCTTGTAAAGCTCAGCCACCTTAATCAACATACGCCAAACCTTGGTTCCACGGTAATGATCCCTTGGCACGAGACCAGCAGCCACGCCATATTTGTCCCTTAGCGCCGCCACCCAAAGCTTATCATCACTGGTAAGAAAGCTCCATAGTTGTTTGCCAAGTAGCGCCAAATTCATGAGCCGACATTGCTTGAGGCCCAAGCCCCCCTGCTTGCGAGAACGGGTGACAACATCCCAATTAGCTAGGTGTAACCCCCGCCCATCCGAGCCCTTCCAAATCCACCTACACACAATCTTGTCAATGTTATTGCATACAGTGATAGGAAGCATGTGTACCTGCATGATGTAGATTGACATAGCATTAAGAACCGATCGAGCAAGGGTTATACGTCCGGCCTTGTTTAGCAAGAGGGCCGACCAGCTGGACAACCGCGCCTCCACCCGCCTCACAAGACCATCAAAATGTGCTATTTTTAACCTCCCATGGATGATAGGGAACCCAAGGTAGGTGCCAAGATTGCCAACCACCGCCACACTAAGAAGGTTTGTCAATAATTCCAACTGAGCAGCCGCAGCATTAGGGGAGCAAAAAGCACTTGATTTCTCAGCATTCATATGGAGACCAGACCGAGAACCAAATCTCTCCAGGACGTCCGCCATGCAATGTAAACTATCCTCATCCAACTCCGTGCAAAATATAAGATCATCTGCAAACATGAGATGAGAAATCCCAACTCCCTCCGGAGAAAGCTTGATCGGTTTCCAGACACCAGAAGACACTGCATCAGTAATGGTGCGAGACAACTTTTCCATTACAAGAACAAATAAGTACGGCGACAGTGGATCCCCCTGGCGGAGACCACGCTGAGCCCGAATATTACCAATTGGCGACCCATTCCATAGAATCGAAAAGCTCGCCGAAGATACACACTCCATAATAAGTTCTCGACAACCAACAGGAAGCTCAAGATCAAGCAGACAGTCTTCCAAAAAATGCCAACTGACCATATCAAACGCCTTTGTAAGATCAATTTTAATAATGGCAGTGTTAGCACTGAGCGAGGGCTTTCCATCGATGCAACAATTTCTTGTAAGAGCAGGGCATTATCCGCAGTACCTCTACCAGGCAAGAAGGCAGACTGATAAGGACCAACAATCTCACACATAATAGGGCGAGGGCGGCGGACCAGGACCTTGGTTATAACTTTAAATGCCACATTACAAAGTGTCAAGGGTCGGAATTGCTTCAAGGTGCGTGGAACATCAACTTTTGGCAATAAGCACAAAAAAGCATGCGCAAGGCCGTCCGGGAGCTTGCGCTGAGCGATAGCATCTAGAACAAGACTAGTCATCGGCCCCTTGAGCGTGTCCCAATATTCCTTAAAGAATCTGGCCGGAAACCCATCCGGCCCAGGGGCCGCGAAGGATTTCATGGAATACAAGGCCGATTCGACTTCCTGTGCACTCACCATGATCGCCAACGCACTTTTATGAACCTCCGAGAGCGCCTCTAAACGAGACAGCTCTTCTCCCATCGCGGCAATGTGCGGCGCTGTGGTCATATTGGTGAAATACTCAATTACATGGGCCTGCAGAATGTCTTGATTATCCTCCCAACGACCATCCTCCAATTGAAGCCCATAAATTTTATTACGCTTCCTGTGGACTTTAGTCTTCGCATGGAAGTATTTCGTGTTCCTATCACCAACTTTCACCCAAGAGTCTCGAGATTTTTGATACCACATCAACTCTTCTTGCGCTAGTACCTCAGCAAGTTCGTCTTTAACTTCCCCATAAATACGCCACATCCAGGCCGAATCAGCATGCACTAGGCGTCGTTCAAGTCCAGCAAGCCTATTTTTGAGTTTACGCTTTCGAGCCCTAATATTACCGAACACCTCCTGATTGAACACAAGCGACTGAGTTCGGAAATCCTCCATCAGATTCGCAAAATTCCCATAGCCATCCTGGAGACACTTATCAATTACGCCTTTATAACTATTATGTTCAGCCCACATGCATTCCCATCGGAATGGCCGAGGCGCACTAGGCGAAGCACTACCGCCACAAAGTAACTTCAAAGGGCAATGATCGGATCCGACCCGAGGCAAGTGCAGTATCTGACCATCCTCGAAGAAAGTTTCCCAACTAATATTTGCCATAGCCCGATCAAGGCGCTTACAATTCCGGCGCCCTGCACCCGCCATCCACGTCCAAGTGAACTCAGGACCAATCGTATTCATTGCCAAGAGGTTACAAGAATCAAACACTTCCCTCAACTCCGCCGCCCTATCAGCCAGATACACCCCTCCAGTCACTTCTGTTTCAGAAACAATTTCATTCCAGTCTCCCAACACTGCCCATGGGATATCTATGGTTTCTGCAATGCCCGACAGAGTATTCCAATTCAATTTCCGCCTCTGATAATTTGGATCCGCATAGATGGCAGTAACCGCCCATCTACAAGGACCTTTAGTAAGTTCCAACGTGATCATACGGTCATGCATATGCATCACATCCACCAAGCAGCTCAGATTCATGGCCTTTAAGATCCATAAACCACCTCCCATGCCTAGGGCTTCCTGTAAAGCAACTTCAACATAACCCAACCGAATGAAAAAGGAACGAACCCTAGAGAACTGCCCTCTCGGCTCCATAACGCAAAGAATATCCGGTTTATGATCCCTTAAGAGATCGCTCATCCATCATTGTGCAGTTTTACTCATCAGGCCACACACATTCCATGCTATAATACTAAAGTCCGTAAAATCCATAAAACATAAAAAAAAAGTAGAGTACCCGAACGTCCCAACTTATTGCACACTGGCATCATCAGCATCCGCCCAGTTATCATCCTCATTAAATTCCATATCATCACGCAAGGCCAAGAAGCGGCCAGCATAATTGTTGTCATCCGAATTGTGAGATTGGTCCTCATCACGATCCGCCACCCTTTGCCGCTTAGCCACTATAACATGCTTCCTCCGTGGCCCAGCTGCATGTGTCGGGACAATTGCCAAAGCCAGCGTCTGCGTAACCCCTTCCTGTTGAAGAGAAGCTACACTCGGATGCTTCCCCATCCCTTTCTCCGTCCGTTGTAAACCCGAACTAGATTCATCATAGACCCCCTTACCCTTATCAGATTCTGCACGGGTAGGTTGGTCGCCCTCAACCTCATTTGTTTCAGCAGTCGCTGCTTCAGGCACACTAGCGCGCTGAGGCAGACCACCCCGAGGCTTCCTTGGCTTGTTGCACCTCCGGACTACGACCATCCAATCTCCAAAAACCGGCTCACCCCCCTTACTGGCCTCCACAGCAGGGGTAGAAGTTTCTCCAGCGCCTACAGCCGAGTCAGCCTGCCCATCCTTAGTCATATTATCTTCAACCACTTTAGCCTTGCCCGTGTCATGAACCTCCGGCGCAACAGGAGGAGCATGGGAGCAATCTCGTTCAAAATGGCCATAACGACCACATTTAGTGCATATTAAATGTAACCCTTCATAAGCCACAGGGATCCATGTACCATTCACACGCAGCTTGCCAGTGACCGGTCGATCAAGGTCCAGTGCCACGCAAACCCTAGCACCCTTTGATGAATCATGAGTACTGAAATCAAACTTTATGACCTCCCCTATCCCAGAAGCAATTGCCCACAGGATATCCTCTCTATAACGATGCATCGGGAGTCCATTCAATCTACCCAAACAAACGTCTTATTCACTTGTGTCGTACGGGGATCAAAATCTCTAGTCCATGGCATGACCGTGAGATAGTGATCAAATAACATCCACGGTCCCCCATTCACCACCTTTTCACGATCCGCATCTAGTCCAAACTTCACAATGTAGCATCCGAAATCGACGTCGATAAGGCTCATGGAACCCTGCGGCTTCCACATGCGTTTTAGGCGGTCGTGCATAGTCAAGTAGCCAACAGTCGTTCCAAGCAACTTAATCACTAACGCATCCTTCCAGGCCATGCTTGCTTCAATGTCGAGATCTTCATCAATAACAAAACCAGGAAGCAACGGGTTATTGTCCACGAAACTCATTCGGATGAGTTTTTCGGCAAGAAGATCGCGCCTTGGCCTCGGACATGGCTCAGCGTTGTCTGTCTCCATCTTGTCATTGGCGAGGACCTGTGCGAAAGTGGCGGACGAGCCGCCAGGGTCATGCAAAGGGGCGGAGGAAGGCGGAGGCGCCGCGGTGGAGGCATGCAACGAAACCCTAGACATCTCGGCCCAATTCTGTTCCCCTTAGCTTTGCTTTGAGCCTTTGCTCCAGTCACATATATATTTAATATAGTATTACAAATTATTTACCAAAAAAAATATAGTACTACATAGTATATTTTTATAAAAAATTAAAATTTAATCCGGCCATTGGATTGGCTTACAAAAAAAAAATTAAAATTTAATTATTTAATAAATATTATTATTTTAATTCCTAACTAGCATTATTTTTTGGTCAGTGAATTATGAATTATTAATTGGATTAAGACATAGGAAAATTGCACTTTAACACCCAGTTCAAAAATACTGAGAGTGTGATACTCCTATACTATAATATTTCCATTTCGATACATCCCCAACATTTTTTAGTATCTTTCAAAATGAATAAGTGTGAAAAGACTACAAAGCCCCTGAAGCAAAGAAAGAGTGAAAATAATAGTGAAGGGTAGCAGAGTCATTTCTACTTTATGTCTTGTCCATGCATTGGTTTTGACAGAAGAAGAGGAAAGAGGAAGCACAATCGCAAGTTTCATTTTGCCCACCATTTTCAATTCAATCAAGCAATTGTTGAAGTTATTCTTTGTGGTTTTGTAATTCAATGGCAGAAAGAGCAGATTAGCATAATCTTTCGGTTGTTAAAAGGTATGAAAATCAATTTCTGTTGGAATGAAGCAATTGGGTTTTGCAGTTTGCAGAGGCGAAGGTATAAAGAGGAGACGCGTTTGGGGAATGGGGGATTAGGTCTCCTTCACCATGTTGTTTAATTATTGGAGTCTTAATATTTAAATCATTGTAGTTTTTGTTGTTATTAGTATTTATATCATTTTCAAGAATCGTCTACCAATTTTTTATTTTTTTTATTTTTTTGGAAAGCTTGAATCTTGTTGAATCTTTGCTGCAAAACCCAAATTCTTTGCTACTGAAAATCAATTTCTATTGTTAAAAGGTATGAAAATCTGACGTGATTCCACAATAGATATTTACATTCTGCAATGTGATTCTATTGGTGTTTACATTTGAAGTTCTTTTTTGTGGCCTGCGGTGTTGGAAATTTGGGAGTATTTTGAGAATGGGTTTTTGTTAGGGTTTGAAGTTGTTTTTGTGCGAAAAAACTAGAGACCTGTTGTGTTGTGATTGGGGTACAGCGGGGTGTAGGTAGTATTTTGAGAATGGGGTTTCATTAGAGGGTTTAGGGGTACTTTGGAGGGCTGCGATTGGGGTGGGTTTTGAGATACCATGGAGATTCATGAACTACACCACTGTTTTGAGGCAGATTTTGTGCAATTTGGCGAATAATGGCTATTGTTGGTTTGGATGGTTTATGAGATACCACAGAGTTTCGTGGAATACACCACTGTTCTTGGGTTGATTTTGTGCATCTTAGTGAATAGAGACGAGTAGGGTTGATTTTGGTGTGATTGTTTGTATAGCAGTGATTTTAGTTAATGTTAGATTTTTTTTGGGATGGTTTTGTGCACTCCATTGAATAGAAAATGATAATAATGTTGCATATGGTGTTTTGGGAATGAGAGTATTCTGTGTATGGTGTCATTTAGCATACCATTAGTGTTCTGAATTATTTGTCCAGTGTTGTAGGAGTTGAGCATTGTTCTTTAACGATTGAGTACTGTATATTATGTTCTTCAAAATAGTGATGATTAGTGAATTTGGCAGGAAACGATTGAATGACACCGAAAGTAAAATGAGGTGTGAATAAAGGAAAAAAGGTACCCAAAAAGCAGGACAACGATGGGGCATCAATAGTTGCCCGGTGCAGCCTTACCGTGCTGCACGATGCCATGACGGAAATTGCGGGAAAAATTATGGAGCAACAGAAAAAAGCCATAAAGAAGACGCCTTTCATTCATTTTTCAAAGCTGGAAGAACAGTATCAAAGCAAGATTATGTTCCAAGCGCTTCTGGAGCGATTCGATGTGCCTGCTCCAGTCCCTCTCCGCATTATTGACACATCAGTCATACTTGCCTTGGCAGTTGACCCAAATAATCCCACTGCCACAGTTTCAGCCAAGTCACAGACTCAACATCTGCCCATGATGCCGTTGCTCCAAAGTCTGGTCTCCTTCCAACGTACTGGTGTGCAAAGTGAAGTGTAGTGTGATGCTACCTCTGACATGTTTGGTATTTCTACTTCCACTTCCGATATTCCACGTCCAATGGACATTGATGTTGACATTGTGGCTGATCCCACGAATTGAACTGTTTGGTGAATTGTTATTAGTTTCTAATGGATTTGAACTGTTATGGATGGTTGTTCATAGTCGTTTATTTTGCTTTTAGGCGTGTTTGGTTTAATATTATACTGATGGGATAGATACTGATTGGTGTTTCACTGTTTTGCTTTAATTGTGATGGAATGGTTTTGCTTATTTATCATATAATTGGGAAAACACACAATCCACCATAAAATCTTGTATTTGAGCTCATTAATGGCATTCAACCATTTTAATTTACAATAATAACGAATAAATATGTTTGTTTAAGTTAAATAAAATACGAATAATCATGATTTACACAATAACCCAACCCCATGTAAACCAAATATGCCTCTTTTCACTATATGAGGAATGACTGAAGAAATGGCGTTTCCTATCAGTAGAGGAGTACATCTGAGGCATAATGTCTGGTGTATTCCACTAGAGGTAATGGTGTGTCCTTGGAAAAACACATAGTCCACCACAAAAATCTTGTATTTGAGCTTATTAATGGCATTCAACCACTTTAATTTACAATAATAACGAACAAATATGTTTGTTTAAGTTAAATAAAGTACGAATAATCGTGATCTACACAATAACCCAACCCTATGTGCCCCAAATATGCCTCTTTTCACTATACTAGGAATGACTGAAGGAATGATGCTTCCTTTCAGTAGAGGAGTACATCTGAGGCAGAATGTCTGGTGTATTCCACTAGAGGTGGTGTGTTATTGGGAAAACACATAGTCCAACAAATCTTGTATTTGAGCTCGTTAATGGCATTCAACCACTTTAATTTACAATAATAACGAACAAATATGTTTGTTTAAGTTAAATAAAGTACAAATAATCGTAATCAACACATTATTCCAACCCTATATGCATCAAATATGCCTCTTTTCACTATACAAGGAATGACTGAAGGAATGGTACTTCCTTTCAGTAGAGGAGTACATCCGAGGCAGAGTGTCCGGTGTATTCCACTAGAGGTAATGGTGTGTTCTTGTGAAAACATATAGTCCACCACAAAATCTTGTATTTGAGCTCGTTAATGGCATTCAACCACTTTAATTTCTAATACTAACGAACAAATATGTTTGTTTAAGTTAAATAAAGTACGAATAATCGTGATCAACACAATAACCCAACCCTATGTGCCCCAAATATGCCTATTTTCACTATACTAGGAATGACTGAAGGAATTGTGCATCCTTTCGTACATCTGAGGCAGAATGTCTGGTGTATTCCACTTGAGGTAATGGTGTGTTCTTGGAAAAACACATAGTCCACCACAAAATCTTGTATTTCAGCTCGTTAATGGCATTCAACCACTTTAATTTACAATAATAACGAACAAATATGTTTGTTTAAGTTAAATAAAGTACCAATAATCGTGATCTACACAATAACCCAATCTTATGTGCCCCAAATATGCATATTTTCACTATACTAGGAATGACTGAAGGAATGGTGCATTTTTTCATTAGAGGAGTACATCTGAGGCAGAATGTCTGGTGTATTCCACTAGAGGTGATGTTGTGTTCTTGGGAAAACACATAGTCCACCAAATCTTGTATTTGAGCTCGTTAATGGCATTCAACCACTTCAATTTACAATAATAACGAACAAATATGTTTGTTAAAGTTAAATAAAGTACAAATAATCGTAATCAACACATAATCCAACCCTATATGCATCAAATATGCCTCTTTTCCCTATATAAGGAATGACTGAAGGAATGGTGCTTCCTTTCAGTAGAGGAGTACATCCGAGGCAGAATGTCCGGTGTATTCCACTAGAGGTAATGGTGTGTTCTTGTGAAAACACATAGTCCTCCACAAAATCTTGTATTTGAGCTTATTAATGGCATTCAACCACTTTAATTTACAATAATAACGAACAAATATGTTTGTTTAAGTTAAATAAAGTACGAATAATCGTGATCAACACTATAACCCAACCCTATGTGCCCCAAATATGCCTATTTTCACTGTACTAGGAATGACTGAAGGAATGGTGCATCCTTTCAGTAGAGGAGTACATCTGAGGAAGAATGTCTGGTGTATTCCACTTGAGGTAATGGTGTGTTCTTGGGAAAACACATAGTCCACCACAAAATCTTGTATTTGAGCTCGTTAATGGCATTCAACTACTTTAATTTACGATAATAACGAACAAATATGTTTGTTTAAGTTAAATAAAGTACCAATAATCGCGATCTACACAATACCCGAATCCTATGTGCCCCAAATATGCCTATTTTCACTATAATAGGAATGACTGAAGGAATGGTGCATCGTTTCAGTAGAGGAGTACATCTGAGGAAGAATGTCTGGTGTATTCCATTTGAGGTAATGGTGTGTTATTGGGAAAACACATAGTCCACCACAAAATCTTGTATTTGAGCTTATTAATGGCATTCAACCACTTTAATTTATAATAATAATGAAAATATATGTTTATTTAAGTTAAACAAAGTACGAATAATCATGATCTACACAATAACCCAACCCTATGTGCCCCAAATATGCCTATTTTCACTATACTAGGAATAACTGAAGGAATTGTGCATCCTTTCAGTAGAGGAGTACATCTGAGGCAGAATGTCTGGTGTATTCCACTAGAGGTAATGGTGTGTTCTTGGGAAAACACATAGTCCACCACAAAATCTTATATTTGAACTCGTTAATGGCATTCAACCACTTTAATTTACAATAATAACGAACAAATATGTTGTTAAAGTTAAATAAAGTACAAATAATCGTGATCAACACATTAATCCAACCCTATGTGCATCAAATATGCCTCTTTTCACTATACGAGGAATGACTGAAGGAATGATGCTTCCTTTCAGTAGAGGAGTACATCCGAGGCAGAATGTCCAGTGTATTCCACTAGAGGTAATGGTGTGTTCTTGTGAAAACACATAGTCCACCACAAAATCTTGTATTTGAGTTTATTAATGGCATTCAACCACTTTAATTTACAATAATAACGAACAAATATGTTTGTTTAAGTTAAATAAAGTACGAATAATCGTGATCTACACAATAACCCAACCCTATGTGCCCCAAATATGCCTATTTTCACTATACTAGGAATGACTGAAGGAATGGTGCATCCTTTCAGTAGAGGAGTACATCTGAGGCAGAATGTTTGGTGTAATCCACTAGAGGTAATGGTGTGTTCTTGGGAAAACACATAGTCCATCACAAAATCTTGTATTTGAGCTCGTTAATGGCATTCAACCACTTTAATTTACAATAATAACAAACAAATATGTTTGTTTAAGTAAAATAAAGTACAAATAATCGTGATCAACACATTAACCCAACCCTATGTGCCTCAAATATGCCTTTTTTCACTATATAAGGAATGACTGAAGGAATGATGCTTCCTTTCAGTAGAGGAGTACAACCGAGGCAGAATTTCCGGTGTATTCCACAAGAGATAATGGTGTGTTCTTGGGAAAACATACAATCCACCACAAAATCTTGTCTTTGAGCTCATTAATGGATTCAACCACTGTAATTTACAATAATAACAAATAAATATGTTTGTTTAAGTTAAATAAAATGCGAATAATCGTGATCTACACAATAACCCAACCCCATGTGAACCAAATATGCCTCTTTTCACTATATGAGGAATGACTGACGGAATGGTGCTTCCTTTCAGTAGAGGAGTACATCCGAGGAAGAATGTCCGTTGTATCCACTAGAGATAATGGTGTGTTCTTGGGAAAACACATAGTCCACCACAAAATTCTTGTATTTGAGCTCATTAATGACATTCAACCACTTTAATTTACAATAATAACGAACAACCATGACGAACATCCACAACAAAAAAATTTGACACTATCTGAAACTATGAAATTCATGCAACAATATCGAATGTGAAGCCATCCATAATAAATAATAATCTGCGAAAGTTACTTCTTTTGCAATTATGTGGTATCATGTATTGAAACCATCCTTCCGATGGATCGTTTCAAATACTGAAACCATATACAAAACTACCACCTATCAAATCAAAGATGTACCAGACATGTTCCCAATAATATTACATGTCAATATGTGATAAACCGCTATGGTTGAAACAATCATCACCAAAATGACACAACTGTGTCGTGTGGTAAAAAAATATCAAAAGTCCTGCACCGAAATCAGACAACTGGGTCACTGCACTGCATGTATCGGTGTGCTTCCTTGCAGCTCTGTTTGTTATGCCCACGCTTTCGGCACAACGTGCACCTTCCCCTGCTCGTCTCGGTTTGGGATGGTATCCGTCGAGTCTTCCTCCGCCCCGGTTGTACGTGAACATCCGGAGGCAACACGAATTCCTCCCCAATCCCACCACCCACGTTATCACTTTCCGTCAAAAGAGGATAGATTATCAGGATAGTGATCATCCGTATGTCTAAATCCATGTTCAATGTATTGCATCAGTCCAAACACGTATACAATCACTAACAAAGCATTCGCTTTATCCGTAACAATACCGGTGTGCACAGAAATTAAAAAAATACAGAAACACCAATCCACAATCTATAGAACAACAACAATAGACATAACAATACCAATGTGCGCTCAAAAATTAAAAAAAATTGAAAGACAGAGCATTACGGGACAACCAATGTTGGGGTTTTAACACAACATTACCGTGCCCTATTTCTTGCAGGTTCCCGATTCATGACCTTCATCTTCAAAAACCCGTTGCAGCCCCGTCGCGCATCCTTCCCTAAACAAAACCCTCTAAACCCGTCGCACTATCCCTTTCCAAAACCCTTCGCAGCCCCGTTGTACTATACCCTTAAGCCCTCCTACAGCCCTCCTAACCCATCGCATTACCCTCATCTCCCGTCAAGCTTTCCCCTTCCAAGAACTCATCTCAATCTCGCCCCCCAAACCCTAATCCGTTGCACTCGCCCCTTCACAAAACCACGGTGTCCCCAACCATAAGCTTTCTAACCTCCAATCATCCTACCAAGCTTCGCGAGTAGCTTCTCCAACAATTTCCCGCGAAAAAAAACGACGCCCACACAAGCTTCAATCGTCACAGGTTGGTGAGAGAGAGGGAGGAGAGATTCAAAAATGGGGTCTGCCAACTCTCTATCATATCAGTCACATCTCTGCTAAAAAGGAGGGGCATCTTATCATTTCCGCATTTTCTTTTAGTTTTGATTTAGTTTTAATGTTGGGGTCCTGAAGTGTAATGTATTTGAGAAGTGGGTATCAATACAGTACGTGTAGAGTATATGGGTATCAATACACAAGAAACTTAAGGACTGAGTATTAAACAATAACTTTCCCTTAAGACATTTGCAAATAAACATATTTTTTGAATTCGCATTAAATGGGATAAAATCGGTATCAAACTCGTATTTTTCTTACTTAACCTTAGGTTAATGTGATGAAAGTTAAAAATTGACCGAACGCTTGCTATTTTACTTTAGTTTAGGTTTAAGCCTGACGAGAATAATATTCTACAACTAGCAATTCATTTATTTTCAAACCGACCCATTTACTATCTATTATTTGATTGACTAATCCTTTATATTCGATTGGGTCAAGGGTCAAGTGGTTTGGCACTACCTCATGAGGAGAAGAGGGCAAATAATTTTGAATCAGAGTTCTGGATTTTTGTTCATCTTTCGCCATAATAATATCTTGGGGTTTGCAGCGATAACTTGATATATCTACTATACGCCCATTTACTAAAATATGTCTATGATTAACTAATTTTCGAGCTCCGGGAATAGTCGAAGCCATACCCAGGCGAAAAAGGATGTTATCCAAACGCATTTCAAGTAATTGTAGTAAAACTTGACCTGTTGACCCCTTGGCTTTTCCGGCGATACGAACGTATTTAAGTAATTGTCGTTCTGTAAGACCATAATGAAAACGCAATTTTTGTTTTTCTTCTAGGCGAATACGATATTGAGATTTTTTTACGGAGCGCGATTGGTTTCTAAGATCGCTTCCGGCTTTAGTCCCCTTATTAGTTAGTCCTGGTAAAGTCCCCAGGCGACGTATTTTTTTGTACCGAGGACCTCTATTTATTTTTGTTGTTAGGAAATAGAGCAATGGATAAAAATTGTATAAATAAGAAGACAAAAAATTGGAGTGAGAATAATTTATGGAACCAAACACACACCTTAATAGAAAGGCAGACCTCACTTGGAATTGGCAATTAGAGTTCTACCACATCCCTAGAGAACGCAATAGAGTGGCTGATGCTCTTGTTAGAAAAGGTGTTTCCTTTTTAGGGGTCAAACATTTGGGGAGACCCCCTGACTACATCCTAGATCTCCTTTTGGAAGACATTGCTGGATCTTGTAATTCACATCCTGTGCTTGAATAAAATGGCTACGGTCCCCCTTTTCCCGAAAAAGAAAGGCAGACCTCAAGGTGGAGAAATAATATACTCCTATGCTATATGAATAAATAGAGAGACTTCAAGTCTATCTTTTAAACAGGGCTTCCGTAAAATGTAGCCTTCAGCTTGGATTCACATTCAAGTAGTCCTCACTTCCAGGTTTGAACGTCTAGCAGCCTTGGGACTAAGGGATCAGATCTTGAGCCGGAAGCGCTAATGTTGTTGCAATCTATTGGAGGCCTTATCATGGTGCTTGGTAAAAATGCTATCATCTGCACAAATAGGATACAATTGTTTGTGATCTAGTTTTATGATCCAGGAAAGATATGTTTAGGTTATGGAATTTGTGATCAGGAAAGGCAGCACTTCCAGCAGCTACACCAGAGCACGTAATATATGCTGAAACCAGCGCAGTGAAATGGTGAATTGTTGTTAGATCAAAGAAGGCTGATAAAGGAAACACCGAATGATTGGATTGGGTATCATGGGTTATTTGCAATTGTTAAAGATTGATGGTTTTGGCTTACCAGTCAAGCAGCTGAAAGCAAGAGGGGAAACAATGTCAGGGAAAGACCCAATGCTGGTATAATACTCCGTAAAATTTTGAATAAAATTTTAAGTTTTAAATTTTAATTAATAATTTTCAAATTTTCTCAAGAATAAAATTTATCTTTTAAATTTAATTATTGATCATAAAATAGTTGAAAAATGAAAAAAAAAAAATATTCTTATATCTATTAATAAGTAATAAGTGATCAAATAATAAGTGACCAAATAATAATTAATTGTCCGGGTTGAAGTCTTGAATCATGTTGCTAACGGTGGCAAATTAATAGATGATTTAACCTATTATAAACCCGTTAAATTAAATTATAAGTACTAATTAAGTCCATAATCTAGTAATTAAATCAAATTGGTGTATGAATTAGTGTTAAAGTTGGGTCATTAAGTTAATTACATAGTCCAATAAGCAAAAAAGGATTTAAATAAGTCCAATCTAATTAGGCCCAACCCAAACCAAAGGTCTAGCCCAAATCCTCCAAAATCCCAAACCCTAGCCACCCCAGCCCTCCGGCGCCGCCACCGCCGCTGGCATCTCGCCGGCCACCTCCGGCGACCTCCCCTCATGCCCGATTTTGGATCTTCAGCCTTCACCAACATCTTCCGGCACCTCTGCCACCACGCCGCCACCCGCAAGGGGCCGGAAAGCCCCAGCTGCCGCCGCCCTCTGCAACATCTTCATCCGCCACCACCATCACCGCGTGGCAGAACCACCACCGCAGCCACAACCACCATCTCCGCCTCCATCCGCCACCATCCTTTCTAAACCCACAAATCCTTCCACCACCACCATTCTCGTTCTCAAACAAAACCAGAGAACAACCAAAATAGAACAAAAGGAAAAAAAACAGAGTAAACAGAGGGACAGAGGCAGAGAAGTGACGAGAGAGAGAGAGAGACAGAGACAGAGAGAGAGAGAGGTGGAGGGGGGCCGAGAACAGCCACCGCCGCTGCTCCGCCGTGCGCCGCTGCTTCCGGCCGCTCCCTCATCGCCGGCAAGACTTGGTAGAGAGAACAAAACAAGAAAATGGGGAGGGGGCAAATTGTACAGGCTACTGAAAAGAGACTGGAGAAGTGGACAGATAATTGATAAGAGCATCCACAACCCATTTCCAATTATGTTGTTGATCATTCATTGTTGAAGTGTCGCGTGCAACGAACTCGCATTCTTGCATAAGAGTTGCTCGGCTTTTCGCCTCCGCTTTACGGCTTCTTGCCTCCGCCATTTTACCTTTTGCCTCTGTCGCGATTCTTTTCGCCTCCGCCATTTTCTCTTTTGCAAGTGCTTCAGCCTTTTTTGCCTCATTGAACTCACTAATCTGACGAATTGCATCCCCTAACATCGGATGGTCTGATGTGGACCTCTGCTTTCCTTGACCTCTCGCTTTTCTCTTTGCCATTTTCTGCCCCATTGGTCTACTATCATCAATGTTTAGATCGAAATCTAAGGCTCGAGATTTAGTTGATGAGCTATTACTTGTCCCTGAGTCGGATGTTCTTGCCTTCTTTGAAGACCCGAATTCGTCATTAGTTTGTAAACTAAATAGAGGTCGATCCTTCAAGATATTCCAAACATGCCCGAATTTGAACGCAACTCCATTATTTTCCTCCTTATATTTTTCATGGGTCATATGGAGTATATCCGCATCACTATGCCCACTCCTGTAAACACTTGATATAGCATTATAACTTGAATTGAAATTTGCTACCTTTTTCACGACGGTGTTGTACCAATGGCCCCTCAGTGTACTCACGCTTCGATAACCCATTTCTGGAGTCCGGTTGCTATTCCAATACTCCCCAATTCTGTCCCAAAAAGCATCCATTTTTTGGCCATTGCCTATTACGGGATCGTCACTCATGGTCACGAAGGACGTTGCAAGAAGTTCATCCTTCCGGTATTGTCAACCTTTGTTTGCCCTTTCCGATGGTGGTCTCTTTCTCCGATGTGTGATCAACTAGTGTAGATGATGTGACAATTGTGTCTCTGGAACGGAAGAAGGAGTACTTGGTGGATTGAATGCTCCCATTATTGGGGGAGTGCCAAATGGTTGTGAGGCCGAAAACATTGGTGGGGAAGAGTGCATAAAGAACGGAGATGGATGAAAGTTTTGTGGGGGATTTTGGAAAAATGGTGTATTATAGTGAAAATGAGGATTTTGAGGAGGATAAAAGTTTTGAGAAATATTTGAGGGAAATTGAGCATTTTGAGAGGATTGAATATTTTGTGGATTTTCATCATCAACATTTTGGTTGAACCAATTGTTGAAAAACTACTATTGTTATTGGCCATAGTGGAAAAAATGTGGAGGGATTGTATTTGATGTAAATAAACAAGAGTTAGAAAGAAGAAGTGAAGTGAGGTTTGATGTAGGAGAATGAGAAGTGAAGATTTGTGGAAGATGTGTATATATATTTATAGAATTTAAAAACTAGTCGTTATGACTATAATTTTAAAAAATATTATTTTAGATTATAATTAAAAAATTAATTGATTAATACAAATAAAGTATTTTTTAAAACTAACCCTTATTGTATATATGTTTAAGTAAAATATAATGTATTTAAGTTTTTTAAAGTTAAAACACAATTAAAACAAGACACTAAATATTAAATATTATATGTATGAATAATAAAATTGGTATATTAATTTTATAGAAGTATGAAGTATAATTTATTATGTATTAATTAAGTGTTTGATAATATAAGTTAAATTTATTTTATATAAGAAATTAATATTAAAATTAAAATATGACCGTTACATATATTAATTTAAATATATATATATATATATATAAAAGTTGGGTTGTGCACTGCAAAATTGGCAGGTTGCTGCCATTAATTCAATTCATACTTTTGAATTGAGTCGGTGGACCCCACCACATATTAATTCACAGAATGCATCATTCCAATTAATTTCTGACAACTTGAACTTTTAATTGAATTATCCACTTGCGTTGTGGGTGCGCCCTAAAACGGGGAAAGTGAAAAATTTGACTAGGTTAATTCAGGGGCATTAAATGTTGACAGAGGTAAGAAAAGGATAAATTACAGCTGGTATCGGGCAAGGGAGCTGCTACACTTGTTTTTATTCACAAGAATTGGGCTATTTAAACCCCTTCATTAGCAGCCCAACCCACGCCATTCACCCTCTTTTTGTTCCATCTTTTCTGCTTCCCTTCCTCTCGTTCCTTCCCATTCTTCTCACCCAACCAACTCGATTTTCTTCACTTCTGTCTCGTTTCACTGCTTAATTTAATGTTGCAGACTTGTAGGATTTTAATTTGTATTGTTGGAAATATTTTAGTAGCTTGGAGTTTTTAGTTGGATTTTCGCCGTAAGCCGAGGAGTTTTAGGCATAGTTGTTAAGATCCCGATCCTGATCTTAGGATCTTACGATTTTACGATCACACGTCTCTAAAACGATCCCGATCCTGGTAGGATCTTAAAATTAGTAAGATCTGGATAAGATCCCGATCCTGATCGTAGAATGCTTCTACGATCTTACGATCATACCCTCTTAAACGCATAAATTTTTTGTAGTATTTTATAATTTTGGATCAAGTAAATTATTTTCTTTAATTTTAAACTTAAAGAACTTGTACTCCTTATGATGATGTGTAAAAAATATAATATTTATGTATGTGGAAATATTTTATGTTTAATTGTGATGTTTTTGTACTGTATTTTATTAATTAACATGTAATATTCATAAACACACGAAATAATGCATTTACTTGTTAATATACATAATTGAATTTATCCATTATTGCAATTTCATAAGATCTTAGGATCCCGATTCGATCATACGATCTCGATCTTACAAAGAGAAAAACGATCCCATATAAGATCCCGATCTTAACAACCTTGGTTTTAGGGTTTAGTAAGGATTAATACAGATAGCTACGTGAGAGTGTTCAGGTAAGATTTATTAAGTGGAAATTTATGGTTATTATTTCTATTTAAATATTATTATAGCATACTAAGCTAATATTAAATTTTTACTAGTCACATAGCTGTGAAGGAATATCTGCTCGTAGGCCGTGCATGTGTCGTGTCCATTCCATCCACGGTGACTGTAAGTAGATTTTTACTCTTTGGAGTAAGCCCAAAATTATTTTAGCTAAAGCATAATTTTTAAATACCGTTTTCTTATTTTAAATTTATGCTTATAACTCCCTACTGCTTTTTGGAATATCGGTATGCTCTTTTACTATGCTTTATAATTTCTGCAATTATCTACCAAGTCCTGCGGATTTTTGAGCTCATTGTTACGGGGTGGGTCCAAGTTTTGGGTCGCTGCTGCCACCTTCGCCGTTAGCTTGTGTTACACGACTTACGGGGACAGATGTGAATCCTCCGCCGTTTGCCTGTAATACACGACTTTCGGGGACTGATGGATTTCAGCCCGATGCCATTTCTCGATTCCACGTGGTCTGAGGAAATTTCTTACCTCCACCACAACCCTTGAATGTATGTGAGATCCGGGCCCTACAACGGGAACCTGCACATCATGTTGGCTGAGAAATTTATTTCTTGGTAACGCATAGTGTCATATTGTCTTTTCCCGGGACTAGATTTATATGGATTTTGTCTGTGCATAAATTAATTCTCGTTTTTTTTGCATACCATTACCATAACTATTTTATTTAAATTATTTCTGCTACCCTACCTCCTCCGGGAGTAAACGTCTACTTACTCGGCAATTGTTTTCGCTGACTCTACAATTCTCACCGTTTCCTTTCAGGTTTTCGAATCTGCAAGGCATCATTTTCACGGGCACGGATTTGGGGTATCATTTAAAAAAAAAAATGTATATTTTTATATCCTCTTTCCGGATAAAAATACACCACTTGGCATAGATAATCTTTTATCAAGCATGAACAATTATTTGGGATCTATCCCACTTGTGAATATTATGTGCCATACTGTTTTAAATAATGCATTATGCGTTTGACAGTATTTTCGAGTATGAAATAGACAATCCCTTTTTAAATCAAAACTTCCATGGATTTATTCCATTACTATCATTGAGATCATTTGAGGAATGCGTTCCTCCGTTTTGGTTGTACAATTAAACCGTTTTTGTTAAGCTTAATTTATACTCTACAGTATTATAAGCTTCATTTCGAATTATATGCTAGCTTATCCGGAACGTGGTTAGCATATACATTCTGCTGTAATATTTATTCTAGCCTTAGCGTATTTCGGGCGGACCGTAATACGTGACGGTAGCACCCCACTCATTTTCCCGCACTTTTCTTCCGCTGTTTCCTTTAGGGAAAATGGGGGTGTTACAGCTGGTATGCACCCTTGAACCTTGCCCTGATATCAGAGTGGGAAAACATTATACATTTTATATAGTTGAAATGGTTGGAGGAGAGAGTATACTCCTTGAGTTCAATTCAATTAAATATCAAATCTCAATCAGACAAATGTCAATAAAAAAAAACACCTGTTCACTTGTTCCAGTTTGTTTGGATGCAATACTTCTTGAATCTTGACTGTAATTTTCAAGAGAATTTCATAAGCTCAACATAAAATTAGTGTTGGTGAAATATACAGTGGTACACAAAAAAACCTACACATGGAAGAGCAGAAGTGGACACAATGGTCATCATTGCAGCAGCATAAAAAACTGCAATTTTCTCCAAAATATCATGTACGGCCACAATGAAATTCCCTATATACAATTCAGGCTAGAGGACAAAAACTTACCCAAGGTGCCCAGGCTATGCTGTTAAGTATCATCTGCACTCAGAAAACAAATACTCCTATACATCTTTCTATGTTGATTTGCTCATACCTGTTACAACATTTCTCCTTGTATACAAGATATTTTGCCTGAAGCAATGATAATGCAAGGCATGCACCTGAGCAAAGGTGAAAAAGTCCTACTGAATGCATGTTTTCTTCCCCCTAAGAGGGGGGAGGTAATATGAGCATGATGATCAGTTGCACTGTTTCAAAACCAAAGCACATCAAACATAAAAGAAATTACTCACTACAAGATTTGACAACAAATTGCATAGTAAAGTCAAACCTCCTGTGATATTGATCCAGCAATTATCAACAGATCCACATTTAACGATACAAAAATGTGCTTTTTCAACAGTAAATAAGAAAAGGGAGCCAACAAGAAAACATCATTATATAGACGATTTAAAACGATGTGCAGAAGATCAAATTTCGAATTAAGGAATTCTCAAAGCACTCCAAGACAAATCAGAGATTATCCCAAGCTAATCGAATTCATATTAGGAAATTTAACTGCAGAGAATTAACAATTTTGGTGTGTTTGACATAGGGTAGGCAAAAAGACCCAAATCTGAACGGGAACACCAAAACCCTAAGATAGCAATAGAAGTTGGCCAGATAACATAAATTACAGGCCATGGTTTAGTGCAATAGTAAACCATAGTAAACCAAATGGAGGAGATTGTTAAGTGTCGCACATTGGTTATTGAGTGGAATCCCCCTGGTTTATATGGATATGAGCTGGTCCACCCATTGCCAATTGGTTTTGAGTTGGAACCTCATATCCATTGTTCAACAAAGATAATAATATAGGAGTCACAAGAGCAACTATAAATTACAACGCATATGCTTAGCTCTCCTAATGTAATTACCAGAGATTTAGCTTAGTATCATGTGGTTTCATGTCAATTCAACTAACTATTTGACAAGTAACTAGGCTTAACATGCGTTCCTGACAGGGAGATGAAATAAGGATCGAGTCTTATCAATAATTGAACATTTAGGAGAGGATCTGATTTTTTTCCCTTTCAAGTACATGTATAAACTGAAACAGTTGTATTCCAGAGGTGCCTTCTTGAACAGTGGAAACATGTCAGTTCAAATTTTGTTTATGAAATAGAAAACAACCTCAACACCATCATAGAAGAACATACCTTCAAAAATTCAACATGGGCCAATGTTGGTCAATAGAACAACTCTCACAGAAAAGATGCAAAAGACCAGCCATGCCCATGATTAATCGCCAAAAACCAGGTAGCGCATAGTGCTAAACTTTCATGGCAATTATATCAGAAGAATAACCAATAGATTGAATATATTACACGTAAAGGAATGTCACCAATAATCCCCGCATGAACAAGCCCCATCTTTAAAATGATGGAACCTACTAGAATCTCTGACAGTAATTTCTCTTTGTACAATTTTTGAGATTAATTTTATCGCAACATGGCAATCTACACAAGCTCGTAAGTTTTTCATCACCAAGATAGGAGATCCCTCTGGAGTACTGAGGAGTGCGAATGCAATTGCCAATCTTTCGCTGTGATATTTAAGTGATTCCGCCTTTAGTTCGTCATTCACATTTTGAAGTGCACAACTCACATCAGGCTTATAACCTTCCTCCTCTATCCGGTTCACCAATTCATTAATCAAATTTCTTATTTCCTCATTTTGTGGATGAGTATTATCATTAGAACTGAAGACATGGACCTTACGTCTAATTTCGACCCAGCTATAAGCAGGCACTTTCTGCACACCATGTTCTCTCATAGCCTTCTTTACCTTTGCCATATGAGTCCAGTCTCCTGCCTCCGCATAAATATTAGACATAGTGATGTAAGCAGCAGCAGCATCTCTAAGTGTGCCTAGGTTAAAAAGTTCATCAGCTGCTCTCTTTGCTAGATGTTTATTCTTATGGATCCTGCAAGAATTCAAGATTGACGACCACATAATTTCATCTGGTTCAACCGGCATTTGAGATATAAACAACTCTGCTTCATTGAATCGTCCCCTTCTACATAGTACATCAACCAAAGATGTGTAGTGTTCTTTCTTTGGACAAAGTTTGTGAGTCTCGGTCATTGAGTTAAAATATTGCAATGCTTCATCAACAAGCCCAGCGTGGCTGCAGGCAGTTAAAATGGCAAGGAAACTAACAGGATCAGGACAAAGACCCGACTCTACCATCTCCTCAAAGGACCTCATTGCTGCAATTCCATCTCCATTCTGGGCATATGCTGAAATCATAGAATTCCACGAGATCGTGTTCTGTTCAGGCATATCTTTAAAAATTACAACTGCATACCTCAATGAACCGCACTTAGCATACATGTCTAGGAGTGCACAGCCACAAAAAACATTAGACTTGAACCCTGACTTAATTATGCATGAATGCAGTTGCCTCCCAAGTGAAAGCAAAGCCAAGTTTGCTGATGCTCTGATAATGCTTGCAAAGGTTGCTTGGTCCCCACAAACATCATTTCTACGCATTTCATTGAACAGCTCAAGGGCTTCATCATTGAGGCCATGGTGAACGTAGGCTGATATCATGGCAGTCCAGGGCACAGAGGATTTCTGATCCAAATTTGCAAATATAATACTAGATTCCTTGAACCTGCCACATTTGGCATACATGTCTACAAGTGCATTACCTACTTGCATATCTAAATCAGCTGTTGCCACAAATGCTTGTGCATGAATTCGCTTTCCCATTTCTAGGTCCTGTCTATTTGATGCTACACTCAACATAGTTGCAAAAGGAAAGTTGCTTCTGTCAAACTTGCTAAATTGTAGCTCTTTAAAGAGATTTAAAGATTCTTCTAGTTGTCCATTCCATGCATAACTTGTTATGATAATATTGTAAGACACACCATCCAACTCTGGCATTTCATCAAATAATTTTCTCATATCTTCTGTACAGTCATGCTTGGAGTAAAAATCCAGAAATGCATTGCCAACGAATACATCATGCACAAAGTTGGTCTTGATAACTCGTCCATGAACCTGTTGCCCAATTCTAGTGCAATCTAAACCAACACAAGCACGGATAACGGCAGCAAAAGTGAAATCTGAAGGCCTAAAGCCGTAATGTTGCATTTTTGAAAAGAGCTTTATTGCTTGTTCGTTCCAACCCTGTTTTGAATACCCCGTCACCATTGTGTTGAAAGTAATGGTATCCCATGTAATCATGCTGTTGAAGAGCCGAAAAGCTAAATCAAAACTCTGAGATTTGCAGTAAGAATCCAACAAGCTGTTAGAAACAGCAAGGTCAGAACCAAATCCTAATTGAGTGATGTGAGCATGGACTTGATCTATATCTTTTCTTGTAGTTGTTTCATTACAGCCTGATAAAAGTGTTGCCATACTGATGTGATCTGGCCTCGTCCCTGCCCTACACATTTCAACATAAAGATTAAAAGCTTCCATAGGTTGATTGTTCTGAGCATATCCACCAATAAGTATTGTCCAAGAAACAGTTGTCCGGTCATCCATATTATCAAATAACTCCCTCGCGTAAGAAAGATTGCCTGCTTTGAGGTAGCAAGATATCATCATGTTTATTGAACATGTATTTTTCCGAGGCATTTGGTCAAATAACCAACTTGCCTCATAGATTTGGTTCTCTCTTAGAAACTTTTTCAACTGGAAATTGTAACGGCTGGTCTCGGGATCAAATCCAGTCTTAATGGCACGGGCATCCACAGGATTCACGCAATTTGTCCTGCAATTTGCATAACCACGGTCCCAACTTATCTTAATTTAAATCATTACCGAATGCATAGTGCCAGAATGACAGAACATGAAAAATAAATATAAAATGAATCAAGATGATAAAAATCATATCAATTATTACAGACCAATTCCTGCTGTAGGATCGCTTTACTAAAAACATGGTTCCAGTCCATAGGTTTGTTGCCCCTAAATTCTTCATGCAGCTACATTTGATCTGCAAATTGGAAGAAAGCAAGTAAATTTATAGATATTCAAGAATAAAAAAAGGGGTGAAAATTTTAACAACTGGGAAATGAATGATTGTGGATTCAAACCAAATTGATGCAATTGTTCATGTCCTACTGGCTTCTGTAATGGAGAGGCTTCAATTTAATCTTTGTACTGCCAGGACTCAAGAACACACTAAGGCAAGATCAGGGATATGTATCATACAGTAAATTCCAATTTTTAAGGTAGCTGAACAATTGTACCATGTTTTACATCTACTGACGTCAATATAGGTAGGGCTCTTCTTTAGCATTTAACTGCTTCAACATATATAGTCCTTAATCTATAACCCCAGAGATGTACAGATACCTCAATTGCAGGGCTTCATGAAGAAAGGCAATTTACAACTCTAGAACTTCTCTCTTTTGATGTTTGGCATGCCAAATTTGGAGATGAAGCACGTTAAGAGTCCAATCCTGGAGGTCTGAGTTTACCAAGCCCAGTAAAAGGTGCGGAAGAAGACAGTTTATGAGGCATCAAATGATTCAAGCCTGCAGTCATAGAAACAAGCATGAGATATATATAAATCTTAGAACAGTTTCTATCACTCCAATACTTGAAACTCATCTATACACCTTGAGTGCACAACACAGCAAGTGAATGGAAAAATCAAAGATAGCAAGATAGAGAGGAAAAGAGAAACGCAAACACAAAATTCATTAGCATATGGGATTATCAGAAAACCCAAAGTAGAGCAGAAATTAATATCAAGTAGATCATGAATTATAAAGATTTTGTCAACATGTTAGTCATGAAGTTCACTGAATCGGAAAATCAAAGCCTGCTATTTTCCAAAAAGAGACATTCAACTTAATGCTTTACATGATAAACGTTTTTAAGTTGGCTCAGCAGAAGGAACTTGTTTATGAGTGTGCTCAATAAAACTTTCATCAAATACAAAACCATACGAGCGTCGTATCTTAGAAAATTGCTTTACAGTTAGTTATCATGAAGTGAACAACAAAGTTCGTAAAAAGTGGCAGGAATTTGCAATTGAGCAGCATACAAACTCGCAGATTGGCAGAAGAGTCTTGAGCGGAAAGTATTGTTTTCTAAGCAGAATGGCATGCTATAGAAAAATCAATATATCACATATGCTAAAATGATATCGCTTTTCTTTACATGTAGTCAATAGAAAAATAAACTTAAAATGCCAGGGAAGTGGTCAAGAGCAAACGTAAATCCATATATAGATGGAAAAATTCATGAAATTTGAAAGTGGCATTTCATCGAACATCTTGAAGGCATACAGTGAGCAACATGAAATCCATACCAACATTGGCCCTCTAAATCCACCCAAGAATATGAGCATTACAATAGCAAAACCGTCCAAAATATTCAAGGAATTAATGCAAAAATACCTATTACTGATGAGGTAGGTTAGGGAGTACAGTGTACTAAAAGCAAGCACAATTCAAAGAAATTGAAATTTTTAGGTATTTATACCACCCCAAACCAGTTGAGTACCCGTTAGAAAATTTTCGGCCCATTAGAGATTAGACCCTATGGGCTATGGCATATTACCTATCTCGACCAAGAAGCTATTGAAGATTTGGGAACATCAAGGAGTCTTTCTACTTATTAACATATGGATTCAAAGCTACTCGGCCCAAAAAAAATCTAACAAAAGCATTGAATACTTTAAAAAAAAAAAAAAAAAAAGACAATGACATAATGTTTTTGGTATTTTGTTTCGTTTAACATTTTTTTTTTAAAAAAAGGGGGGGAAAAGCATGGAATAGAGCCGCTCACGATTGCGGCGAATAAAAGGGCGGAGTCAAACCTCATACTGGTTTTTGGTCTTTTGTTTTGTTTAAAAGGGTTGAGCATGAAAGAATTCAAAACAAAAGGGTTAATAATAATTATCGAAAAATTCACTTTCAGTTCTATATTCTGAAATTTTTACTTTTGGTCCATTGGATAATTAATTTTTCCACTTTGGTCCATGTGTGATGTGTCTATCCTTTAACAAAAAATATTTATATGGGTCAATGTGCAATTTTTAATTTTTTTATTTGCAAAATGCCGGCAATACAATTAAAATTTCATAACTCATTTAACTAAACATAAATTTATTTATTTGTAGCAAATAAAATTATTTGTGAATTTATTAAAAATATAGTATTATTAAATAATAAAATTTTAATTTTTTTAATAAAAAATATATTCTATGAACTTTCTTAATATATAATATTTTAATATTTATTAATCAAGAGTAAAAAAATTAAAATATAATAAATGCAATACACATAAAACAAAACATCTTATGCGTATAAAAAAGTTTAAAATTTTACTATGTAATAATTATTAAATATTTTTATCATTTCAATTATAAATAAAATTTATACTGAAAGTATACTACATATTTAAAATTCCTAAAGTATAGTAATAAAAATTTATAATAAAGTCTTTATTATTATTATTATTATTATTATTATTATTATTTAATAAATATTATTCATTTAGTAAAATTACAAATAATATTATTTATAAAAGACAAATAAACTTGGAATTAGTTAATTGAGTTATGGATTAATAATTGGATTGTGGGCACCTAGTAAATAAACAAGTTTTTAAAAATTGCACATGGAACCCAAATAATATTTTTTGTTAAAAAATGACCCGTGGACCAAAAAAATAATTATCTAATGGGATCAAAAATAAAAATTTCTAAAACGTGTACCAAAAATAGGTGAGAGCAAATCATACGGAATTAAAAATGATCTTTTTTTTCTAATAATAAGGGTACAATTATCCACCCCTTTTGCTAATAGCATCCCATTTTTTCATTTTTCGAAAATGCCCTTAGTTTACTGGAGTTTACTACATGTACCCCATGCCACGGAACCTTGATCCAACACTCAGCCCACTCATGGCGGACGTATATACGGGCTTGGGGTTGGCACTCCGAGTTCAAATTTATCATTAATATTTTATATAACTCTATAAATTTTAACTGTGGTATAATATATTTTTCTATAATTCCGCCCAAGGTAAAAGTGAACCATTAGTTTTTTATACAGATTGTGAATTATAGTTATGGTAAAAAAGACATTTTCTTTAATATACATAGGGAATAAGGAGAAGGAAAAAGAAGGTACTAGGTTTTTTTTGTTGGTGGTTTTTTTTTTAAAAAAAAAAATATAGACCCATATATCTACTCTTTTCATTTTAATAAAATATAAAAAATAAATTTCGGCCTACTATCTAATCTAAATTTGTAACTAAGGAGTAAGGACCATCTTATTGCTTAATTAATTACCCAAATTTCTACCACAAACCGACAAAGGGAGGTCTAGCTTGTTTTTTACCCTACGGGTAGCGATGAGCGGAAGTGCAGTCGACATTGATAGAACTCAGAAGGAATTTCAATATTTGGCTCTCTAATAAGTCTTAAATAAAATAAAAAATAAAAAAAATTGATCGAGCTGAAGGTTGATACTATTTTCGTTTGGTATACCAGTTTATGCTATTAGCTTTTGTGCTACTGTTGAAATATATTTTTCTTCATTGAAGTTTATGAAGATGGATTTGTTGAACACAATGGGAGATGATTTTATTAATGACTATTTATTATGTTAAGATGAAAAATATAATTTTGTAAAAATTGAAAATGAAAAGATTTTATAACGCTTTCAAAATATAGTGATTCGTATGATTTAATTGGTGCATAGGCTGTCTCGGTCTTTTTGGGGGCCCCTAGCAAAAAATTTTATTGGGCCCCACATAATAATACAAAAAATATTTAATATCAATTAGTAAATCTAAAAAATATTAAATGCAATAAAAAATACTCCTATAAAAAATTAAGGGTATTTAACAAATTATGTGTAGTGTAGTTTAATTAAGTTTACAATTTAGAAAAAACATCAAAAGTCGTAGCTGACGACTTACTATTGGTGAAAAGAGTTTGTTGGGATTGAAAAAGAAAATGAAAGGCGGAAGAAAAGCAACAAAAGAAGGTAAAAGCTGAATTAATTGTGTATAATTGAAAAAAAATAATTATGCAAACCAAACAAAAGGATAATTAAAAAAGAAAAATCTCGACTAAAAAAAAATTAAAAAGAAAAATTATGCAGACTTCAGTCTTAAAATTTTAAAAGAAATTATGCAAATAAACTTTATATAGTAATAGTAAAAAAAATAAAAAAAAAACAAAAAAAGAAAGAAAGTGGGGCTCCCAAAATTTGGGGCCCTGAGAGGGAACACCACTCGCTCGCCCTTCCGAACGGCCTGGTTATATAATGTAAAAATACAATATTTGTAATGAATGTATATTAAAGTTCGTCCACCGCTAGACCTGTCAAAACGGGCTTAGCCCGTTGGGCCCGCCCGCCCCGCAAGGTAAAAAATGCGGGGCGGGCTCAACATTTAGACGCCCGTTTAGATGCGGGCCTCAACGGGCCCAACCCGCGGCGGGGCGGGCTTTTGCGGGTTAGGCCCGCGGCGGGGCGGGCCTACCCACGGGCTTTCAGTTTTTTTTTTTTTTTTTTTTTGCATCGATTGAATTTATTATTCTTTACTATGAATATTTAGCATAATATCATCAAACATTTAAATGATTAAATTGTTTGCATATTGAATTTTCTTAGTACATCTGTCTCTTCTAATATTTCCATGTTCATTAATTTTATGGGTATCAAGTTTTTAAGTTTAAAATTCCATATTATTGTATTTATTAAAAATTATTTGTGCAGCCAAATTTTTATTTTTTAAAAAATAAATTATGCCCATACAATGTTACCTAATAAAATATAAAATTTAGTGAATTATGTCCGGACAGTTTTACCTAATAAAATATAAAATTAATGAATTATGCTCAGTCTTACCTAATACAACTTTAGCAAAGACTTCATCTGTGAGACCTAAAATTTTAATCAGTTCAATCATTAACTATAAAAGTTTTTTCACACATATTATATTTTGCAAAATATAATATACTCCTTTAGTATTAAAAATGGAATAATCATAAATTCTTTTAAATAATTATTCAACAAACCCACATTAAAGTAAATAATTGTGACAATAAATATACACTTACTTATTTATAATCACAAATACCAATTATAAATCTTTTTATTTCATTTTTAATATATACATTAAAAAATATATCCGAATTTTATTTTTTTACAAATAAAAAATAATACAATTATTTAAATAAAAAAGCCCGTGGGCCGGCCCGCATAACCCGCGGCCCGCATATGGGGCAGGTCGGGCCTAGACATTTTGAACCCGCCCCATTTAGGCCCGCCCCGTTCAAGCCCGCAAAAATGCGGGGGCCCGCGCGGGCCGGCCCGTGTCGCCCAGCGGGACCGTTTCGACACCTCTATCCACCGCTCCTAATAGTGTATGTCCGCCGGTGCCCACTCACCACCCGAAACACACTTCAAACCTACACTCCCACACAAGAATCAAACCTTATCCCCACCAAAATCCGACCAAAAGTAGTAAAAAGGTACTTGCATAAAAGGTGAAGGAGAAATAGTGTAGATCCATTACCCAAACATTATTTTAAATATGGTGGAGAGAATTTGATTTTGGAATAGGGCAAGTGGACAGGACAACGGTGGCAGTGGCCGTGGCAATCTAGAAGAAGAAGAAGCAGCGTAAACGGTACGGACTGGACAGAAGAATACTAGAATCAATCACACTTGATGAGTTGGACAGGAGATAAAGAAGTACTATAGAGTATTCCATTAATTTCGCCACGGCTGAGATCCGAGAAATGCTCCCAATGTTAATTTTAATTTTTATTCCATGCAAGTTATTGCCCAAAATAATTTCATCAACACGTTTGACAAAAGGTGTTCCGTTCCTTCCTGCCAAGTCACATAAAAATGCATTCACTATTTTATGATGATGATGTTGATGATGATAGATTGTGAGACAAAACAATATTATTTCAAATTTCAGCACATATTAACAAGTCAAATAGGTTGACCACACCTCCTCACGTGACAGACTCTCAAGCATCCACAAAATAGTACTGACAGGACATTAGGACGTATTGAGGGATTTAAAATTTACCAGTAATGTCCAAAAAAAGCTACTCCAATGTAATACTACTACTACTACATAAACATGAAGGATTTAACTTGACCCATTTGCCTTACTGTACTTGTTATGTCACTTTTCATTTTAACAATGTACTAGTACACATTCTAATCGCATGTTTATTGCGTACGAAATGAAAGCATGAATATACCGCACGTCTGCACCTAGGCAGAATTATATAGTAGAAAGGAATATCTCTACCCCAATTTATATAAATTGGCGATGTTGGGGCTGCTGTTTCTTTCTTTTCCTTTTTTCCCCCTCATATGGAGGAGATCACAAACAAGAAAGATTTTTTCTATAATGCACGCAAAACCTTTGGTGATCAATTTAAATATATAAGTTAAAGCTCAGTAGAGAAAAAAGGCAAACAAACAATCAGGGCAATTAGTTAGCCGCCACCAGGTGAACAATTTTTTTAAGGCATCAATAGAGCACTTGTACTTCACTAGGGACTTGGTATGGAAAAAACTCAACTCGTACTCGACAGTCGCTATTCGATTCAAGCTCTCGAGCTTGCATCAAGTCAAGCTCAAGTATTTTAATACTCGAGCATTCGAGCTCGACTCGATAACACCCCTGCGGGCACACATTTTAATTAATCTTCGTCCTCAACATACTTTTCCTCACACCCCACTCTATTTCCTATTAGAAAATATGTCACTTATATTAAAATATCTAAACTAGGAAAAATAGTCCTCTTTAAAAATTGAATTATATTTTTAAAGAAATTTAATTCTATCTTAATTGTACAATAACCAACACAATATTCAAATATCAAATTGAATTGTGTCTTTTAGGCTATGGTTCCAAAATTCAAAATCAAATGTAAAAAAAAAAAAATAAAGCCCCAACTATTGACTCGAGCTCGAGTTTAGCAAAAAAACATAAACTACTCGCGAACAATTTGAGCTCGAACTCGATGATACTCGAGCTCAAGCTCGAGTACCGCTACTCGAGTCAAGCTCGAGCTCGGACTCGGGCTCGAATATATGCATTATCATGGTATACTCGAGCTCGATAACACCCCTAAGAATGATCATGAGGCAAGAACAAAATAGGACTGTAATAAGGAGCTGCCAAGCTAGCTGCAGCTGTACTGAGATTACCCAAATAATCTAGACTAGAATAGGCTGAATAGCACTCAATTCCAAATAAAGTTCAAGATCCAAAGCTTTAATTTTATGTTAACTGTAATAATTATTATTATAATTGAATATGCCCTAGTGGCACTGGATTTGAATCTCTTCTAGAATTTGAAACCAAACCAGTATGGGTTACATGTAATGCTATATCTAGGGATCGAATATGATATTTCCTGCCCCATTTTAATATATATTGTAATTAAATTACATGATCTTAATTAATTTCAATGGATTGTGGTGGAGGATCACCTCTGACAATCTTGCCAGTTACTATTTGTCATCTCAAATTCATGATATACTAGCGCTCCCTGTTCCAATTAAGATGTCATGTTTGATTTCTGCACATAATTTAATACATTTTTTAATCATTAATATCTCAAAAAATATACAAGCAAAAATTATGTAAAATATATATTCTAAAACTATACTGTGATTTATGTGCCTTTCATATGTCCCAACTAAGATGTCCTATTTGATTTCTGCACACAATCCAATAAATTTTTTTAATCGTTAAGATCTCAAAATATATACAAGCAAAAAAATTTATGTAAAATATATATTCTAAAACTATGATTTATGTGCCTTTTTTAACCGTTAATCATTAATTTATGTGCCTTTTTTAAATGCTTTATTAATTCAGTTAGGTTATGCTTAAAGAGGTTTGAATGAATATGATTTTCATTAAGAATCAAGATTTACAGAAGTGATGTATATATAGGCTACCTTGGATACAAAAAGAAGTATGGGAAGATACAAATATTAGATATTGGGATACAAATATTAGATATGGGAAGATACAAATATTATGATTGCAACAATAAGTCTAAAAGATATGCTTCTATACGCCCCCTCAAGATGGTGGACCAATAGTGACACTAATCTTGTGCATGAGCAGCCACAACCTAGTACTGGATAGGGGCTTCATAAGAGCATCTGCTAGTTGATCAGCAGGGGAAACATGAGCAACGCGAAGAACACCATTTTGGACCAGTCGGCGAATGAAGTGATAGTCAATGGCAAGATGTTTCATGCGTGAGTGAAAGACAGGATTAGCACAAAGATAAGTAGCACCAATGTTATCACTGTAAATCACAGGTGTGGAAGAAATGGAGATATGAAGCTCACGAAGCAAGAAACAGATGAATTGAGTGTCAGCAGCAGCATCAGCAATGGCACGATATTCCGCTTCAGTGGAGGAACGAGCTATTGTCCCTTGCTTCTTTGAGGTCCAGGAAATTGCATTAGGACCTAAGAAAACGGCGGAACCAATGGAGGATCGATCATCCAGATTACCCCCCAGTCAGCATCCGAAAAGCAATGCAAAGAGATGGAGGGTGCTGGACGAAGGCAAAGACCCATGCCATTTAGATACCTTAAAAGACGTTTAACCGCGGTCAAATGAAGCACAGAGGGTTGATGCATAAACTGTGAGAGCTTATTAACCGCAAAGGAAATGTCAGGACGAGTGAGACTTAAATGTTGAAGGCTCCCAACAGCCTGACGGTAGAGAGTGGGATCGGCAGGAGACGCCCCATCATAAGACAACAAGCGTGGTGGCAAGGGAAGTTTGGACAGGGCAAGAGCTAAGCATATTGAAGCGAGCCAGAAGATCCATGATGTATTTCTGTTGAGACAAGAAGCAACTGAGAGGACTGCGTAACACCTCAATGCCCAAGAAATATGAGAGATCACCCAAATCCGTGATAGAGACCGACGAGCAAGGGCATTGATGATGCCTATAATGAAATCTAAACTACTTCCAGTAAGAATCAGATCATCCACATACACCAAACAATATGCAACGATTCCAGGTGAATGGTAGACAAATAAAGACTCATCTGAGAGAGTAGCCTGAAAATTCATCTCAATTAAAAATCTACGAAGCTCGGTGTACCAGGCACGAGGAGCTTGCTATAGATAGCTTTATGAAATTTGCATACATATGAGGGATAATTAGAGTCGGCAAAATCAGGGGGCTGAGACATGAAAACTTCTTCTTGAAGTCGCCCATGAAGAAACGCATTATTCACATTAAGTTGACGAAGAGGGCAACCATTCGAAACAGCAAGTGTAAGAACAACGCAAATGGTGCTTATCTTAACCACTGGACTGAATTTATCAAAATAATCAATGCACGGACGTTGATGAAACCTTTTGGCAACTAAACGGGCCTTGAAACGGTCCACAGATCCATCAGGCTTTCGTTTGACTCGGAAAACCCAACGACAACCGACAACATTTTGAGTAGGTTCAGGGAGAACAAGATCCCACGTGCCATTATGAAGAAGAGCATTGAGCTCAGTATTCATGGCAGAGCGCCAACGATCATCAGTTAAAGCTTGAGACACAGACGTAGGCTCAACGTCAGAGAGTGGGGCCGAGACAATGAGACCATAGCGAGGATTTGGTTTCTGAATTTGATTATTCGAACGAGTAACAATGGGATGCACAGAACGAGCCGGCTAAGCAGGTGGAACTGGAGGCAGTGGAGCCGGTAGAACAGGTGGTGGGAGGACCGGCGGGGTAGCAGGGCCAGTGAGTGCGCAACTGGCGAAGCAGGGAGCAGCAAAGGAGTAGTAGGCGAGGGATGAGATAACACTGAAAGGGAAGGAGGCAAACTATGGTCAGGAGGAGAGGAGATAACAGATGACACTGGGGTAGTAGCAAAGGGAAAAATGGAGTCAAAGAATTCAACGTGACGAGACACAAAGATTTTGGTGGTAATGGGGTCATAGCGAAGATATGCCAACTGAGCGAGAGATTAACCAAGAAAGACATACGGGCGAGACCGAGGTTGCATCTTATGGGATTTATACGGTCGTAACCAAGGGAAGCATTGACAACCGAAGACGGGAAAGGTTAGGAGGTTTTCAGAAAAGACATTCATATGAGGATGAAAAGGACAGTACGGGTTTGGGGAGGCGGTTTATAAGATATGTGGCAGTGGCAAAGGCATATGGCCAAAAGGTGGTGGGAACAAAGGCGGTAGTGAGAAGAGCGAGCGTCGTTTCGACAATATGACGGTGTCGGTGTTCGGCGAGACCATTGTCTTCGGGAGTATGGGGTGGAGAGGTAAGATGAGTGATGCCATGAGTTTGAAGAAAGGGACGCAGAGCAATATATTCCCCTCCATTATCAGAATAAAGGGTAATAATTTTATGATGAAAATAGGTTTTAACATGAGACTTGAAGCGTATAAAAGTGTCATAGACATCAGACTTACGACGTAAGGAATACAGGCAAATATAAGAGAGTATTGATCAACAAAAATAACATAATATTGAAACCCATTAGTAGAAACAACGGGCGATGTCCACACATCAGAAAAGACAAGGTCAAGATGCGATGTTGATGACAAGCTAGACTCGGAGAAAGGTAACTTATGACTCTTACTAGTTTTGCACGCAGTGCATAAAATATCGCACTTGGGGCCAGGAAACAAAGAACAAGACTCAGCGACACGACGCAACACGTCAAAAGAAGGATGCCTAAGACGGGAGTGCCAAAGGGACGGGGATGATCGGGAGGCCGCATATGTGACTGGGGTGGAGCTGCCCACTGCAGGCCAGACATACGCACCATCTTTAAGTGGACCTTGAAGAATGATTACCCCTGTCTGTCGATCCACCACTTGAAAACCATAAAATGAGAAGACAACGTTAACATCATTATGTCGACATAGCTGGTGCACAGAAATTAAATTTTTGTGTATAGATGGTACACAAAAAGCATCATGAAGCTTTAGCGGAGAGAGAGCCAGTGTGAGTAATACGCAAAACTTTACCATTGCCAATGGTTACACTATCAGAACCATCATATTGATTGTGCAATGACAAGTTCTGGAAGTCGGCAGTGATATTTTGAGAGGTTCCTGAGTCGAGAAGCCAGTCAGATGGGGAGAGAGATGGACCTGAAGATATAGCAGTGTGAGCAGCCGGTGGGATGTAGGCTGGATAATTTGGTACAATAGGTTGTGGTAGCTGCCAATGAGTATGCTGATACGTAAGACACCATTTGGCGGAATGACCCATTTCTTCACAGAGTTGGCGGCGGCTTAGGTAAGGGTTCGGTCCAGAGGAATTGTTTGCAGAGCGATTGCTACGGCCTCGGGAGCCACGACCATGGGAGAGGGTGGAACGCGACCACTAACAAAGGCTACGGCGGGTCCGGAAGCGGGTTGGCGTTGAGCAAGCTGTGCCTCGAATGCCAAAAGCTTGTCGTGAAGTTCATTAATGGAGATAGGAGTGTCCCGGGCTTGAATCGCATTGGGCAATTCTTTGTACTGATCATCAAGACCATTAAGGATCTTGAGGACCAGATCATCAGCATCAGTGGGTGAGCCAAGAAGAGAGAGTTCATCGACAGTGATCTTGACATCGTGAAGGAACTCCGTAATGGTTCGCGAACCTTTAATTAGATTAAGCAACCGATTTTTTAGGGCCAAGATACGCCCACGAGAAGGGCGACCATAAATGTTGGCAAGGATTGTCCAGGCTTCTCGAGAGGTTTTGGCAGCACCAATGAAGGAGATGATGGTTGGAGAGAGAGAGAGAGCCAATAATAGCAAATAAGATGAGGTTGTCTTGGCGACACCACAACAAAAATTTAGGATTGGGTTTCATGGTGGTGTCAGTACGGTTGTAGGAGATGGAGGAACACAGGTGCCATCGATATATCCAAATAAATCATGACCAATGAGTAGAGTTTCAAGTTGAAGCTTCCATATTGTGTAGTTGGAGGAAGTGAGTTTGAGGGTGAGTTGCTGTACTGGATTGATGGTCACAATTGGTGATGAAGAAGTCATGGTGGTGAGTGGGGGGGGGGGGTGGTGTGTTAAGGTTTGAATGAGATAAAGATGGTGTTTGGATGTGCGTTTTAAAAAGTGCTATATCGTTTAGAAAATAGATAATCAGATAATTTATGTAAAAATGTGCTGTAGAAAATTAAGTATTTGGATGAGCTTATGCTGTTGCAAATCGGAATAATCAAATAATCACTAAAAATTGTTTGGATTTGCATGGGTTTGAATGAGATAAAGAGGGTGTTTGGATGTGCCGTTTTAAAAAGTGCTGCAGCGTTTAGAAAATGGATAATCAGATAATTGCTATAACAAAACGTGCTGTAGAAAATTAAGTGTTTGGATGAGCTTATGCTGTTTCAAATCGAAATAATCATATAATCACTAAAAAGTATTTGGATTTGCATTTTTCATTACCTCACAAGACAACACTATGGTAAAATCCATTTTTGGCTAAACGTAATTTTCTTGCCGCACTAAAATGTAGCTGCAAGAAAATTGTGTTTTCATTCCCTCAAACGCAAATAATAGATTATTGGAAGTTAGTACACAAACATGATTAACTGATTATTCACTACAAGAAAAAATTGGTATAGCGAACGGAATCAACGACCGCCCATATGCGGTCGTCCTCAGCGACCGTCTCAGCGATGGAATAGAGACGGTGGTGGTCTCAACGACCGTCTCAATGACCGATCCTCGGGGCATTGGTGGGCTGTGAGTCAACGACCGTATGGACGACCATTTATGGACGGTCGTCATACTAACGACCGTACTTACGACCGCCTTAGACGGTCGCTAACCTAGGGTTATAAGCTTTCCCCTATTCCCACTGTAAAACACAATTACAGAAACGGAGTCGACCGTTGTGGCGATTTTTACTGGCGCTTCCGTCGTTCAACGGCCCCGACCACGCCCTCCGTCGCAACCGTCTCGTCGACGTTCTCCGAGCCACCCCCTGAACCGTGAACCCCCTCCACTCCATCACACTCCGTCGAGACGTCCTGCACCCCTGGTGCCTCTCTGCCCGACTCCTCCGCCGTCAAAGAAAACCCCACAGCGGTGGACCTTTGTTTGTTGGTTTAGCGTTCGCGTCGGCAGTCGGAATTCGGGCCAAGGTATGAGTTCGGCGCGGCATAAGCAGTTCCATTTTGCAAGCTTCATTTTTTTTAATTTTTTTTTGTTTGCTGTGTAATGGTAGTTTTGAAGTGCAAAATTGTTTTGTGATGTGCAATCTCTTCTCTTGTTTGTGCGAGATTGTGAAGTGCAACTTGGTTTTTTTTTTTTTTTTTTTTTTACGGTCTAATTGTTCACATTTGCAATCTGTTTATGTTCTTTGCAATTGGGATTTTTTATTTTTTGGCCGTTCAATGAATTGGAAATTTTTGAAGTGCAATGTGTTTATTTTCTTTACTGTTTAATTGTAGTTTTTTACAATCTACAAATTGTTTTGGGAATATGCTATGATTGGGATTTCAAATGGTTTTGCTGTTTGGATGGTGTTGGACTGTGGGGGTGATGTTTTTGCTTGTTTTGGTATTGAGGAACACAAATTGAATGTAGTTTGATTGGTGTAATTTGATTTAAGTCTTGAATAAATGTTTTGGGAAGAGGTGTTGGACCGTGAGGGTGATGTTTTTGCATGTTTTGTTGAAGTTTCTTTCTTATATAGTAATAGTACTATGTTCTAAAATGGTAGTGATTGTCTGATTTATTATAACTTCCAGATCAACTATGTCACTGTAACTTGTTTGTTTCCATTCGACTTTCCAGATCTCATAAGGGAAGAGACAAAAGGTTCGTGAGCCCTACATTGGACCCGAATTAGCTTGATATCTGGGATTGTATGCAAGGTACACGAAAGCAATCTCTCTGGATTTCTATCTGTTATTTTGATGTTTTGATGGATTTTTTTACTATGATGACTTTGCATTGCGGTGAATTCAGTTCATTGGAGTAGTTTATGTTATTTGAATGATTATCAAGGGAAATTATTGTTTAACTTGTTGTAAGATTTTTTAGCTTGTTTAGTAGGTTGGTAAATTCTGAAATCTTAGTGTAGATTGTTTAGCTTAGCATTAACATTAATTTCCTCGAATACCTAGTGAAAGGGAATCATTTTCCAATAAGGTTAGATGGAAGCATTTGAGTTATTTAGTTAGCTTATAGTATGATTATTACGGTTAACATTACAATGTTTGGTTTATAAGTATCAAGAGAAAATTATAAGCGTGTGAAAAGGTCAGAATGTTCATTTTCAACCTATTCTAAATTAATAAATTATAGTACTTATCTTTCAAGTTCAAAAAGTTACTTACTAAACACCATTATAAGTGGTTGCTCCAAATCAAACCAACTTCCAGCTGGCTGGACACCCTCAAAAGTGAGTCCGAAAGTTGAAAGGATAAAACATCATTATACTAAAAATGCTTTCAACCCCTAAAATCCTAAAATCGGGTGCATTTGTAATCTGTTGTTCTGCATGTTACCTGTTGGGCAAGGGCCGCAACCCCATATAATATGTCATTCTTGTTAGTGTCATTGTTTTTATAAACTACAAATAACAAAGAAAAGAATTCCCATATAATATGTTTCTTTATTAAAAATCTATGTTTTGGTTTAAGCATTTTTTTCCTTTCCTAAAATTCAGTTAGATAATGGAGCGCAGTTGGATGTACCGCCCACGCGGCGGGGAGCTAACACCTGAATTCAAGGAAGGTGTGAAATCATTTCTTCGGGTTTGTCGTGCAAACCCCGAATGTGATATAGTAGAAGGGATGATACGGTGTGCTTGTGCAAGATGTAAGAATAGATATTATTTATCAGATAAGGAAATACTAGGACACCTGTACAGGAAAGGATTTGTAGAAAATTACGAGCGATGGACTTGTCATGGAGAGCCACACAACTTTTGCCCTCTTTATAATGATGAAGCACCGTCGGGAGGTGCAACAGATAATTCAAACGACTACAGACATATGGTAATTGATGGAATGGGGTATGGATTCCCAATGACTTCCCAAATAACGTAGATGATGAGCCTATGCCCCATGAGGAACCCAATCCACAAGAAAAATTATTTTATGACATGTTGGATGCAGCGGACAAGGATTTGTGGCCTGGATGTAAGAAAATGACATTATTGTCAACAGTTGCAAGGTTGTTAAACATTAAATCGGAGCACAATCTATCTGAAAAATGCTTCGATACCTTATGTCAGCTCATGATTGATACACTGCCAAAGGAGCACTCAATGGTTAAGAGTTTCTACGAGGCAAAGAAACTTCTTGAGGGCTTTGGATTACCCGTTAAGAAAATTGATTGTTGTGATAGAGGTTGTATGCTGTATTGGAGGGACGATGGGGCCTTACAGAACTACAAGTTTTGCCATAGGCCGAGATATAAAGTTTCTAACAATGGATCACACGTTGCAGTGAGTTATATGTTCTATTTCCCTTTAAAGAACAGATTGAAACGTTTGTATTCATCGGAGGCGACTGCGAAATACATGACATGGCATGTAGGGCATGACCATGGGGGTACTGGTGAGATGTGTCATCCATGCGACTCCAAAGCATGGAAACACTTTGACAACATTCATCCCGATTTCGGTTCGGATGGACGAAATGCGAGGTTAGGGCTGTGCACCGATGGTTTCCAATCGTTCGGTCAATTAGGGGCCCAATACACTTGTTGGCCCGTTCTATTGACACCGTACAACCTCCCCCCAGGTATGTGTATGAAAGATGAGTATATGTTCTTGACAGCCATAATACCTGGCAAATCGAGTCCAAAACAAAGGATAGACGTGTACCTACAACCGTTGATTGAAGAGCTACTGGAGTTTTGGGACGTGGGGATCACCACATACGATGCATATAGTAAACAAAACTTTCAGATGAAGGCGGCACTGATGTGGACAATTGGAGATTTTCCAGCGTATGCAATGTTGTCTGGTTGGAGTACCTACGGGAAAACTGCATGCCCGGTCTGTATGGAAAGAAATGAGTCTATACGACTGAAGGAGGGTGGGAAACAGTGGTGGTTTGATTCGCACCGGAAGTTCCTGCCTATAGACTATCCATTTAGATCAGATAAGGCCAGATTTATAAAGGATCGGGTAGAGCAAGGGCTTCTGCCAACCATTAGAAGTGGGGAAGATGTGTTGGTGGACATAGAGACACATGGTCTTAAGCGTGTCTTTGAAATGGGTAGTGAGGAAGCAAACACAACCATCAGCAAGACTTGTGGTTGGAAAAAGAGGAGTATATTCTGGGATCTACCATATTGGAAGTCAAATTTGGTCCGTCACAACTTGGATGTCATGCATATTGAGAAAAATGTGTTTGAGAATGTCTTCAACACTGTGATGGATGTGCAAGGGAAAACAAAGGACAATGCTAAAGCACGTGAGGACATCGTTACTATGTGTAATATGCCTGAATTGCATAGGGATGCCCGTACTGGAAGATATCCAAAGGCAGTATACACAATGGACAAGGATAAGAGAGACGTATTTCTGAAGTGGGTGGCAGGCTTGAAGTTTCCAGATGGGTGTGTTTCGAACTTGAGTAGATGTATGGACACGAATAAACACAGGATGTTTGGTATGAAGAGCCACGATTGTCACGTCTTCTTGCAACGTCTCCTTCCCATCGGATGGAGAGACTTACTACCAGTGACCGTGTGGGAGGCAATAACAGAATTGAGTAACGTGTTTCGTGCGTTAACTGCAAAAACCATTAAAGTACATGAAATGGAGAGATTGGGGTTAGACATTCCAGTAGTACTTTGTAAACTATAAACCATTTTCCCACCTGCATTCTTCGATTGTATGGAGCATCTTCCTGTCCACCTGCCTTATGAAGCTAGTGTTGCTGGTCCAGTTCAGTTCAGATGGATGTATCCCTATGAAAGGTACGAATACAAAAAATTAATAACATATAAAGTTACAAAGGCATTTTCAATATGACTAAGATATTATTTTGTAATGATTATTTATTCAAGGTACCTAAACCGATTAAAGCGTACAGTGCGCAATAAGGCACACGTTGAAGGGTCTATCTGCAATGCTTATCTTGTGCGAGAGGCATCTTTTTTTTTGTTCTCATTACTTTGAGAAGCATGTGTTCACATGTGAGAGAAATGTGCCAAGGAATGACGATGGTGGTTGCCCGTTTGATGATGATAGGCTTATTAGTGTTTTCAAATTAGGAGGACGTGCATAGGGTAGGTCCAAAAGAAGGCGGATGACCGAGCAAGAGTTAAAGACCGCCCACAATTACGTGCTCTTAAATTGCACAGAAACAGAACCGTATATCGAGTAAGTTCTTAGTATTTCTTATTTTTGCCATTCATTTATGCTATATTCTAAATTAAACATCTTTATGAATTATAGGTTGTTCCACCAACACATGCGTTTTATTAATCCTCGGATTACTGTTCATGAGCTCTCAGCTGCCATGTCTAACCACTTTCCGAAATGGTTTGAGGAGTACTTAGTGGAACACCCGCCCGATATACCGTGTTTGTTCGAACTTGCACAAGGACCACTTCCCACAGCTCAATCATTTCCCATGTATTTTGTAAATGGGATGAAATTTCACACCGAAAACCATGGTAGTCGTCGAACCACTTACAATAGTGGAGTGTGCATTACGGGGGAATCTCGTGATTTCTACGGTATCATCGAAGAGATTTTAGTGCTAGAGTACCCTGCATTGCCTTTTAAGCAGATTGCATTCTTCAAATGTAAATGGTTTGACACTCGCGAGGGAATTGGAACGCATACTCATGAGAATTACAAGATAGTTGAGGTGAATCATACCAAAAAATTGCCCTACTATGACCATTCATATTTGCCACCCAAGCTGAACAAGTGTGTTATGTTCAATTTCCAACGAACAGACCAAATGCTAGGACTCGTGATTGGTTGGCTGTATGTAAATTTAAGCCTAGGGGTGTGATTACTGTAAAGACGGGCGAAGAAGTTGATGCATTCCAAGTAGATGTTGCAGAACAACTTGGTATTCAAACTGCAACCATTACGTCTCGTCGGGAGCGGTTAACAGACGATATAGTCCAACTTGTAGATCTAAATCAGGATGAGGATAGTGATTCCGAAACATCCCCGGACCATTTGTCTACATCAGATGACACTGACATGGATGAATCATCAGAAGAGACATCTGATGAGGATTTCCAAATTTGAATATGAACATGTAACACACACATGCCTTTTACTTATTGCATAAATTCCATAAATTTAACATATATGAATTTGTCACTTATATTCCATCTTGTTTTGTTAACAAATGTCTCAACAGGGGGGTGGCTCGGCTTCAGGCACTCCAAGCCGAGAGGGATCGGGTTCAGGATCTACGCCACGACTGCCTACGCCCGCCGAGACTGCACGGGTGGTACGAGAGGCACGCGAGAGATGGGCTCTAGACTTGGCAGGTTCGTGTAATTTAACGTCTTTATTTATTCTATATATGTACACTTTGAATCTATGTTATGCAGCAGCACAATCCTCAAGCCCTGAAGATCCACCCGTCCATACACCAGGATCTGACTCTGCGATACCAGAGACTCCCCCATCACAGACTCCAGGTATGCTAAAATTCCATATATGTTAAAATTAAATTTAATTCCATCTATATAGTCCAACTTGTATATATAATTCCAGGATCTGACTTACGCACAGTTAAACATGAAATTTAATTCCATATATGTTCAAATTTTAGGATCAGGAGCTGAGGCACATGGTACACTTGCTGAACAAGCCCCACAACCCCGCAGCCCATAGAGAACAGGACAGAGCTTAAGCCCAAAAAAGGCGTGTAAGTTGACCCGTATGACTGTTTCATAGTTGTCTTAATTTTCCTAACGGTTTCCCAATTAGTGACTAATTAATTTAATTGTTAAGTATCACAATCTCGGGTGCACTGGTGAAAAAGATGTGGGATTGTTATCCCATGCGGGCAGATAAGGAAGGAATCTCGTGGATGAAAGTTACCAAAAGGACAAAGGACTTTTACTGGGGTGAATTTCAAGTAAGTAATGAATTGAACTCAATTACATATATAAATATTCGGTACTTTTACGTATTACTAACCGTCTGACATGACTTTGAAATGTGTTAATCAGAAAGTTGCTCGATGGGATCCTGCTCTCGAAGTGCAAGTAAAGAAAGAGTGGGAGAGGAAGAACGTGCAAAGGTACAATAGTAACGGCACTTTGTATATGTATACTAAGTAGATAGTTAATTACAATGAATTATTATTTAACGGTATACTTGACACTAATGATGTTGTAGGTACAAGACTACACCTTGGACATCAGAAGTGGTAAAAAACCTTTTCCACTTGACAGAGAAGTTGCTGAGGCCTGGCAGAATTATTGGAGCTCCGCGAAATTCAAGGAAAAGCAACAGAGGAACAAGGAGAACAGGCGGCGAGGTCAGGCAGACGGTCCAGCTCTTCCGACGCACACAGCAGGGTCTAGATCACACGATGCGACACTGGATCACTTGGTATGCGTTGCATTGTTATATATATTCAAAATACATTCATGATTACCTATTACTTCATAATTTATTAAACTTTTTATTTGAATGTAGATAGAAGAACAGGGTAGGGAAATCGACTATCCAGAGTTGCACGAGCATACGCACACAAGGAAACATAAGAAGGATGCCTGGGTTGATCTCAAATCAGAGAGGGTCCATGTAAACTGGCAAAATTTTAATTGTATTACAAATATTATAACTGCATACATGATAATTAATTAGTCCATTCACTTTTACGTAATTGTTGCCACTTCAAACAGGAGGAGTACCATGCTATCAAAGAGATTCTTACACAAACTCAAGCCCCCTTCGATCCAAACCGGTCCTTTTATGAGGTTGCTGGTGGGCACGATAGGCGGAAGGCCGTTTATGGACTAGGTAAAATAGTTTTACTACTTGCTTTCATCCCGAATACGTCAACATTAATTTAACACGTTAGTTGTACATCATAAATATGTTTTAGGATCACTGGCTAAATTCATTCAGCCTACGGGGAAGGGCGGAAGCAGTACCCCACAGTCAAGCACAAATGAGATCACTCGGGAGGAGTTTGAAGAGCTCAAGGCAACTCTGGAACGCTATGGACAGAAGTGGGAGACTGTGGTGGAGGAGTTACACAGGATGCGGGGTGGTCGTAGACCTCCATCTCCGGGCTCGGGAGATGATGACCATGGAGGAGGTCATGGATTCAGAGGTGATATCACAGTTAGTTGAGTGGTTTCACTTGTTAGTACTTTTTGCATTTATGTGGATTGTCAGATATTAGTTAACACTTTTGGATGGTGTCTTGATTACTTGGTGACATTTTGTGTACTTTTTGGCTTTTGAATACTGTTGGATGTTCTCTTACTTATTAGTAGTACTTGCTATGTTGGTATTGCACCTTTGAACTTATGAATTTGTGCTTTGAATGTACATAGAGTATTTGCTATCTTAATTTCAATGGAGAAGTCTTAATTTAAATGTTTTAATGAGGTTCTATGGTGTATTATTTTGGATGGTGTATGATATTTTGGATGGTGTATTGTTTGAATGAGTTTTTTTTGGAATGGTTTGAGAATGTTGGATTACAGCAGGTTGGATTGCAGAAACAGGTTGGATTGCTGCCATTTAAATTGGCCTGTTGGCCACTAGCAGACTTAGCGACCGTCACATCCGGTCGCTAAATCGGTCTCTGACGCCAGCGACCGTCTCAAACAGTCGCTAACCCGGTAGCTAATTCGACCCGGTATGTGGCCCAGTTGGGGTGTAACGACCGCTACTAACGGTCGTTCCGACGGTCGTAGACTATAACGACCGTCTCTAACGGTCGTTAAGTTGACGACCGCATCTGATGATCGTCGCTATACGGTTAGTAACGAGCCTTTTAACGACCGTCGCTTTGCGGTCGCTAAGACGGTCGCTAACGAAATTTAGCAACCCGTCTCTCTGTTTAGTGACCGCAAGTGACGGTCGCTATACTGCTTTTTTCTTGTAGTCATTTGTGTTTTGCAAATGCAATAATCAAATAATCTGTTCCAAAATGCACAAACAAACACCCTCAAAATCTTATTGTGGCTCTGATACCATAAAAGAGGTTTGAATGAATATGATTAAGAATCAAGAGTTACATAGGCTACCTTGGATACAAAAGGAAGTATGGGAAGATACAATATTAGATATGGGATACAAATATTAGATATGGGAAGATACAAATATTATGATGGTTGCAACAATATATCTAAATGATATGCTTCTATAATGCTGTGATTTTATTATATAATAAAAATAAAAAATTCAATGCAATTGGAAAAGGTCAAACAATTAAAATATTGAAAACCTGGGAGAAAAGTTTCCGGGCGGGGCAACACAGAAAGTACCAAGTCTGAAGACAAGCAGCTGTCGCATTCAGCCATTATTAAACACTACTTGAGACATTTGCTGACTATGTATCATCACTTCTGAATCTCGCCGCTTATTTCATCCAATCCATTCATTCACATTTTAATTATACTGTATTTAGGAGCAATTCAAGAACTGATTTTTACCCTTGGCATGTATGTACTTCTTCAATTAATGAAAAGAATGGAAACTATCTCGGTTTCCAGTTCAGTCATTCTGTTCTCCATTTTGTTGGCGATTGGCTCTCAAGTGATAGATGGAAGTGTCACTTATGACAAGAAGGGCATTATCATCAATGGACAGAGGAAAATCCTTCTGTCTGGTTCTATACATTACTCCAGGAGCACCCCTGATGTAATTGATTATCATGTACTATGATTGTGTCCAGTTTTGGTGTAGCCTGCAGGTTTTCATTTGTGGAGTTTTGGTGTGCAGATGTGGGAAGATCTCATACTGAAGGCTAAAAATGGTGGCTTGGATGTGATTGATACTTATGTGTTTTGGAATGGGCATGAGCCTTCTCCTGGCAATGTGAGTTCTCTCAAGACAACTGACACTCATTATTAAGTCATTATTATTGAATCTCATAGGACAATGAAACAAATCAACACTTTTATGGAGATCCCACAATGGCTTAGATATATGTTTTTGTTCTTGTAATCTATTTTGTAGTACAATTTTGAGGGAAGATACGATCTTGTAAGGTTTGTCAAGACAGTGCAGAAAGTAGGCCTCTTTGTTAGTTTGCGAATTGGACCTTATGCTTGTGCAGAATGGAATTTCGGGTAATGCCTGTGATCTCCTCCTAATTTCAGTAAGCACTTTTGGCTGTTTTCTTGCTCAAATTTGTGTGTTCCGATTGATGCAGAGGATTTCCGGTGTGGCTAAAATACGTGCCTGGAATTAGCTTTAGAACAGACAATGAGCCCTTTAAGGTTGCTTAGATATATACATGATTCTTGATTTACTGTCAACTTTTATTTTAGCTCTAGTTCTTGTATAAGATTTGGGGTTATGGATATAGGCAGCAATGCAACAGTTCACTCAAAAAATCGTCGGTATGATGAAGAAAGAGAGCCTTTTTGCATCGCAGGGAGGTCCCATTATAGTATCTCAGGTTTGTACAGTTCAGTTTCGGGTTCAAGCATCAATGTTAGTTAGGTCATAGGTGAGTTTGGTTTCACAGTTTCAGTTCTTTTCTTCCACAGATTGAAAATGAGTATGGAGCAGTAAGGAGGGCACTTGGGGCAGCTGGTGATTCGTACATGAATTGGGCTGCAAAGATGGCTGTTGGATCGGACACAGGAGTTCCATGGGTCATGTGCAAAGACGATGCTGCTCCTGACCCGGTGGTGCGTTCAACATTTACTCCTTTTCCAATATTCTTTTTTATGCCATTAGCCTAGTTTTCACTTCTTGATTTTCACTGCAACAGATAAACAGTTGCAATGGCTTTTACTGTGATTCATTCACGCCCAACAAACCGTATAAGCCTAGCATGTGGACTGAAGCTTGGACTGGCTGGTACTTACAGGAACATTACCCAGTTTTCAATTCTTGCAATGCAAAAGCATGTCTTGTATGTGTCGTAAATTTTCTTTTCTTGATGCTTTGTAATGCTTCATTAGGTTCACTGAGTACGGAGGCCCAATTTATAAACGTCCTGTCCAGGATCTTGCGTTTGCTGTTGCTCGTTTTGTTCAAAAGGGTGGTTCATATATAAACTACTATATGGTAAGCTTTTCTGCTTGTCAAGATTAAGCTATATGCTCGAGTTGGGTACATATTTGAATCGGTATAAATGAAATTGACCAGTTTCAAGGAGGCACTAATTTTGGTCGAACTGCTGGAGGTCCCTTCATTACAACCAGCTACGACTATGATGCCCCGATTGATGAATATGGTAGGAAAGCGAAAACTACTTTTAGCTTAAATTGTCTTGTGGTTCCAATGATGCATTATCTAACAATGTTCTGTTTCTTTTCTTGTTAAGGTATAATCAGGGAACCAAAATACGGTCATTTGAGAGACCTCCACAAGGCCATTAAGCTCTGTGAAAACGCAATAGTCTCGTCTGATCCTGCAATTATTTCATTAGGGATCTCTCAAGAGGTTAAATGCTTTCATTGATTGTATACAAATACTGCTTTTGTGTTTGTTGCACAGTTCATTACTAGCAATTTCTTGTGTCTAGGCATATGTATTCTCCCCTGGAAATGGTAGTTGTGCCGCTTTTCTGTCCAACTTCAATGCCAGTTCCCCTGTGAGAGTGCTTTTCAACAACAGGCACTACAACTTACCTCCTTGGTCGATCAGCATACTTCCCGACTGCAGAAATGTGGTGTTCAACACTGCAAAGGTTGTCGCGCAAACTTCTAAGATTCAGATGGTACCGTCTGATTCTCAGCTGCATTCATGGGAGACGTACAGTGAGGACATAGCTTCCATCAAAGATGATGGGTTTTCAGCAGTAGGGCTACTCGAGCAGATAAATATCACGAGGGATATCAGCGATTACTTGTGGTACATTACTAGGTATAGCAAGCCTGTCTCTTAGACTTCCATTTGGGAATTTATTGTGGGAAAACCTTTTCTTCACATTCGTGCGTCGTTTTCTTGATCCAGCATCGATGTAGGTTCATCAGAATCATTTCTGAAAGGGGGGCAGAAGCCAACTCTGACTGTGAAGTCGAGAGGGGATGCAGTACATGTCTTCATCAATGGTCAGCTTGCAGGTAAGAGTGAAATTCTTACTTTTCTAGGGATATAAATGTTTAGGCTAGAAATCCTTCTCTTAACAGTGTAATTCTTTATAGGATCTGCGTACGGAGCAAGAAAAAGGAGGGGATTCATGTTCACAGGACCGGTGAACTTGCAAGCCGGAAGAAACCAAATTTCTCTACTAAGCATGGCCATGGGGCTACCGGTTAGTTCTGAACACTTGATTTGGTTGTTCTGGTGATTTTTATGACATGTTTGGTGATATATATACTTGGATTGAGTTGAGTTTACTCATCATTCGTTTTATTTATTTTTTTTCGTCTGAATTGATTAATTGCTGATGAGAAGTGATTTTACTGGCAAAATAAAGAACATTGGACTGCATTTTGAGAAATGGGATGTGGGACTTATCCAAGTTGTGCTTGACGGGCTTGATCAAGGTAGAAGAGACCTGTCAAGGGAAACATGGTCGTACAAGGTCAGTTTCGGACCTGTTTGATTGGTCTTATCGGATGGATCCTATTCCGTGCCATAATGATCATTTTCTTTGTGTTTGTAGGTTGGACTAAAAGGTGAGAATATGAACTTGGTCTCTCCAGGCAGAATTTCTTCAGTTGAATGGGCACAACAGACAGCTGTGACTACAAATAACCAGCCTATGATTTGGTATAAGGTAATGTTGTCTTGGTTGAAAATTAATCAACGTTACATCTTACGTGGGACGGAGGGAGCAAAAAAGATATTAACAGTACTGAAACCTCTACAACATTGCAGGCCTATTTTGATGCGCCAACTGGAGATGAGCCATTGGCACTTTACATGAGAAGCATGGGAAAAGGCGAAGTGTGGATCAACGGTCAGAGTATCGGGAGATATTGGTTGGCCAATGCACAAGGGAACTGCACCGGGTGCCACTATACAGGGCCATTCCGAGCCCCCAAATGCAAAGTTGGCTGTGGTCAGCCAACTCAATCATGGTAACTTCTTCCAAACTGGCACAAAATTGTTTCCTGGAAAAAAAATGATAGGTTTGTTGGTCTTCTAACCCCCAATTTCACTTGGATCAGGTACCATGTCCCAAGATCATGGCTGCAGCCAACGCAAAACCTCGTTGTAATCTTGGAAGAGCTAGGAGGCGACGCCTCAAAGATAGCTCTGGCCAAGAGAATGGCCAAGAGCTAGGACGGCGTCATTCATAGAATGGCCATGGCATCATAGAACAGGTTAGGACTAGTAATCAAGTGTTCCGATGTAAGGATGACTGAAAAATTAATTACATGGATGATGAGAGTTCTGCTGACGGTGTTTCTTGTTTGTTTAATGTGTCTGTGCAGGAAGTGTTTGGGGAAACAAAGTTGCAGGCTACAAGTTACAAGTCGATTCTTTGGGGTTGATCCTTGTCCTAATGTACTGAAGAAGTTGTCTGTTGAAGCTATCGGCTCTGCCAAATGAGATCAGGGACTAATACAAGCCAAGTTCAGATGTTGGCATGATCAATTCACACTACTAGAGAGATCGAGCTTTCATGCAGATTGATGAAATTTTAGCGACATTGACTATACATTTTAGCAACAAAATTATATTCATTTCAGCGACATAGTTCTATTCATTTGAGTGACGTCATTATATGAGAATTTGCAATTCACACTATTAGAGAGATCGAGCTTTCATGCAGATTGATAAAATTTTAGCGACGTTGACTATACATTTTAGCGACAAAATTATATTCATTTCATCGACATAATTCTATTTATTTGAGCGACGTCATTATATGAGAATTTGCAAATTTTTTGTTTGGAATTTATGAAGTCTTATAAGATATTTGGATTCCTTGCATCGAGTATGTGGATTTTATATAAAGAACGTCACAATCCGAGTTTATTTAAAAAAGTTAGAGCCATTTGAGGTTAACTGCGATTTTCAGCAACATAACATAAATTCAGCGATAGAACATAGATAATTCATCGACATATCCATACATTTTCAACGACAAATTAAAGCTCATACAACAAAACATATGCAATTAACTTTAAATGATCCTAACTGTCTCAAATTAACTCGGATCTGGACGTTTTATATTAAATCTATATACTCGATGCAAGAAATCTAAATACTCTATTACATTTTTGAAATTCGAAAGACAAATAGCATATTATCAGGGTATGGAAAAAGGGTGAGTGAGCGATTCACGCAAATTTGTTACTTCCTCCGTCTCGCTCAAATTGCTACACTTCCTCTTGACATGCATGCCGAGACATATTTTTAACGGTTAATAACTTAAATTGTATAAAGGGGAAAATTATAAAAAGTTGATATTATTAAACTATAAGATTAGACGAATCTAACAAGATCTCACTTGATTATGTTTGTTCTTACATAACTATGATAAAAAGTTTAATCAAAATTAAATAATGAATAGTGTCATTTAATGCTCCGTAGCAATTACAATGAGACGGAGGTAGTATGTGATATGTATCTACGGATACAACTTACTAAACTTTACAAATTAATTTTGTGAATGATTTTGTTATTAAAAATAAGGTTATTTTATAATCTTTGGATTTTTTTTTTGGATGGTTAATTGATTTTTGTTGACACGGTACCATTTACAAGGGTAGTAACAAACATATACCCATTAAATAAATGTCGTGTATTTCAAATCCACTCTCAAATTCTTAGTTAATCTAAACATATGAATAGATTTATTATTGTTGATTTTTTATTTTTTTTTTATTTTTTTTTTCCCGAAAAAAGGGAGCGTGGGAGCATGTTTATTCAAACACTTGCCTCAAATGAGGGATGCCAATGGAGTCGAATAGCGAAATGGTTCCTGTACTCGAGCCATATTCACCCGTATATACTGGACTGAGTAACAATCGTTAGATCAAAAGTTACTGCAATTGTAGGGTTAAGATTATGTGAGGGTATAAAAGTAATTGTGTTATTTAGTATTTTATTTTGCATTAGTTTTAAATTTTGTTTGCACGCAATTGGTTTGTTTTTTCAGAATTAACAATGATGAAACCGCTGCTAATCATCACCAGAGACAAATCGCGATTGGAGGAGGAGAAGGCAACTCTTCAAATTCTGAATCAATGAAATCTAATAAATTTTTAATACATTTTAATTATAGAAGAGAGAACAAAATATCCAAATACAACGCACTACTTTAAACTTCAAAAGATATACAGAAGATTTAGATTTATCGGAAGATCTTATAAAATCTCTTCCACCATACCTCACCCTCCGCCACAACTCACCTTCAGATGGCCGTTCGAAAAGCAGCCGCGTGGGAAGCCGTGTCGGACGACACTTGCTGCCTAGAAACTGGTAAGTTAATTATAATTCTGTATCTATATCGCTCCATCTCGTGGCTGCTTTGGTGTATGCATTTGTTTAGGGAGTTTTTCTTCTCAGAACCGATTCACTAACCTTTCGCAAATTTATCCATGTCATTACAGCACAGTTGTCGAATGATATTAAAGCTGAACAAAACATTATGTTAACGGTGGTACTTGCCATTCTGTTTTCAGAACCATGACATTCTGTTTACAGAACCTTGACATTCTGTTTAGACTTTGACATTCTGTTTTCAGGCACTTGCCATTCTGTTTTCAGAACCTTGACATTATGTTTTCAGAACCTTAACATTCTGTTCGTTTATGTGGTGTAAACCACTCTGATAGAAACCAGTAAACATTCTATTTCAATATCGAGTATTGTCTGACATGCTTGACATTCTGTGTTCACATGTTTGATATTCTGTTGGAACTAGTTAACATTCTGTTATGTAACATTATGTCTGACACCTTATGCGGTTATGTAACATTCTGTCTGACATGCTTGACATCCTGTGTTCACATGCTTGATATTCCGTTAGAACTAACTAACATTCTGTTATCGTCTTCTCATCTCCTGTATCGTCTTCTTCCTCCAAAATACCGGCTTCATTCACCATTTTATTTCTTCTTCCTCCAAAAAGATAATAACTGGAGAAATAGAAACTTTTGAAATTCAACCGATTACAAAAAGAACTCTGTGTATTCCGCTTGAAATAATCATAACAAAAATTGCATATTCAGAAAGGAAGGAAGAAGGTGATGATGACGGACCAATTTTTTTTTATTATCTAAATTCAGTGAGAGATAAGAAAAGACTTAATTATCCCCATTATCAATATACACCATTAGATCAAAATTCTATCAAAAGGCTGAAATTAATGCCATTATATACTTCCCCAGCACCTGAACCATTTTCAAAGAATAGCATCACAAATGGACTAATTAAAGAGATGTTGTACAACATCAAGAACAAAATTTCTATCACCTAATAATAGCAGGTCAGCCACTTGATTGGCTTCTTTTGGGATAGCAGTATACTATACTTGAGTTACCACTCCAAGCACTTCATCATATCTTGGATTGCTGAGAAACAACATCCACGGGGCTTCATTGATTAAAGAAACAACTTCGTTGCTAATGTATCATTTGAATAGATTTCAAGTGCTAATGTTTTATTTACTTTTCTCATGTATTAATAAATTTAAATTAATTAACCACTTATTTAAAATAATCTCATAATTCGGGGAATGTGGACTTGGCCTAATGGTCGTGTCCCCCCTGACTTCCAATCATATGGTTGGGTGTTCTATTTCCCCGGCCCCTCTATCCATCTTCTTTATTCTCTTTGTAATTTGTGTGACTTTGACTCCCACATACATTTTGAGTGTCAATGTTAAAAAAAAAATATATATATATATATATATATCATAATTCGGGTTAGGTTTTCACTGAGGAATATAATATGGACATCGCTGCAATTCAGCTGAATCGGATAAAGCCAGAAAGAGATAAATGCATGCCCCGAGCCACTAGTCATTTGTTACATATTTAATATTTTAATCTTACTTTCCTTTACAACCAAAGACAAATTCTTTTGTAAGAATCCAGAATATGAAATACCAAACAAGGCCAGAATAACATGAACGAGTAGGTGACTTTTTTAAATTTATGCTTCAAAATTATGAAATCAATGGCTCACACTATTTCATTATGTGATGCATCTATCTATCTAGGTGTTCCTCACTTTCAACTTAGTGAATTTGAGTAGCAGATACTTATATGCTATTTGAACATTTTTTAATTCCGCTGTTAAAACCTTTTGTCATTAATGAATTTTGATTATGTTCGCTAATATCTTTAGCGATCGAATTTACTAATTTTTTCGATCGTTACAATAAAATATTCTTGTAATGATAGTAAATTTAATCAGCATATAATAATAATAAATTTAATTAAAGATGTTTAATAGATAACAGATAACAATTACCATATGTCATATGTAAAATTTTGCAACTTCAAAATCTAGCATATTAAAATTTAGCATGTTGGTTCAAATTTGTTTCTCAATATGCTACTTACCAAATAAACATACAAGCCGATTAAATATATATATGTTTGAAACCAAATAATCTGATGGCTACACTAATGGAGTGCTTGCTATTGTTGAACATAAAAAGTAAACAATAAAATTTATTTAAAAAAATATTTGTTGTTAAATTTTCTTACGGGTATTGGTAATTTTTTTAATCTTTATTTATTTATTTTTATTTTTTCTTGTGTTTGTTTTTGCAAATAGTGAGTGGTTTTAAGCAGAGTTGGTAAGATCGGGATCCTATATACATCGGGATCGTAGGATCGAATCGGAATCCTAAAATCTTATGAAACTGCAGTAATGGATAAACTCAATTATGCATACTAACAACTAAAAGCATTATTTCGTGTGTTTATTATGAATCTTGCAAGTTAATTAATACAATACAGTACAAAAACATCACAATTACATATAAAATATTTTCGCATACATTCGTATTATGTTCTTTTACACATCATACATAAGGAATACACGTTCTTAAGTTTAAAATTAAAGAAAAGAAGTTATTTTGATCCCAAATAATAAACTCCAACAAAAAATTTTATACGTTTAAGAGGGTATGATCGTAAGATCGTAGAATCGTTTAAGAGAGTATGACCATAAAATCGTAACATTCTACTATCGGGATCGAGATCTTATCCAGATTTTACTAATTTTAGGATCCTACAATTGTAGGATCGTTTTAGAGAGGTATAATCGTAGAATCGTAAGATTCTAAAATCGGGATCGGGATCTTAACAACTATGGTTTTTGAGAGAGATAAGTACAAGTGTAGATTCTGTAGAAGGGTCCTTTGGTACAGTGGTGATGATTGATGACTTCATCTCCTAATTTCTTGTACGTATTATTCTTAATTGAGTGTTGACTGATTTTTTAATTTTTTCCTAACAGCCTATTTATAGATTAAAAAATGAGTTGCGAGAACCCATACTATACAAATTATAAAGAATAACTAAGAAATAAGTTACGAGAATCATACTATATAAATTATAAAGGGAATAACGAGAAGTATAGGGGATCGAATGAAAAATTAAACCTCAATCTAAAAATTGAAAATTAGAGAATTTGATTATTAGTCCAAATACTATTTTTTATAAATGGATAATATATAATCTACCTGCGATTCATTGCATTTTGCACACCCCTCATTAATTAATTGTTTATTTTCATCTCCACAACGACCCCACTATTTATTATTTAATGCAATTTTGGATATTATAAAATACAAAAAGGAAATCCCAAGTTCATACCAATTTCCACAAGAGACAGAAAAGATCACACGAACTGCACACATATGTCATTTAGCTCTGCTGAGAAGAAAACCTTAACACTTAATAATTTGTCTGAAACTCAACTTTATAGTATGGAGTATGGTGATTCTATCATTGACACCACACCACCAACAACATCGGATATACTATTGCATCACATATTCTATTTATATATATATATATATATATATATATTCTATTTATATATATATATATATACTCCCTTTTTTTTAATATTACACTTCATGTTTTCACGCAATCCAATACATATTTTTATGCTTAATATCTTAAATTGTATAAAAATAAAAATTATAGAAATTTAATATTCTAAATCTATGTGATTAGATGAATCCGATAAGATCTCACTTGGCTATATTTTATCTTATATAATTGTGTTAAAAAATTCAATTAAAGCTACTCAATTAATAGTAATTACTATGCAAACGTAACCTTTAAAAAAAACGGAGGGAGTATAATATATAAATGTTCCGTTTTATTCTATATTAATTAATTAATACGATGGGAGAAACTGAAGCGGCGGATCCAGAATTTCTTTTTCCAGTGATATCACAAAAGTGATGGAAACTATGTTGAAATTAAGGGTGATAGTTAAATATAAAAAACTATTGAAAAATACTAGGTTATAATTGATTATAATGGTTTCACCATAAAAATTCAGTGGTTGCACCAAACAAAATCACGTTAAATCTAAAAAATTTAAGCTTAAAATAGCAATTTTATCAATTTGAGTGGTATCACGTACCATCATTAGCCTCTTACTGCATCCGCTGCTGGGAGAAAGACATAATATAGTACTACGTATTTTTTTTTTGTGACACAGCATGAGAAGTACTACGTATATTCTAGTAGTGATAAAATATAAACAAATAAAATATGAAAGAAGGAAAAGCTAACATATATAAAAGTCTTAGGCCCTCCCATTTTTTCCGAAAAAAACTACTCCCTCCGTCCTGCGAAATGTAACTCGTTTTTTTTGGGCACGGTAATTTAGTGTTGGGGTTTAGTGTTTAAAGTGGTGTGAGAATTTGTGTTTAAAATTTTAATGAATTTTGACTTTGTTTATTGTTTAACTTTGATTTAATATTATGTTAATGATTTAATTAGAGGAAAATATTTAAGTATGGTCTTGTTAGAATCGTCTAGGCGTCTAGTTTTAAAATATATATTTTATATAATTTTTATTTGTACTCATTTTGAAATATGAAGAATTAAAGAAAAATATAAGGAATTGTGTAGAAAAATAAAAGTGTATTGAGAGTTGTGTAGAATTGTAAAAGTGATTACTTTTAATGAGATTTGAAAAACCATTACGATTCTAATCATATTCATATTAATTTAATTTATCTAAAAATGGAAAGTGATCAAATTTTACATGATAGATAAATAAATAGATAGATAGATAGATAATGGATAAATATTTAGCTGTAAAAAAATAAAAATGATGAAAAAAGAGTACCAATATCCATGTGAATGAGACTATATATATAAGATATATAGTAGTAATTGTGTATGGATTATGTAAGTTATTATATTTTCTATAATAGTTATTATTATAATTAAAATATTAATTAAGTTTTGTCCTTATCAGTGTGTGAAAGAAATTGAAAAAAATGAGTATGTGAGAGGGGAAAAACGGTAGAGAATTTGTGTGTGTGTGAAACATGGTTATTGTTTAAATAATTTAAATATTTAAAATAATTTAAATTAAGTGTTGTTTAAATAAGATAAATGGATGAAGAAAGTACCAATACCCATGTGAAAGGAGATTAAACGTAAAATACTTAGTAGTGTGTATCGATTAAGGAAAATTATTATGTTATTCTTATAATAGATAGATGGATAATAGATATAATATATAATAGATAGATAGATAGATAAATATTTAGCCGAAAAAAATAAAAAAGGATGAAAAGAGAGTACCAATACCCATGTGAAATGAGACTATATATGTAAGATACATAGTAGTAATTGTATATGGATTATGCAAATTATTATATTTTTTAATAATTACTATTATTATTATAATTAGAATATTATAATGTGAGAGTAATATTGCAATACATGTACTTAATTAAGTTTTAATTTGACAAATGTATTAATTGAATATATGTAAATGATGACAAAAAGGTGTTAATGATGATATAATTTTTAAATTTTATTTTGAATTATTTAATTATGTTTTGTCCTTATTAGTGTGTTAGAGAAAGTGAAAAAGTGAGATTATGTGAGAGGAAAAAAGAGAGGGAATGTGTGTGTGAAAAGTGGTTATTATTTTTATATATATAATATATAATATATAATATAATAGTATATAATAGATAGATAGATAGATAGATAATATATAATAGCTAGATAGATAATAGATATATATATAATAGATAGATAGATAGATAAATATTTAGCCGAAAAAATAAATAAAAAGGATGGAAAGAGAGTACCGATACCCATGTGAAATGAGACTATATATGTAAGATACATAGTAGTAATTGTGTATAGATTATGCAAATTATTATATTTTTTTAATAATTATTAATTATTATTATTAGAATATTATAATGTGAGAGTAATATTGCAATACATGTACTTAATTAAGTTTTAATTTGACAAATGTATTAATTGTATATATGTAAATGATGACAAAAGGTGTTAATGATAATATAATTTAAATTTTATTTTGAATTATTTAATTAAGTTTTGTCCTTATTAGTGTGTGAGAGAAAGTGAAAAATAGGGTTGCTTAGGGTGCTTAGATGGATCGAGATGGCCTTAGTTACTTATATGGCAATAGCTATAGTTGTTACGGTAACATAGTAGTATTTGTTTTATACTTCCTCCGTTCTCCAATATTTGGAGCATTGCAAATTATGACGCTATTTATTCGACCGCTTTAATTTTAATTTTTATTATATTTATACAAGTTAAAATATAACCAAGTGATATCTTGTTAGATTCGTCTCATCTTGTAGTTTTTAAATGTTAAACTTTCAAAATTTTTATTTGTACCAAACTTGAGTTATTGATGGTTAAAATGTGCATTGGACTGCGCATTGTATGAGTCCGTATCAAATATTGAAAAACGGAGGAAGTATATAATGCTTCCTCGGTTCTCATTTAATTGCTCCATTTTGCATAGTAGTAACTATTCATTGAATAACTTTGATCAAATTTTTTAACATAGTTCTATAAGACAAAATATAGTCAAATGAGATATTATTAGAATCGTCTAATCATGTAGTTTTAAAATATCACATTGTTAGAATTTTTACTTATACACAATACTCCCTCCTTTCTTTTTTAACGTCACCATTCATGCACTTCACGCAATTCAATACATATTTTTAATCATTTATTTATAACTCAGTGTATACAATAAAAAAATTATAAAAATTTAATATTCTAATACTATGCGATTAGACGAATCCAACAACATCTCAATTGACTATATTTTATTTTATATACTATGCTAAAAAGTTAATTAAAGTTATTAAATGAACGATACAACTAGACAAATGGTAGACTTATTTAAAAACGGAGGGAATATGTGTTATTATTAATTAAAAATATTTATCGTATTGTGTAAAATATAGAAGTTGTGCAGTTATTAAAAAACAGAGGTGAGGATGAAGTATACTAGTATAGTAGTGGAGTGGATATATATATATATATATAGTATTCTGTTTTGCTGAACAATTTATACAGGCTAGGAAGGGTAATGGAAACTCATGCTACATAAATTATAAAGGATAAAGAGAAAGAATAAGGGCCGATAGGGAATTAAATCCCTAACTTATAGGTTGGGAGTCGGGAAACTTGACGGTCTCTATCCCAGTGGAGTGGATATTAGAATATCCCATCCAAATTATTTTTTTTAAAAAATAAAAGAAAAAGAAAAAGTAAGTCCTCTATACTAGTAGTACGTATAGTAGAGTATAGTATGAGTCAAAATTTTGATTGTAAATGGAAGTTATCCATATTGAATTGGAACATGTGGAAAAAATTTAGAGTTGGTAGAAATAATAAATGAAAAATATAAATATAAATATAATAGTAGTAATATAGAGGAGAGTCCAGCTTATTCTCGTCTTCCTCCTTCCTTGCATTGTGTGTTAATTCCCTACCCGCTTCCCCTGCCAAGTAGCAATGGCCATTCCCCTTCCACAGACACGTGTCCCCTCCCTCCCTCCCCCTTTCTTCCCTATAAATACCCACTCCCCGTTTCCACTTCCTCTTCACAATCGCCATTCATACACACATTCTCAAATTATAATTCAATCAATTGAAAAAAAAAAAAGAAAACCAAAAATGATGAAATCCATGGCATCTTCTTCAATGGACCAGCCGGAGAAGAAGCCCGCCGGCAAGAGGCTGGCTCAGGCGAGCTCCCGGAAAGGATGCATGCGCGGTAAAGGTGGCCCCGAGAACGCGTCGTGCACCTACAAGGGCGTCCGCCAGCGCACCTGGGGGAAATGGGTGGCCGAGATACGCGAGCCCTGCAATGGCTCCCGCGTCTGGCTCGGCACCTTCGACACCTCCTACGACGCCGCCCTCGCCTACGACGCCGCCGCCAGGAAATTCTACGGCCCCGACGCCAAGGTCAATCTGCCCCATCTCTATGACGAAACGGTTACCCCTCCTGTTCCCGCTCCTGCTCCGGCTCCGGTTTCGGCTCCTCTCGTCTGTCCTGCGGCGATTCTGCCGGCGCTGCAGCCTCAGTACCTCCCTCCGCCGCCGATCAAAATTGAGTCTCCACCGGAACTCAATTGCAACCTGAACTCAATGATCGCCCCGACTTTCCCGAGCTTCAACCCTAAAATGGACAACCTGAATTGCGTAGCCCCTCCTCCGCCTCCTCCGAATTTCTCGATCTTCGAGGGGTATTTGAAAGACGATAATTTTGGATTCAATGTGGGTGGCGTTGCTGCGCCGCCGGCCCCGGCGGATTATGTATATAATCTGAACGTGAACCTGCCGGAGGTGGACGATTCTCACCTGTGGGCGGAGGCTGCAAAGGACACCTCTTTTCAAATTGTGCATGATGGAGCTTTCGGGACCAACTTGGACAGCAACGGCCTCCCATTTTCCCTGTTCAATTAATTATTTGGAGATTATGTGGTGGATTAAAATTATATACATATATACAAAATATAAATATATAAAAAAAAAATATAAATGAGTGTATAAGTGATGTGCATATATAATATATTAGGGGAATAATAATAATAATAATAATAATAATAATAAATAATAATAAGAATGCATGCAGGAGGTGGCGGAACGTAGATGAGTCGTGTGGTAGCACAGCACTACTGTGTTGTGGTGAAGTGTATTAATATATATATTTGTGTATATAAAATTATACTACTATTAAGGAACTTTGGAGATGATGTGCACCAGTCTTTGTACAGTTCGAATTATATGGTATATACATGCATCTATATTTGTGTATACATTTTCCCGGTCTATCTATCTAATTCGATTGTTTTTTTTTTGGATTATTGAATATCAACCTCAATAAAACCACATAATATCGACATAAGAAAATAAAATGAGGACTTTCATTTGGCTTTCTTGTCACAGCTTTATCTTCTTGGCACTGAAAGTCTATTCCCGTGCAGTTGGGAAAGGGTAAAAAGGATAAAATCATGAGTTGGAAAGGATAAAAATATTAACCTCTGGCTTTTTTTTTCCTTTTTTTTTTTTTTTAATGTTTCATATTACACTTCACGACAATATGTTATAATGAACAATAGCAAAATGTATTTAGATTATAATTAATTCATATTTAGATAATAGAAAATTGTATTTAGATTATAGTTAATGCATGTAAATTGAAATATCCATTATAGTATATAATTTTGTAGTGAAACAATTTTTTCCTTTTAAAATTGATAATTACCTTCATTTTGACTTTAGCATTTCATTTGTGGTGTATAATAAGAAATCAAGTATCAATAAAATTTATCTAGCGTTTATACCATAGTTGTTAAGATCCCGATCCTGATCTTAGGATCTTACGATTTTACGATCACACATCTCTAAAACGATCCCGATCATTGTAGGATCTTAAAATTAGTAAGATCTGGATAAGATCCCGATCTTGATCATAGAATGTTACGATCTTATGGTCATACTGCCTTAATCGCTTCTACGATCTTACGATCATATCCTCTTAAACGCTAAAATTTTTATAGGGTTTTATGACTTGGGATCAAAATAATTTATTTTCTTTAATTTTAAACTTAAGAACGTGTATTCTTTATGTATAATGTGTAAAAAAACATAATATGAGTTTAGTTAACTTGCCAGATTCATAAACTCACGAATTAATATTAGTATGCATAATTGAGTTTATTTATTATTGCAATTTCATAAGATCTTAGGATCCCGATTCGATCCTACGATTCCGATCTTGTCAAGAGAAAAACGATCCAATATAGGATCCTGATCTTAACAACCTTGGTTTATACAAATGGATCCATCGATATCCAATTGTTTATATTAAGAATGTTATATTGATAGTGAACCATCCATTTCATCCATTGCCTGTATACCAGTCCAGTTGCTGTGCAGAACAGCAGCCACAATGGTATAAAATTTTACTTTTGTGATGTTTGTGTGGTTTAAAACATTACAAATTTTTTTGACATCACAAAAATAATTGTATTCAACACAAATTTTTTAAACGTCACAATTTTTATAACATCACAAAAATGATAATACACATCACTAAACTCCATGACATCACAAAAAGTACTTTTCCTCCCATGCTTGCTTGTGCAGGCAGCTGCACAGCTGCTGCGTCCGCCTGTATACTGTATTTATGTTATTGAAGGAAACCAAAACCAATTAACCATCGGTTGTAGTTGGGTGGTTAGAGAGAGTTCGTAAAATTACGGTACTTGGAAGACCCGATAACAAGACAGTCAAACCCAATGTATGATGTTTGGTGTTTAATTTTATTTACGGAAGTATGTTGGGCATTTATTTGATAAATGGATTTGTAATAATGAAACATTAAAGGTTCTAGGCTTGAAATGAAATAATTTGAAAGGTAGGAGGCTAATTAATATAAAAATGACTGATTTGGGTAGTGAACTAAATAGAACAAAATAAAAGTTTAGGATTGAATTGGCAAAAGATAAAAGGAAAAGAACTATTATTATGCCCACGTGTCAGGTTTAAATTTAAACCGTTGCCACGTCAGCAATTAGAGCATAATTAGTGAACAATGGACTGATTTGGACATAATTAACATTTGTAGCGGACTGTTTTGATAATAAAATAGAAAAATGACTTATTTGAATTTTTGGAAAAGAAAAAGGACGTATTTGTCCTTTTTTCCATTAATTAATACACCGGGTTTGGACGCTAATTATTTCTACTCGGAATTTTACACCTATGGAGTGCTCGCCTATTTACTCGGACATTTTTCAACGAGCATCTTCGACCTGTGTACTGTTTTCGGAGTATCTGTACTCGGAAATTTTAATGAATGGAGTACTAGTACATGGAAAAAGTAGTAGGGATTTTTTTTTTCTATATAGAGAATTAGGTTTAATGAATTTCACCCATCAACTAATAACAATTCATTCGTAAAAATCCTAATTGCTAGTGAACCAATGATTATTTGCTGATTTTTGACAAACAACTATATGAATTTCCATTGCGATGAAATGAACGAATACATTTATTGTTACTGACCAGCGACTATATCGATATTGATGTATCAATGAATGCATTTATTGTTACTGACCAACGTCAGTATCGATACTGACGAGTCAACCTAACAATTGTACTTAATGTTACTGACCAACGATTACATCAATACCGATGAATCAACAAATACATTTATTGCTACAGACCGACGACTGTGTTAATACCAATGTCACGCATCTACATTTGTGATAAATACCTGAAATAACGATATAAGTTTGATTTTTAAAAAAAATGTAATTATGAAATAAGTTAATTTTAGGGTATAGTGGTTCTATAACTTTATCACATTGTTTAACTTTGAGGTTAACTACCTTAGTTTTGAGTGTAGTATTTTTGATAAAAACACTACATAAATTTTCATGTTTAACAACTGAATAACATGATAATTATTGTCAAAAGAATCGGTCAACAAAATTTTCATGTAATGTTTAATGATATTTACCCATCGACTATTGTAAATTCCTATCGAATGATGATACATGTTTGTAATGGATTGACTATATTGTATTGAATTGGATTCTACTATCTGCTAATGACAATTCATTTATTGTTACCGATCAATGAATTACGATTACTATGGATCGTGCTAACACCTTTATTTATTGTTATCAATTATATTGATGACTGGCGACTGTAAAAAACTCCTATAAACCAGCGAACCGATAGTTATATTTATTGCTACTGACTACTGCTGGAACTCATATCAACCAGCGAACCAATTGTTATATTTATTGCTACTGACTACTGGAACTCCTATCAACCAGCGAACCGATAGTTATATTTATTGCTACTGACTACTGGCTAACGACAATAATGAATTACACATATCAATGAATGAACAAATCTATTTATTTTTAATGTCCGGTGCGCATATGGATGAATAACTAATGCATTTATGTTACTGACCAACGACTATATCGATACCATATGTAACACTTATGACTAGGGTGTTACTGGTCTACAAGCTCGAGTGTGAAGGCACACACCAAATAAATTATTTCCAATACATTTTGGTTTTACTCACACACACCCTGGGAGACTTCTTACGAGGTCACACATTCTTGAATTACTAGCTCCAAAACTAAAATGCTTGACATTATAGTTCTTATAGGATAACTAAAAAAAGAATTTTGGTATGAGTAACATGTTTAGCTATTTTTAAGTCCTATTCCAGTGTATTACAGGATCAAAGAGTGCATCTATATATACTTGTAACACCCCGGATTTGGTAACCCAGGCCGGGATGCCACCGCCACACCTCCCTAGCAAGACACGGTTTCTCCGAGCTCACTAAAGAGATGCAAGGCTATGGTTTTTCAGAATTTAAATATTCAAGTAGCCCATTCGTAAATAATTTAAAATAATACATCAGAGTTGCAGCGGAAATATAAGTTGTGCAGCGGAAATAAAGTATAAGGGCCGACATGGCCAAAACACGGGTTAAACAGGCCCGTTCATGCAAGTCGTAATTAAATGCAGGGATTTAAAATAAGGATTTCCCCTAATGTTCCCATGTATGCATATGACGATGCATATTCTTCGTACTCTGTAAGAAAAAAGGAGATATATGGTTTGGGTCAGCAAAAACGCGCTGAGTAAGTTAACACATAGCATGGGTTAGGGGTTTCAAAACCTTTAATTAAATTTAATAAAAACATTTCAACAATATTTAATTTAGCCGGCAATCCGGCGGCCGCAGCCAATTTCATAAAATCTAAGCTTTTTAATATATTTCCCGTTACGCCATCATCTCAACAATATATCATTTAGCCGGTGATCCGGCGGCCGCAGCCAATATCAATAGTAACAGTTAGCCGGTGATCCGGCGGCCGCAGCCAATTTCATAAAATCTAAGCTTTTTAATATATTTCCCGTTACGCCATCATCTCAACAATATATCATTTAGCCGGTGATCCGGCGGCCGCAGCCAATATCAATAGTAACAGTTAGCCGGTGATCCGGCGGCCTCAGCCAATTTCAAAAATATCACTTCTCAAAATATTTTTCGTTTCTTTTATAGTTCACCATTCACCAGGGCTCTTGTGACCGCAATCCTCATAACCAATATTTCCGCAGGAAATCATACAAGCGCCCTTGGGGAATCTAACCCGCAAGAACTCAATACATCCTGGGGAATCTAACCCGCAGGAAAACATACCATCGCCCTTGGGGAATCTAACCCGCAAGAACTCAAATATATCATAGGGAATCAAACCCGCATGAATCATATTGATAATATCAAACTTGGTCACAAGTCCCCAATGTTTCAAAAGAATTCTTTTACATAAAATGTTTTTATTTGGTGTAACGGGATTTTTCAAAAGTATAGATATATCGTAATTCAACGTCTCGCCCATTTGTTTAGAAATTTCAAAATCTCTTTGATTTAAAAATCATTTGGCGTCACAGTTTGCGCCTTTTTGGTTTAAAAATCCATTTCTTAGGCGATTGTTCTGAAATTTGTACAGTAGCTCAAAAACATCCCAACGAACAACTTTCGTGTTTTAAGTTTTTCGGAAAAACGATGGGAAGCATGTCAAAAATCGAGTTTTCTTCAGAAACAAAAAGCTGTCAGGATTCAGGTTTGACAACGTTAAAAGATTCGACTTTTTATCATATCAAATGGACTCCAAAAATTCTGAAATTTTACAGGCACATACTAGACTTGATTTCCAACAACTTTTGTTTAGAACTCAAAGATTAGTTCGGGCTAGAAATGATAGGAATAAGCTCCTCAAGATCGGTTATGAAATCTGTCATCCTTTGACAATTCCTAAAAACGCAGAATATGTCCGACATGATTTGGGGTATCAAAACTTGATGAAAATTTCTGAAATTTTTACACAATATAGCTTATGATCTTTGGATCAAAATCTTAGTTTTGAGTTTTCAGGTTTGAACACTCGAAGTAATAGAAATATGCTCATCAAGTTCGGTTAAGAAATCTGTCAAGGTTCTTGACATCGGTTCTAACGCAGATCGGATCGGCTCGAGTTTGGAGGTTCAAATCTCAATGAAAAATTCTAAAAACTTACAGTAATATTCCAAACTCATAGATCTACAATTCTTATGTTCAACTCCAATCCTAGATCGGTCTAGATCTAAGGTCAAAATAACCAACAAGTTTGAATAAAGAATCTATCACTATTTCAAGATCTAAGTCGATGGCAGGTCTGTTCATGGTCGTTTTCGGATACCAAAACACGATGAAAAATTATGAAATTTTTACAGTAGCTAGATTAATGTCTTAGGAATGTTTTTCATGTTTTGGGTTTTTCCGTTTGAAGACTTTTAAGGGTTCGAAAAATTCATACGAAAATGCTGCGTTGAGGGTTTTCTCTTGTTGACAGATTTTTGTTAATTTCCTTGAGTTGAATCTCTATGTTTGGTTGCATTTTAAGTCACCCAAAACCATAGTAAGGTTAACTTACAGTGGGGATGATGTCTAGGAAGTCACGGGGTCGTCCGGAATCCACGGGATGTCACGAACGAATCTCTTCCACCCGATTTATTCTTCCCTTGGCTCCGATTTGTGTTCGAATATGAAGATTCGTAAGTTAGTATGATGTTTATGATCTTAAAATCATAAGGAAACTTGAATAACATCTTACCAACAATCCAAAGCCTGCAATCCTTGATCTACACACTTCCTTGGTTGGATTTGGTTGCCGGAAACTCGTCGGAAAGTCCCCGGAAGTTCGTCGGAAGAGTGTTTGGCTTTTGGGAGAGTTTTTGGAGAGTTTGGGGTGAATGATTGATGAAAATGGCTGAGAATGGGGATGGGATTGATTACATAACATCCAAAAAGATGCCACACCCGTGATAGATCAAGATTCCCACCTTTGGGACCCAAAAAAAAGGCAAAAAGTCCCAAAAACACATAAATCCCGACTGCTACAGTAGCATGCTACAGTAGCGTGCTACAGTAGCATGCTACAGTAATTTTTTTTTTTTTTTATATATATATATATATTAAGATTCTTATCTTAAAAAAAATCATAATGTGGGAATTTTTGTGATCTTGTAAGTCATACATAGCTTCAAAAAGGAATATATTCTTTATTTGAAAATGACAAGATATGATTAATATTCCACCCTACAATTTCAAACCATAGTCAAATTATTCCCAATTATATTATGGCATTCTAGAATAATTCATAAAAAAAATATGGGTAGAATGATTAATCAAGGATATATAGAAAATAGATAATTCTCATTATAATTTAAACATGTAAATATATACATGTATATACATGTGTACATGTTTGGAAAGATTATTTCAAGACCAAGGTATATATGTGTATATAAACTTGTATATGGATTTAAAATATTCTATGAACCATATACTTATTACACTTGATATTGAAATCCATATATTTATTTGAAAAGACAAATATATATAATTTTTTTCAAAGTATGTTTTGTAGAAAATAATATACTAATCTTTAAGCACATATTTGAACATATAAATATATATAGATTTGATTAAAAATCTACTTAGTGAATTGATCAAAATATATATATTCATACATATATATCGGGCAATTTCTATGGTATTACAATCTACCCTCCTTAAGAATCAACTTCGTCCCCGAAGTTGCGCGACTTATTGACCGATTGATTGATTGCGATTGTATCATTAAATTTCTTCCGACTTCACGGGTTCTTGGAATTAAAATTCTTTTCCTTCTTGAATTTAATTCCAATTGTCTTGACTCAATTGATGGAATGTCTTCGGGCTTCCTTTCCCTCTTTTATTCCATTTTGAATTTGAATCTATCGGCGTTTTATTTCCGAGCAATAATTTATTGTGATAAATTATTTTCTTCTTCTCGGAGATGTTTCGACATTGATCGGAATAAATTTTATTCCTTTGGACGTTGATAAAAATCTGGGGTATTACAGTCTACCCCCCTTAAGAATCAACTTCGTCCCCGAAGTTGTGTTTCGGCTTTTCTCGCGCTAAGAGTTAGGGTCCTTTTGTTACTTGGGATACAAACTATTCGGGTTTCAAAAATAAATGCTTATGCATTCTTACGGGGTATTACATCCTCCCCCCCTTAAGATTACAGTTATGTCCCCATAACTGCCTATGTATTATTCGCAACCAGGTTCGGGTATCATCGCATATGATCCTTCCTCAGTATTCTTCTAGGTGTCATTTTAGAAGCACGCAAAGAAGAGTTTCTAAGTGATCAAGATTTATGACTAAGGCAAGGTTAGTCTTAAGTTGGCGCTCCTAAGTCAAGATCATGTCAAGTTCTAAGGTAGGAGTGTTTCTTATTACCGATAATTCACATGAAAAAAAAAGAGTTTGTATAAATATTTATGTATGCATATGCACATGTGATCCCCCCAAAAAAAAATTTTATGCACGCATTTATTTATCCATGGGTTTTAAAAAAATAAATTTATTCCATGGATAGGTTAAAATAAGGATAAAAGGTTTGGGCCACTATATTGGGCCGAAAGAAATAAATTTTAAAAACAAGGTTATTGGGCCAAAATAATTTCTTGGGCTTAAAAAAAAAATTTTGGGCTAAAAATTTGGGCTTTAACTTCAAAATAATAATTGGGCTCTTTAAAATATAATAGCTTCAAAATAATCCGGGCTCTGATACCACTCTGTAACACCCCGGATTTGGTAACCCAGGCCGGGATGCCACCGCCACACCTCCCTAGCAAGACACGGTTTCTCCGAGCTCACTAAAGAGATGCAAGGCTATGGTTTTTCAGAATTTAAATATTCAAGTAGCCCATTCGTAAATAATTTAAAATAATACATCAGAGTTGCAGCGGAAATATAAGTTGTGCAGCGGAAATAAAGTATAAGGGCCGACATGGCCAAAACACGGGTTAAACAGGCCCGTTCATGCAAGTCGTAATTAAATGCAGGGATTTAAAATAAGGATTTCCCCTAATGTTCCCATGTATGCATATGACGATGCATATTCTTCGTACTCTGTAAGAAAAAAGGAGATATATGGTTTGGGTCAGCAAAAACGCGCTGAGTAAGTTAACACATAGCATGGGTTAGGGGTTTCAAAACCTTTAATTAAATTTAATAAAAACATTTCAACAATATTTAATTTAGCCGGCAATCCGGCGGCCGCAGCCAATTTCATAAAATCTAAGCTTTTTAATATATTTCCCGTTACGCCATCATCTCAACAATATATCATTTAGCCGGTGATCCGGCGGCCGCAGCCAATATCAATAGTAACAGTTAGCCGGTGATCCGGCGGCCGCAGCCAATTTCATAAAATCTAAGCTTTTTAATATATTTCCCGTTACGCCATCATCTCAACAATATATCATTTAGCCGGTGATCCGGCGGCCGCAGCCAATATCAATAGTAACAGTTAGCCGGTGATCCGGCGGCCTCAGCCAATTTCAAAAATATCACTTCTCAAAATATTTTTCGTTTCTTTTATAGTTCACCATTCACCAGGGCTCTTGTGACCGCAATCCTCATAACCAATATTTCCGCAGGAAATCATACAAGCGCCCTTGGGGAATCTAACCCGCAAGAACTCAATACATCCTGGGGAATCTAACCCGCAGGAAAACATACCATCGCCCTTGGGGAATCTAACCCGCAAGAACTCAAATATATCATAGGGAATCAAACCCGCATGAATCATATTGATAATATCAAACTTGGTCACAAGTCCCCAATGTTTCAAAAGAATTCTTTTACAGAAAATGTTTTTATTTGGTGTAACGGGATTTTTCAAAAGTATAGATATATCGTAATTCAACGTCTCGCCCATTTGTTTAGAAATTTCAAAATCTCTTTGATTTAAAAATCATTTGGCGTCACAGTTTGCGCCTTTTTGGTTTAAAAATCCATTTCTTAGGCGATTGTTCTGAAATTTGTACAGTAGCTCAAAAACATCCCAACGAACAACTTTCGTGTTTTAAGTTTTTCGGAAAAACGATGGGAAGCATGTCAAAAATCGAGTTTTCTTCAGAAACAAAAAGCTGTCAGGATTCAGGTTTGACAACGTTAAAAGATTCGACTTTTTATCATATCAAATGGACTCCAAAAATTCTGAAATTTTACAGGCACATACTAGACTTGATTTCCAACAACTTTTGTTTAGAACTCAAAGATTAGTTCGGGCTAGAAATGATAGGAATAAGCTCCTCAAGATCGGTTATGAAATCTGTCATCCTTTGACAATTCCTAAAAACGCAGAATATGTCCGACATGATTTGGGGTATCAAAACTTGATGAAAATTTCTGAAATTTTTACACAATATAGCTTATGATCTTTGGATCAAAATCTTAGTTTTGAGTTTTCAGGTTTGAACACTCGAAGTAATAGAAATATGCTCATCAAGTTCGGTTAAGAAATCTGTCAAGGTTCTTGACATCGGTTCTAACGCAGATCGGATCGGCTCGAGTTTGGAGGTTCAAATCTCAATGAAAAATTCTAAAAACTTACAGTAATATTCCAAACTCATAGATCTACAATTCTTATGTTCAACTCCAATCCTAGATCGGTCTAGATCTAAGGTCAAAATAACCAACAAGTTTGAATAAAGAATCTATCACTATTTCAAGATCTAAGTCGATGGCAGGTCTGTTCATGGTCGTTTTCGGATATCAAAACACGATGAAAAATTATGAAATTTTTACAGTAGCTAGATTAATGTCTTAGGAATGTTTTTCATGTTTTGGGTTTTTCCGTTTGAAGACTTTTAAGGGTTCGAAAAATTCATACGAAAATGCTGCGTTGAGGGTTTTCTCTTGTTGACAGATTTTTGTTAATTTCCTTGAGTTGAATCTCTATGTTTGGTTGCATTTTAAGTCACCCAAAACCATAGTAAGGTTAACTTACAGTGGGGATGATGTCTAGGAAGTCACGGGGTCGTCCGGAATCCACGGGATGTCACGAACGAATCTCTTCCACCCGATTTATTCTTCCCTTGGCTCCGATTTGTGTTCGAATATGAAGATTCGTAAGTTAGTATGATGTTTATGATCTTAAAATCATAAGGAAACTTGAATAACATCTTACCAACAATCCAAAGCCTGCAATCCTTGATCTACACACTTCCTTGGTTGGATTTGGTTGCCGGAAACTCGTCGGAAAGTCCCCGGAAGTTCGTCGGAAGAGTGTTTGGCTTTTGGGAGAGTTTTTGGAGAGTTTGGGGTGAATGATTGATGAAAATGGCTGAGAATGGGGATGGGATTGATTACATAACATCCAAAAAGATGCCACACCCGTGATAGATCAAGATTCCCACCTTTGGGACCCAAAAAAAAGGCAAAAAGTCCCAAAAACACATAAATCCCGACTGCTACAGTAGCATGCTACAGTAGCGTGCTACAGTAGCATGCTACAGTAATTTTTTTTTTTTTTTTTTTTTTTAAAAAAAAATTTTTTTTTATTTTTATATATATATATATATTAAGATTCTTATCTTAAAAAAAATCATAATGTGGGAATTTTTGTGATCTTGTAGGTCATACATAGCTTCAAAAAGGAATATATTCTTTATTTGAAAATGACAAGATATGATTAATATTCCACCCTACAATTTCAAACCATAGTCAAATTATTCCCAATTATATTATGGCATTCTAGAATAATTCATAAAAAAAATATGGGTAGAATGATTAATCAAGGATATATAGAAAATAGATAATTCTCATTATAATTTAAACATGTAAATATATACATGTATATACATGTGTACATGTTTGGAAAGATTATTTCAAGACCAAGGTATATATGTGTATATAAACTTGTATATGGATTTAAAATATTCTATGAACCATATACTTATTACACTTGATATTGAAATCCATATATTTATTTGAAAAGACAAATATATATAATTTTTTCAAAGTATGTTTTGTA